>BOPP01000001.1:24495281-24505489 GCA_017312745.1 Gryllus bimaculatus | reverse complement strand
ATACATTCAAAAATTAATTTACATTCAAAGGTTGAAACATTTCCTATTCTTCTGAGTCAGGGCTAGCTTTTCGGTTTTGTCTTCTATTGGCGCCGACAAGACCTACCAGGATCTCCCACGAGCCCGAAGACATCTCCGACCAGTCTTTCTCCACCCGTTCTCGGCCCGACCCACGGTTCGAACACCCTATGACCCCCGCACCGTCGCCCCTGTCCGTCCTGCGCTTTCAACTCTCCCCGCTCCTTCATTCATGAAGTCCTGTTCTGGGGACAAATGAAGAGCTCCCTCGCGCTCCCCAATCAGCATGCCGAGATCGCCGTTTAGCTCATCTCAGAACTGTGCCGTTACATGTTCTAATGGTTCCTACTCTTCTGTCGTATTTAACTGTTACTCGGAAGAGTGAAGCGTATAAAGAAACTTCATTTTGTAAGTCACGTGGAATGCATCCCGTATGGGTAACGCGTTTGTCTCTGGAACAAACTACTTCGAAGAATTCTCAGAACTGAAATATTTTCATTGAAAATTTGTTTCATCGAGTTGCCCAATAATCGCTATTTGCAATTCGTGCGTATTAGATGCAAAATGCTGTCTCCGCAGTGCATGGGAAGGAGGTTGGTGTAGGATTAGCTCGAGCCGGATGGTTCGTGGTGCATTTTCATGTCTATCCCGTATGAGATTTTTCATCCAGGTTGACGTCCTCGGAGTAGCACTGTTGATAAGTCCTATTCTCCCAGAGATAGGACCAAGCGAGTTTGGGTAGATGCCAGGTGGAGGGATTATTTTATTTTAGGAAATTTGGGTTTAGGGAAACATGATTTTTGTTGAGGATTTGTTAAGAAATGAAGGATTATTTTGTTGATATAGTTTTGTTGTATATGCCTTTCCTTGGAATAAGTGGTTGTTCGGTTTGGCTAAGGAGAAATTGGGTATGTATATGGTTTTAAATGTTTGGGTGTTTATGTTAATAGAAGGGTTATTTTATTGGGGACGAAGTAAGATTTTTTAAGGGTGGTTATTTTGTTAAAGGTATTCCTATTAAATACACAAAACGTGTATTCTGACTACATTACGTGGAACAAATTGTGAAAGAAATACAAACACCCCAAAAATTAACGATCACCAGATAACTTGGCGAAAATTCTGATTCTATCAAATAAACCGACCATGGTTACGACACTGACGCGCATTGTAATGTGCAAGTACACTAATCTACATGAAGTCAACATTCAAATCTAAAATATGTATTATTATTATTATTATTATTATTATTATTATTATTTAATTTAAATTCCTTAATTTTTTTAGGCAGTATCTACACCCTGTTTTCAAATTGCCTATTGTACTGACCATGAGGTCAAAACAATATTAGTTCGCTGGTTAATTCTATGTACACTTCATTCCATAGCACAATCAGAAACTTTGTTGAGATTGAGAGAGAGATTGAGAACCTCGACAATGTATCAAACATTTTGATGTTCCGTGCATGATTCTTTACGTGAACGGCACTGCGTGAAGTGACAACGTCGTGTCCCGTAAGCACTGCACTCGAACCAAATGATTCTTCGCGCTGTGTGCTTCCACGAAAGGGAAGCGAGGAGGTGGGGGCATGTGGCGTGAATACTATCAGCCGCCCCTCCCTTTCTGTCTGTCGCCCGACACGTGACTTTCCCCATTGACCGACCTCTGGTTCGCTCGCTCGTGTGCGTCCACGAGGCTGGGACGGGGCAACGGGCGATTGGCGGAGGTCGGGGAAATTGGACGGTGCCGACCACAGTTATCGGACTCTAATCAGTCTTCAAATTTTTCGGAACGAGTTTGAGAAATGGTTGGTAAAAAAACGTCGGAAGAGATAAGCGTATAGGAACATTAAAGTAAACGAGAGTTGGAAGTTGAAAATACAGCCGTAAGTTCCGTGCAATGTTCTGCAAAGTGGTTCGTTTGAGAACTGAACATGTTACAGCATTACACAAAATGAATAATATGAAAAATGAACGTGTGACTTGATTTTATTGAAAAAACTAGTGGGAATGCGTGACATACCGTAACTTTTTCTCCTCTTAGCGTTACTATTCAACAATTACTAAGATGTTTAAAAAAATTACATTACACTATTTAAACACTTACAATTGAATAAATTGATGCAGGACACATCCAAGCCATCAATACAATTGAAAAATGGTTTGGAAAGGTGGGACATATCTTATAATTTCGAGCAGCAAAGATGCACGTTGGAAATTAGATGAGCGTGGAATCTGACTGTAAAGGTTTTACGTATTCAGTACACAGAAAATAGGAAACCCCAAAACCATTGTCATGTCGTTCGGTATGAAGACTCGAAAACTATTGAAATAAGGGAGGTTTACATGTTCTGTAACAATACAATCACTATTCACAGTGAAGCCAGAGGTCAACATCCTTTTGAAACTGTAATGGAAATATATTATATTTACCAAGGCATGTATGGCAAAGAAAACCTGCTGCCCACCTTTCAGAAAAAGAAACGAAACCCGGGTTTTACGACCCATATTAGAGGTTATATTGTTGAATTGATTCAAATACTTTCAATAAAAAAGTAGTCTAAAAAGTTTCAAAGGTGTAAAACTATTGTGTATAAGCGAAACATATTAAGAAAGTACATTAAGAACGAGAAAAATGTTTCTTTTGCACATTAATTCAGAGATGTTCTGATATAAGTCAATATTTAAATATGCTTAAATTAATAGTATAATGTTCAATTGTGACTCTTTGAATGAAACGTTTATGGAAATAAAATTATCTTTCAGTGTCGACAGAAACGAACGTTGAAAATTTTGTCCGTCTCCGACATTTTACTTCAACTCTCCACACAAAAATACTAGAAAGTGGCGTATGTGCGACAGATCTAGGCGTTCTTGGTGTTTCCAATATTTTTCAAATTTTTGAAATTGTCATAAAAGAAATCAATAGGAAATGGTGTAAAACAAGGAAAATTGTGCGACAAAGCAAAAGGGAAAGTTACAATTTAATTATTATTATTATTTAGCTGAAACATCATTAGGGATGTTCTTAATTATTAATTTTTCGATGTTGATTTTACAAAACAAAAATAATGCCCTTTCTATAATACAGTGTCTGTATTCATTTCCATGTTCAAGTTGCCATACATACAAAAACGATTTTTACTCCACGAGAAAAAATTATCCAGCATCTCCCACCAGCGGGGCACAGCCTCAACCGGGTCAAGCTCTAAGCTCCCGACATATGTGGTAGTGCAGTGCATGTTAGTAGGTGTGTGTAGTAAGGGGTGAGGATAGGACAAGGAAAAGGAAGGAAAGATCACGCGCGGTCCGTGGCCGGTATGTTAGGGCACTGCTCTTGCATTCCCCTTGTGTTGGTCGGAGAAACTACGGCAAACAACCGATCTGAGCAGCCAGCCGCTAGAATTCTCCTCCAGGCAGCGACTGAATTCGACCTAGCTAACGAGCCTAAGCGTTTCACCGCTATTTTCCTGTTCTTAAAGCTGTGTGAGAATGTGAAAGCTTCTCTCGTGTAGACAATGCCAAACACATGCTGTTATGGGTTGCGACATTCTTACCACAGGTCTCACGTGATCAAGCCACCAGGCCGCTTCAAAGAGGCCATATCCTCGCCTCAAGAAGCTACCGGACCAAGGTTCACATACATACATTTACAAACTATATAAGTACCTCGATTCTTGAGACAACAGTTATTAGAATTATTGTTTGTATTTCTTTTAATTCTATTTCTTTCCAACATCGCCAGTGGAATTATAATTAGTAGAAAACAATAATGCATTTTCTTCAATTAAGTGTTCAATTTCGAAGGTTTTCTCCCTCTCTTATTATTTTCATGTAAACCATTCAAGAGCTTAGAGAGGCAGTCTTTTCGAGTTGTCCTGTTTAATGTTTTGTGTGAAAAGATACTGACTTACTTGTTTTTTAATGGAAAAAGTGTTAAATAGCATTTGCGAAATTCTGTGCATAATGTTTAAATGTGTTAATTTTGTCCGACTGTATTTGGTCCTTTATTTTAAAGACAGAAAACTGTTTTATGGTAACTGTTTTACACCAATATATGACATGTGATATATAATATTGAATGCGTTATTTCAAAGGCTATTTTGTTTTCATTAACTCCATTGGACCCTGCGCGCTTAATTCAAACACTTGAAATCCCGCATGTATCATGTTCAGAAGTTCGAACAATGCATTATGTAATAAATTAATGAGGTTAGTTCATATTGTTTAACTTTCATAATTCCTTTCGAAATTGGCCTCTTCGTTCCATTTCCTTTTGGCCTAATTCGATACAGTACTGGATTTCATTGCAATAAATTAACATTATATCAAAAATTTTAATTGATATACTGTTAATTAACTTATAAATAAAAGAAAATACCTTTCTTGTATGCTCAACAAGTCATTGTGCATTTATTTAACAAAAATAGTATGTAATCAAAACCATGTTGGGTGTACATTTGCTTTGATTATTGCCTCCATTCATTACGTGAATTCCACAAACTCTGCCGTAATTGCATGGGTCAATCAAATTCTATTCTCTTAGGAGAAAATGTGTGTCAAACTGTGATACTACGTAGTAGTCAAATTATATTTCCTATTCTTTATCCAACAATGGACACCAGAAGTTCAAGAAGGATAATATCATGAAATCGAGGAGATGTATATAAGGTTTATGTATATAAGGTGATGTATGTAAGATCGTAAGAAATCGTATTTTAAATAGTGGCATGAATTAGAACAACTTTGCAACTAGTCTGCAATTGGCTGTCCATAAAAGTGAAGGATCTCACCAGGGGATTCTGAGTGGAAAGCTCATCAAAATAGTTACTTTTGGTAGGGATTCTTTGAAAGGAAAATTTATTATTACCAAAGACAGATGTGATCGGGATTCCTTGAAATTAAATCTTCATTACTTCTCTCTGAATTAATTAAAGTGATTTCTGACATTCAATCCGCTGAGACGGGTTATCCAATCGGAAGCTTAGATACCAAAAATTAAGATGTAACGAAGCTCTGATTGTATAAATACGTCCATCTAATCAAACGCCAGAAGTCTCTACAATTAATTCAGAATCTAGGCTTTGTGGTCCGGACAAAGAATTCTTGAAAACTGATTAAAACTAGTCAGATATGAAAGTTATTAGCTAATTACGATGCCCGACAAGGTATGCTTAGTAGCACTACATGCTCTAAGCTACATGGCGGTAGCTTCAATCTTGTAACTGCTAGAACGCTGCCTCATACATGGAAATATCTGGAGGGAGAAACCCCGCAATATGAATATTCGCGCCGAATCTCACATTTTAGCGGAGGGGGGAGGATCTCTCCACCTATCTGGAAATAACTTTCTCTACACTTTCCTTTCTCTTGTAGACGCGACTAATGACCATAATCTAATGACCATATTCTCTGTCTCCCGTGAACAATGAAAAGCATATACGAGGGTCCCATCGTATGGTATTGATGTCACTATTAATGTTTACGTGTACTTGCACATGCCCACGTTCTCAGTTCTTACGAGTACACTCGCAAAATATCTGCAATACCTTCAAAATATCATGTATCATTTCCCTCTAGTACCCCCACAGAATATGTAACGTTACCAAGTTTATACTCTAGAAAGGTTACTATTTTAAAAACATATTCTGGAAGAATTGTAAAAACAGGTGTTTTTTTGTTTTTGACATTTCCGTATTGATTGTATTTGTGTTTTCATGATTACCCCTTTAAAAGTACAATTTATTGAGCTTATGACGAAATCATTTCGGATGATTTACCATGATGTTATATACTCAATGTAAGATAATGCATTTTACCTTCTTACCTTTCAATGAGGTATGACGTCTCTCCAAATGTGCCCTAAAACATGAAGATATTCTATATATTTTACAATGAATGGAACATTGTTGCAGGTGTGAGAGTGATTTTGGATGTGGAATTATGTGATAGTTTTTGCATTCAGCGTTACGTCACCATGAGCCTAATGCTATGGCGTCTGTGTAGACCTGAAAAGAATGCGCAAGAAGAAACAAAATTCGACGTCACGAAGCCGGTCCGGTTCCGGCAACATTCGTCCGCTGATTGAGTGAACCTTCAAGAGAGAGAGAATAAGCACTGCAACAAGAATGCGTACTGCTTGCTGTGTTACAGATGATTTCACACTGAAATTTCATGAACATTTTCGTTTATAATTATTAGTGATACGTATATTTTGTTTCCACTTGTGCGTTTTTGTAGGTGTGGATCTTCGACTGAAGATTTGTTGGCGGGTATGTCGTAGGATCGGTTGCCGGTGGTGGCGGACTTTCGAAACCAGGGACTAGTTCAGTCGAACGATATCTCTATCATAATTCACAATATAGAAGCAGGCCAAGATCGATCGTTGCTATGGTGATCTCCATTTAATTCAGACTGATGTCGAAGAAGTACATTAAAGTAGTGGTGCTACATAAGCATCCCCTTTCTCATATTGGCAACGGTTGCGTAATATTTGAATACCACTTGAACCCACAAAAATGTTTCAACCAGCAAAAATGGTAGTTCACGCTCAGGTCTTAGATTTAGCAAGAATTTAACGTATCCATTACACCAACCAGCGGAGTCTGCGTAGTCTTCCCTACGCTTTAAGAAGAAATATGAACAATTGCAACTTTGTTGCAAAATTGTTCAAGGCATTATTTCAAGAGCTAATTGTTCATTATTTTTTATTAAAAAGTATTTATATTCAATAGTGTAGTTGTAGGAAGACATTGAAAATTTTCAAAAAACTTTTTTATTTCAGATTTTTAAATGAAATTCGACCTACTCCATTTTTAAACTGAACTCTACTTTATTCGACAAAAAGTTAAGAGAAAATATGTGTAGGTATCCATTATTGAGAAAATTTGAGAAGTTTGGTTTCATGTCAAGTATTCAAAAAATTTAAAATATCATTTCCAAATTCAACGGTGCCGTGACCTCAGCCAGATGGATTAAGGAATATAAATTTTGGTAGAAATTGAATTTTTGCGGGATTTTCCCGAATCAGGTGTCTTCCACCAGCGGTGCACTGCCCCAAATGGGACAAGCTCTAAGCTCCCGACTGGTCTCCCGAGATGTATGGTTGTGTAGTACTTGTCAGTGTAAGTGCGTATTTGGGGTTAGGATAGGACAAGGACAAGAAAGATCGCGCGGGGGGTCTGTGGCCCGTATGTAAGGGGTACTCCGGCATTCGCATGTTGATCGGAGAAACCGAGGAAAACTACCGATAGCAGCCGGCCGCTAGAATTCTGTTCCGAACAGCGGTTGAATTCCACCTAGCTATGTAAGTAGTGTCGAAAATGCCGCCGTCGTGCGCATTGGAGCCCTTAGACCTCCCGGTCACAGACACTGCAGTGACATCAGTTGATGCCCTGAGCTACCTTTCCCGGTATATCGGCTTGGCACCGCTATGGATGGAAAGGCGTGAAAAGGCGTAGAGTGGACCGCGCCGCGCCGCGCCGCGTCGCGCGGTGCCGCCGAGGGAGATCCGGGGTGGATCGGCACGTGTTGCTCAAGGCCGCCGGCGTCAGCTGGCGCCACCCAGCCCTGCACTCCCACCCTCCAGCTGGCGGGCGTTGATCGACCGGAATGGTGCGGACTCGCCTCGTGCCAGCTCGCCCACGACCGCCTCTCCCGCACCCAGGTCCCTTTACACCAGGCATGTCTAGGGCAAGGTAATTAGCTTACTAGAATTCCTGGTTGGGAGGTTTAAAAGTAAGGGTGTGTGGTGTTTCATCACTGGATACATGGCCCAAGACAGTCTTTCGGAGAAGTTAGTTGACAGTTTTTGCCTCAATAGTGATATTAATTCCCATTTTCTGTATCAAAGAGAATAAATGATCCATTAATGAAATGGTTCATAAACAGTATTTCAAATTGTCAGTTGAAAATAAAATTAAAAATTTTGAATTGAAAGGATCTTGATATCGTAATCGCGTTTACTTAAGAGGGCAGTGCAATAGTTGCGCTCACGCCATCGGTGGTTTAACAGACAAAGATTAAGGAGATTTTGCTCCTTCGAACGTTAAAGCGATCGACAGCACTATCGATCTGTGCATGCTCAGTTCGCGTTCTGCACCACCTTTGTGCATGTGCGCATGCGCAAGAGATTGCAGTCGATCATTCCGCTGTGGTGTGAAAAAACTTCCCTTCCTTTTCTGTTCGGAGCTCTCCGCCCATAAGCCCATAATTGTTTAGTTGCAGAGGCTTTTTAATTTATTTCGCATTATTACTATATTCAACCAATAAGTGAAAAATGTAATTAAACAACCCAAACCGATAGCAAGGAGAGAAGTCGCCTTTCAAACATATTCCTGCCCCTCGGCAAACATGTTTATTTCAGAATTCTCAGAATTTAAAAATAAAATAAACTTGAATAGAAATAAATAGTAAAGAATATGAACACAATTCAAGTATAGATTGTTTGATAAAACAAATCTGGCAAACATCTTCGTATAAAGTCACCATTCTCCGCTTGAAGTGAGGGTTGTCGGTGCGTTTAAAGCGGCACGCACAGCTTCGAAAGCCGTTTGCCATCCTGGCTTGAACGATGCGGCGGCGTTAGACCCTCGCAAGCCAGGCTTCGAGCGGCCCTAGGGTACCACCTACCAGAGTTTTAAAATGTTTATTTGTGGCACGTATCTGAATTTAAACACGCTTACCCGTAGGATTTGGTAACAAAAAAGTAAAATTATTAATTTAAAAGAATTATTTAATTCTATATGCAATTTTCCTTTCAAAAATAGGGTATGGTTTGTAACATCATAACTCAAAAATTATTAAACTTTGTGATTATTCATTTTAATATTGTTATTCGTATTTTACCTTAGTGCCTGAACATAAATTTAAAGATTGATAAGGGACTTGTGTGAACTTTAGTGGGATTTGAATTAGAACTTTTGAAAATCACTAAAAAATATAGATAAATTTATTATTGTTAATATGCATTTTATATAAAAATTGTATGTTTAGGCACAAGAATTGGCTTTCTGGTATTAAATAAACAAGAATCATCATTACCCTTCAGTAAAACAATGATCAAATCAATGAATCATTCAAAATTAGAAGAGTTATGATGTTGGGGGCCGGATCAAACAAGAGAAAATGTAACTTAAGTGAATAGCCAGATTAAGATTCACTAGCTCTAAAAATACCCCAGGATGATACATTACACCTCCAACTTGAGTTTCCTTGTCTTCTGTAACGATTCTCCGACCTTTCAAGTATCTCCTTCTTTTACTTTCAGGTGTCTGTTTCTTAGCTACTTGATGTTCCCTTGTGTCACATTGTGACTTCTCGCAATATGTTTGTACTAGGGTTGATGAACATCCTTTCAAATATTTGGGACGTGTTATATGCGCGCGCATTCCGAGAAGTATAAATACATCAAAAACTAACAAACTTCAAAAACAAATTGTTTTAAGTATTGAAAAGTACACATCTCAATGCACAAGAAACAATCAGAAACCAAAATTCAATTTTTTTCTCGGAGAACGTCATTTTGAGGTAGACAAGTACTTTTGCCGCCGTCGATAGACAGGCCTTTCGTCAGTAGGTGGCAAGGTGTGGCTCACCCATTAGACTATTGGGATGGGAACATTTCCTCGAATTTTACTGATTTTTTTTAAATTTAGTACGCTATTTATCAGGTATGTGGTAAAATTCATTCCAAACCCTGGATATTAAAATCAGTAAGGTCAACGTTATTAGTACTATTTAGGTTATTTCTTTTTTTATTTGGAATCAAAGACAGTATTGGTGATTGTATAAATTATTAGAAGCCGTATAGCGTGCTGTATAGAATTACAGTCGTTCAGCGTAGATATCGCTGTTAACCATAGGCTAAGTAGTACTTCTATTACTACTTAAAATCTGTCTCGAGTATCTGTGATAACGGAAGATATACATGTTTTACTTACTAGGTAATTTGTTGAGAAGCAAAATATGCATGTTGGTATTGCTATTTGTTCCGTGAAATACGAATTGTATTGAATCTCTGTGGTGGATTGTGAACAAATAATCGGAAAAAGAAGGTATGAAAAATAAAGTAAGGACAATAGGCAGTAACATTCTAGTGAAATTATGTATTAGTCTTCTCCTGTGAAAGTGAAAGGTTGGGGCAAGTTAAGTGACGTTCCCGTTATGATCAAGGTCGTGAGTGGATGTTCC
>BOPP01000001.1:24468147-24490791 GCA_017312745.1 Gryllus bimaculatus | reverse complement strand
CTACTCCTGCGCCTTGCGCGCACGCCGAGCCGCGATACGAGGTAAAAGCCTCCATGACACAAATAGCATGGTTGGCAGCTCAGACCCGACACTAACACTAGACTGCTCCTAAACTGCACTAACTTCCCTGCCTCTGCTCTACACTGCACCGCTCTCTCTACAACTGCACTGCACTGCTCTAGCACTGCACTGGCAGCTGCTCTACACTGACTGCACTGGCTCTCCACTGCACTGCACTGCCTTGCTCCTACCACTGCACTGCACTGCTCTGCTCTAAACACTGCACTGCAACCTGCTCTGCTCACACTGCAAGCAGCTGCTCTGCTCTCACACCTGCCACTGCTCTGCTCTAACCTGCCACTGCTCTGCTCTGGCTCTAGCACTGCACTGCTTCTGCTCTACACTGCACTGCCTGCTCTACATGCCACTGCACTGCACTGTTCTTGCCTCTTTACAGCTTGGCACACACTGCACTGCTCTGCTCTGATCTTCACTGCACTGCACTGCCACTGCCACTACTTCCTGCTCTTCACTCCTCTACCTTTACCACTCATCCTCTGCACTGCCATTGCCTTTGGCACTGCTTTTGCACTGCCCCTGCTTTCCAAACTGCACTGCTCTGCACTGCATGTGGCCCTTTGCACTGCGTCACTGCACGCCTATGCTAAGCTTTTAATTTGCCCTCGAGGCTGCAACAAAACTTTCTAGATGATGGTACTGTAATCATAGAGGTAAATTATTAGATAAGACTCCCACAGTTTTTCAGTCCACATTCATCATACGTTAAGACTACTTTTGTCAATTAAATTACTTGCACTTTTTTCGCAGCAAGATTTTGACCGATATTAGTTTTCACAAAAACGTACTTGGGCTAATGCGTACAGCTGTTAAAAATATTGTTTTGGTATTTCATAAAAAACAAGTCCCTTTTTATCATTTGCAATACAAAACCACGCTTTAATTTTAATGCAATTTTCAAACACTTTACTCCAATACGTTTTGTCCAAAAATATGTTTTAACCAACAACTAAACAATTTCTACCCATCTCAACAGCGATATTTTTTTTCGGTTCAATCTTCGTCGTTGAAAACGAGGAATAATGAACTTTGGCGGACACACTTGTTCAAATACAGCGCAGCAGGAAATATCGCAACATTGTTTTAAGAGAAGAGAGCGAGCTATTAGGTACGGATAGAACAACATGGAAAGGATGGGGATCCGCAAAGCCGCGCGGGGGTGTCGCTGAAATGGGCCACATCGACACATGAGGAAACGAGAGACCAAGGGCTGAGGAAGGCAGAATGGTGGTGGTCAATATGGCTCGCTGGGCAGACTAGAGCAGAAGACGAAAGGGAGACCGGGGAAGCGGGAGGGCGACGAAAGGTTGTCTAGAAGTGAAGCTTGCTATGGACGACAATTAAAAAGGCCTCGCAGCAGGAAATGGCCTACTTCAGAAATTGCGACTCGAGCGCACCTCGCCCACGGCGAACTGCTGCGGTGTCACCGTAGTACGAGGGGACGAGAAAGGGGACCGCGAGAGAGGGAGAGAGAGGGAGGAGAGGGAGAGAAGAGGGAGAGACGAGGGAGAGAGAGGGGAGAGAGAGGGAGAGAGAGGAGAGAGAGGGAGAGAGAGGGAGGGAGGGAGAGAGAGGGAGAGAAGAGGGAGAGAGAGAGGGAGAGAGAGGAGAGAGAGGGAGAGGAGAGAGGGAGAGAGAGGGAGAGGAGGGAGAAGAGGGGGAGAAGAGGGGAGAGAGGGGAGAGAAGGGGAAGAGAGGGGGAGAGAGGGGAGAGAGGGGGAGAGAGGGGGAAGAGGGGGAGAGAGGGCGAGGCGATGCGCAGTGAGAGGGTCTGCGCTATGGGGCACTGAGAAGAGATGACCGGTCGCGTTTGGATGGAGAACCTTAGCGTGATGGGTAGGTAAGTTAGGAGGCGTAGGCGAGATGGGGAACTTTAGACGGGAGGAAGGCTGTGATGTAAAGCGCGGGTCCGAGGCCGTAGTTAAGGCATTGGTGATGGGCACGAGGAGGGTGGGCTGAGAGCGGGAGTCGGGGTGGGAAGGAAGGGGGAGTGGATGAAGATCTCTTATTTGGAGGGAAAGACATACGTGATATGCGAAGAGATTAGTATCGGAGTTATGGAGTATCGTTATGCGATCGAGTGTGGTATCGCTGGGGTCTGGAAGAATTCAACATCGAAGTGCAGTAGCAGGGGCGCTGTTCTGTGAGTGGAGGCATGATTGTGGCAAAGCGAGGAAGAGACATGGCGGCGGCTGCGCTATATAAGGCGGCGGGGCGCTCTTACGGACAGCGCCAAAGCAGCAGTGTCTGGCAGAGAAAAGAGATAGAAGTACAGAGGGGAGGAGCAGAAGAGGCAGAGAAGCGGGAAGAGGGGTAGGAGGTGAGAGAGGGGATTTATAAAGTGGATTTGGGAGGGCCAACGCGCCTATCAATTGCTCCGGGCGGCTGCGCGGTGTGCTACGGCGGCGCGGGGTTTGAGGGAAGGCGAGCTCAATGGGTGAGCATTTGGTAGAAAGAGCGGGGGAGGCGGGGCGAGGGAGAGAGGGAGAGAAGGGGGAGGGAGAGGGGAAGTTGGGGGAAGGCGATGGAGGGAATGAGGAGAGGCCGGGGGGGAAGGAATGGGAGGGAGAGGGATGAGCTGAAGGGGAAGAGGAAAGATGGGTGGAGGGAGGGGATGGAGGGAAGAGGGGGAGGAGGGGCGGGGAGAGATAAGAACGCACCGTTTGTTTGCCATGCCACGCCCACCCAGAGGCGGCACATGGCGACCTTGAGTGCAAGATCCCGACCTCTCCACCTTTAGACGTTGAATACAGACTACGTTACGGAGAATAAATGTAAAAAAATATTACATCAGCAACTTTTCCGTAGTGTGAGTGTATAGTATTGAATTCTTGAATTCCTGCGACACAACTTGACCGCGTGTGCGTAGTTATCTTTAACTAAAAGTGGTGTGGGTTAATTTGCAATACAGCAGTAGTTCTACCTTTTAAAGTGCTCTCCGCAAAATTAACTCGTTCGCTCCAGAGTCGCTCATGTGAATACCACTAGACTCCGGACACAAAAGTGTGAAAGGGCAAAACATGTAATAAAAATTATAAGAATATATAACAAATAATATGGAAAAAGGAATATAATGTAATTCCAAAATGTGCTGTAATTTGTAGGACATTTACGAACAGAATGGATGGATGAAATTTGATATTACGTTATTAATATGTTTTATTTTTTACTTACACGTTCTTGCATGTTATTGCCTTCGATACGGATTCGATACACTTTTCTTAACTTACCTGGATCGAGAGGATCGTGGTTACGAGGGAAACATGCGACTTATGGTGGGAATTATGAGAGGAAAATAGGAAAAGAGAAACCTAGGCAAGTTAACTTGTAAATAAGTAAATTTGAATCATTAAAATTACGTAACAAAATATGTCTGTACCACGGGTGTTAACTGCTTCTAATGATCTCGGGCCCAATGTCCACGGGCTTTTTGTCGCCGCTTGATCATTAGAACCCTTATAACGTTCTTTACGGTAAATAACTATATTAAACGAAGTTTACGGCTACCAATATTTTTCGTATATTGGGATTAACGATCAAGAAAAACGACATCAGTGATACATTCTATGCCTAAAAATTATATTCTCAATGCTCATGCCCACTTGACGCAACATTTATGCAGTGCAGTACCGCGTTTTCACGGTGGGACACGACGCTTCAACACGTAATTACAAATATGCAAGTACTGCTTACAAATATACTTGTATACGAGAAAAACTTTGCCAACTTTTTAAAATAAAAAAGTATTTTTGAAAAGTTATTAATGCTCTTAGCAAAAAATTAAAAAAAAATGCAAAATATGTTAAATATGTAATAAAGTACAAAAATGAAACGAAATACTTTCATAATGCTTGAAGGCGGCTCCAGACATTCGTTATTCGGCGAGAAGCGAGCAACCGCTCGCCGAATCCCGAGTAGAGTGGATGAGTTGCTTGCTACTCGTATTTGCCGACTGACGAACATTCGGTACCCTCCTCCCCCCCCCCCCCCCTCGGTCTTGTGGACACATCAAAGGAAGCAAACATTCGCGGATCATATGAACAGTTCGGGATTGGGAGAGCAGAAGTGCGCAGCTCGGTGAATGCTGAATGTGTAGAACCGCCTTTAGGATTGTCCTCATTCGCCAATATCACCGTTTAGAGAACTTAAGATGGAAAGAAAGAAAAAAAATGCGCATTTACCTACAAATCCGGACTCTAAAAACCACGTTCTTACCCGTCCGCAGACAAGTGCGCGCGTTCGGCGCGAAAGGCAAGCGAGCTGTGCTGGTACCGCGAATCCCTCTGCCGCCTCCCTCTGCTATCCCCGCGAGACCACAGTCACGTGCAGGCGCCAAGGCCGCGCGGGCGGTAATCGCGTGCCACTCCACGCGATGCACTCTCGTACCAGCGCGCTGCAGCCGGCACGTGGCGGAAAAGGAGGCTAGGATGGCACCATGTTGCTGGTGGGATGGAACAGGTGGTGGTGGTGGTGGTGGTGGTGGTGGAAAAGGAACCAATGACGTTGACTGTGACGATGACTGAGGCGACAGCAGTGACGGAGACGCGTTAAATGTCTGGCTGCAGAAGTAGAAACAACAGCCAGTGCGATACTGACTGGAAGGTGTGTCCAAGACTTATCTTGTGATGCAGGACATCGTATTTAACTGTCATACACATGAAGTTCCTGATTCACGAGGCGCAAACAAACTAATGTGTCAAAATTAGAGACGTAAACTGTTATAGAACACTTGTCTCGTTGATTCTATTCCTTTCCTTTATTTTTTCTTTGACTATTGGCAATAATGGAAGCAACACACACCATTTCATATACTAGATATCTACTAATTGAGGAAGAATATTTCAATCGACCAAAACGATGATTAATTTTAACAGTTTCATTTGCTTTGGTACTATTTAAAATTTCCATATTGCTGTTACCTTCATCTATATATTACTAGATGCAACAAGGCAACATTGTTTTAGCTGTTGATTTCATGACTTCTTGGCTGTTTGGGTGACGCCGCGTCGTTGGCTGAGGGGCCAACGAGTGGCCATCAATCGGACAGCCAAGAAGTCATGAACTCGAGTTGCAGAAGCTTTCGTGTACTGTTGATAGCATTTTTTATTAATCATATTTCTATAATACAGTAGATTCTACAGTGTAGTTTTAGACGCCATAGGCCACAAAGTTTTAGACGCCAATGGAAGTCGTATTCTTATATTGAAAAATAATTATCGTATAAATAATAATTTAATTCAAGTGAAATATAGGCCTCGCTTTTCTAACCACTGATATCTTTTGTGCGGAGTATCGGCCTCGCAAAAGTAAAAAAATGTTTTCCTGATAGGTCGTAAAAGGAAGTGTAATAAAAGAATACTTATCGCTTAATTTTACAGTTTAACAACTATAATTTATCATAACTCCTATCGACTTTTCTAAAAACGTGACAGTCACATTCAGTTCTCCTTCATCTAGAAAAGAAAGATGTTTTGTTGACGTTTTAGATCGTTGCATAAAATATAAATAAGATTTTATTGCATTTTTCAGAAAGTTTTACATAAAGTGTCTGTCATTTTTGTATTAAAAAGTGCTTCGGCTTTCCTTTGGTTTTTAAACTACATTGTTTTTAGCAAAAAATACTTTATTTAGTGAAATGTAATGATCAAGACTTTATGAAAAAAATTATTTCTGAGTATGTTTCTGACGCACAGGAAATGATTTCTAGGTAAACAGGAAATAATTTAAGAAATATTTCAGTTTTCAGACTTTAGTGCCAACTCTGAGAGAAAACTGATGATACTCTGCACTTGTTTTTGTGAACGCACTTATTTCAACTTATTTTCGTGTCTTTTAGTAGCATAGTCATTCCATGTCAAATCGAACACCGTTTTGGTCTTAGGTGTTCGAAATTAATTGAAACTTCTTGAATGGGTTGTGAGGGTAACTAAAATTGGCTAAAATGTTTTTTGTTAGAATTTAACTTAATTATTTTGGTATTTATGCCGCATGAAAGTTTCCGAAAAACCGCACGCATCAACAAACAAAATTGCTTATTTCTCTTTCCACATTGATCGCCCAGAACTTAGGTTAGTCTCAAATAAAAACTCAAACGCAGTTATTTAAGGCTATTTATTTTGTTATTTTATGTTTTCACCAAAAAGGTTTTGGTGTAAACTCTGAATGGCGTATCTGGATTACTTCCCAATGGGAAAAGGCTTGGTAATGGAGTTGCCGACATTGTAAAAAGATTGGATACGCGAAAAAATCGGCAGCCATTTCATTACCCAATTATGACACTGCAGAAATTGGTGGTATTCACTTTATATTTTTGACAATTGACGAATAGAAAAAAGAATGTGACTTACTGAAATTCAGGTATGCAAAAGTGAAACTAGTTATACCAAAATACACTTTCGTGGCTCTATTATTTTAACTTTTGAATGAATGAATATGAACTTCAACTGTTATTTCTACAATTTTAACTACCCGTAAATGCACTTCATAGGGAGCGAATCTGGATGCCGATCACGTCGGATGTTCGATTGGAAAAGTTAATTTATTGCAACTGTATTTATGAATATCCCATTCTGAAATTTTGCACAATCATACAATAAAAGATAGGGAATTTAGTGATATTTTTATATTTTTAAAAAATTTGTGAACTTAAAAAAAATTTAAGGTAAAAAGGTACGAAAAATAAATAATTTCAATTTGTATATAATTTACAAGTTCAAATATAATTAAAATTCATTTTATAATCAATAAAATGAATCTAGATTGAATTCTTCAGCTTTTTAATAAAGATGAGCATTTATTTATGACAGTAAGCGCGCTTGTTTGCAATTTTTAATTACAAATTATTCTACAGGTATACGACTTTAATAAAAATATTAAAAAATCGTGAGAGTTGTTTTTACAGTAAGAATAGATACACAACGTTTAAAAAAATATATCAAGGTCAGTTTGTCGTCGAATTTGTTTAATTTGACGTGGAATGACTCAGCAGGTACATATTATTACAACATTGCTATTTCTGTCCTACCAACACTCCTCAATCATCATTTGAAATATTATTTACCAAACGTAGTGCATGAGGTGCGAACCTGTAATTACTTTGGCAGTAAGATACGCCGTTCAGTACCCACAAACACGAACACACACACACACACACAGGGTCTCAATTGTAAGAATATTTCCAGAATATTATAGAGAAAAATAAGAATAATGTTACATAACCTTACCTCCATTTCTTCAATGATAGCTCCATTCTTCAGATGGATGATACCACAGTGTTTTGCCTTAAATAAATTGTTCCGCATCAAGGATCCATAAAACAACGATATTTCTGTTAACGCTACGTATTAGAGAAAGAACTTAAGAAGTAAGAATACCCACTTCGCGTTTCTTTTCCTCTTCAGATTTTTTTAAGAAGATATAAAGTTTTGTGTCCCCTTCTTGCCAGGCGAAGGGTTTTTTCCAAGTAGTCTGGGAAAACCTCTCTAATTAGCTAGGGAAGGCTCTGGAACATCCATAATCTAAAAGAAGTTAATACGTCATTACATTACATTTACTGAAAAAAAGATGCTTCTCTACCGAGAAGACCTTCAAACGAAATTTTAATTTTGAAATTGTTTGTTAGATGATTGTTTTATACAGTTTCAAAACTTAAACCCTTCAACCACAAATATTTTGTGAACGTTTTACGCTAAATCTTCCCGTTCCCCAACAATAGCTTTTATTTCCGTAGCAATTTTTGGTGTTACACAGACGGTATTACTTTTCATTCATGTAGAGGAAGAAAAAGAAGACAGATTCTAAAGAAACAATTGGCATTGTTCCAGACGCAATTGGTATTGTTTATTGAGATGATAGTCTCCGGCACAGTCGAATTACTCGTTCTTCTTACAGACGTTCGTTTTTCCACCTGCCACAGACTTCTTTCGTGGGGATGAGGCTAGGGTCGTAGGTTCTACTGATGCGACATCGACAACAAAACATCGATGTTGCCAAGCATTGACGAACAAAATTAAAACATAAATGTTCGAAAATAACGATGGAGTTTGGTCGGTGTAGTTTCAACATCTATGTTTATAAGTGGTTTAGTAACCTCTAACATTCAATTCGTGCTTAACAAAATTTGATTAGACATGCATAATAATTTATAATTAATTAATAATTGGTTAATAATAAATTAATAACAATTAATTAATAGTCAATTAATTAATAATAAAATTTAACTGAAAACAAAGTTAAAAACTCCTCTGCATGCACGAAATACGATGAAAGACGGAGAAAATGCCAAAGCATAAGAATCATCTCCGGCTCAGCGGATCAAATCCATCAACGGATCCATCAACGGTCTGCTTGATGAAGGTAGTACAAACCACATTCGTTTGGTTCGAACACAACCTCAGTGGTATCATCAGTTATTACTTCACATTTTAATTTTTACGAATTTCTGATTAGGAGTATTTTTCATTCACGAATAAAACATCGATGTTCAAAAATCATCGGTTTCAGTACATCGAAGTTTAAAACATCGATATTTTTATAAACATTACATCGTTGTTTTAAAAACATCAACAACGATGTGTTTTTCCTAGTTAACTCCTGGTTAAGACGAAACGAGTTATTCCAGTGGACCACATCCTATCAGCTTGGTAAGCATTATCAATATTAACGTGGCCGGGAAAGCTCACATAGTTTGTTAATTTAAAAGACGTTATCATTGTATCAGAAAACAATTTTTACCAATTCCGGTTTTATATTCAGGATTATTATTGTGTTGGATATTGTAGTTAGTGTGTTATATTGTAATCTTAATCTTAAAATATTGCATTTATTGTTAAAACTTTCTACTACATAAACTTTCTTACATTAAAAGACATTATAATATGGTCGAAAGAAGATTAATAAGCATATTTAAAAAAAGGATGTTGTGAAATATTATAAAATTCCACGGAATTTATTACAAAACAGTTTAATTGATTTCGAGATCAACACATTATTTATGTGAAAAATGACAATTTAGAGTTACAGGAACATTTCTTTGTAAATTCTATAATAATTTATGTTAATGTTAACTTTTTATCTCTCACTCTGTATTTGGACTTTTTTCGGATTTATTTCTCTCATTATTTAATAGGTCATGCGGCGTTCACTCTCACATGAAAAACACTAATCCTTGGTTTTTCTCAATTTTTTTTACGCAATCACTACTGAAAGTTGTTTATTTTCCTTTTTAACCTAAATTCACACTAAAACATATGTAGTATACGATGTCGCTTTATGAAATATCAAGGCGTTTGCTGCACCGATTACGATTTTTATGACTTTCACTTCTGCCAAATTTTGTTTACCCTACGTGAGATCTTGCCATCGTCACACCAAGTAACCGCGTGGTGGAACGGTTAAATGCCGGTCACGTGCTTCATCATGTGTAGCTGTTCCTTTCTCCAGATCTCACAGCCTCCAGTGGTGGCTCGTGCACTGACATTGGACTGAAGTGTTGTTCCCAAGTATAAATCATTCTCTAATTTTCAATTATATGCGTTCTCGCATTGGTTTCTTTCTCTACCTCACTTTCGATTCAAGATCGAAACTCCTAATGTAGTTATAATTACTGAACCAATCACTATGAAATAATACGATTGTATACTTGAATTTATTTAGAGCTGCTTTTGAAGTAAATCAGCTGTTGATGATTTTATAAAGTCGGGAGCTTGAAAGTCACCATAGTGACGTCTCTGTTTCGACATATAAGCTCCCGATTGGATGAAACCGTCAACAGCTGATTTACTTCAAACGCACCTCTAAATAAATCCAGGGAGTGTTATAGGCTAATATGTAATATTTCATCCCAGAGTTTTCTATTCTCTTACACAATAATTATGTCGAAAAATAACTACTAAATGAATTTGGTTAGGATAGTAACAGTGTTCGAACAAAGATATTCGTTTGTCTAAGACAGGCAAGTCACCCTCGCGAGTTACTTGACCACCAGGGAAACACGGCGCTCCTGAGAGCCACTGTCTCCACTCTCATCCAGTTCCAGAAAGGGCTGAACTCGCCAAAGTTGAAGCGTGTGAAGCGGGAAATAGAAGTTTTATACGAAAATATCAAACAATAGCGATTTAAATTACGTTTATATTATTTAGGTACTACTAATACTACTATTAGAATTTATATTTCATATTTATTTTCTCGTTAAATTCTGCCGTGTGTACGCACTTTTGCCAGGATCAGGAATATGTTTGAATAGGGAATTCTTATCTTGCTTTCATTTTGTGTAATGCTTTATTAAATAGGAATTCCATTATCAGTTGATTATAGTACCAGTATGAATTATATTAACAAGTCTCTCTTATAGGCTCATACTTTTAACAATCTTAGCTGACTGTTAAACCTCCTAACATGTGCTTAGGAAGTAAATGCAATAATTAAAATCTTAAGAAAACGCGATTACAAATCTAGATTCTTTCAGTTCAAAACGTCTAACTTTACTTTAAATTGACGATTTAAATATTAATCATGAACTATTTCATGTTAATGGTTCGTTTCTTGGCTTAAGTAGAGGAAATGGGAATTAATATCTCTTTTAAGGCAATTGAAGTAATAAGTGAATTGTGACTAAATATTGTGTTATGTTAATGTTCATTGAAGAACCTCACCATTCTGTAGCAGGAAATGGTTATTATTTTTCCCTGTATTAGAAGGCATTGTAATGGATTGCAATTAGCTAAATAATAATTAAGACAATAACTCTGAACTGACTTCTTGAAAAGACTACCATGGGCCAGGTACTCGGTGATACACCTCCACCCCGGAGCAATTACTACAACCTTCACTTTATCTCGTGCCAATTACTCTGGACGCACTGCCCGCGAAGTCTAATAAGCTAATTACCTTGCTCGCAACTTTGACATCCCTGGCCTAATTAGACATCACAAATGCACAAACTCAGTTAAACGCATGTTCTAAAATACCACATCTGTAGAAATAATTAGTTGTATTGATCTTTAGTTGAGCAATGTGACAACGAAGCAAAGTACCTCTAAGGAAAGGGGAAAACGAAATAATTTCATCATTATAATTTCA
This sequence comes from Gryllus bimaculatus, assembly GCA_017312745.1. Taxonomy (NCBI): domain Eukaryota; kingdom Metazoa; phylum Arthropoda; class Insecta; order Orthoptera; family Gryllidae; genus Gryllus; species Gryllus bimaculatus. Next base: position 24,479,634 of record BOPP01000001.1, on the reverse strand, counting down.
ACACTATATTTTTCAACATTATAATTTCATCATCATAATATTAACATTATAATTTCATCATCATAATAACATTATAATTTCATCATCGTAATTTCATGATTACAGAAGATGACGGGAAAACATTTCAGCAACTTAAGTATTGATTTCCGATAGGAATCCGCGCGATATCTTTCCCTGGAGTGTTTGTAACCACGTGTCCCTTCGACATCGCGTGATAGCGTCCCGTGCGAGGATGGAAGAACACTCAGGGAGTTTGTGCACCCTCGAATGTTAAAGCACTATCGATCTTCTGCGCATGCGCAGTTTAAATATCGCATCACTTTAGTACATCTGCGCATGCGCAGAAGATCGATAGTGCTGTCCGCTATGGCGTGCACAAACTCCCTATTCATCTCCTCAGGGAAAGGGCTCAGAGGAAACAGCTTGTGCACCATCAGAACCCCAAAATGAAAACGGTGGTAATTTATTTTTAGCCAAAACGACTAGCCCTTAACTACGAATATACAAAAGTACTATCGTTAGGGTTTACCTTCTGTTATATCTTCCTTTTAGAGCCCAAACACACTGGCCGTAAGTTAAAAAACTCAGAACTTTTTGGACGAGAAACGGACCGCAAGTTTTTCTTTTTAAAACGCACGTTTCGGAGGGACAGGGGTTCTTAACCTCTTGAAATGGCTACTGGTGTCCATCCGTAAAGAAAATGGGCAGCCCGTGTAAACGCGACGTTTGGTTTCGTCTAGTTTGGGACTTTGAAGAGTCTGTACGAGAACGCACAAGATAACTTTTCCGTGTACAAGGCATTTAGGCTAACGTCTGTCAGGAAATCAAAGGCCGCTCGCAGCCTCTCGGGCTGAAATGCCATCCTTGCCGTCGTCCCCTTTCACGCGCTCCGTATCGCCTGAGGACCGGAAATAAGTGCTGAGGCCCATTTTCAAGACGGAAAGTGCCCGACTACAGCCCGCAGTCAGGTTTCCCTCATACCCCCTTTCGCTTTTGGCTTCTTCCATTGCAATCCGGCCAGTGTTTCGAAATAGAGAAGGAGGAAACAATTTAGTTGTTTCCATTCACGAATACGCAAATGCACCAATACGAACTTGCGCCAACGAGAGAAATCCTTGAATGCAAGTTATCGTGGTAGAATCTTCCGGGCTGTGTATTTAATGAAAATAAAATATACTTATTCCGCAGCTTTAAAGGAAAGAACGTGGGCTCCCTTTTCCCCTCTCCCTTCACATTGAAGCAGCTCTTGTAGAAATCACTTCCAATAAGTTAAGAACATTCGATACAGTTTAATTCCAAAGTAAGCTTTTCTTATTCCATCTATTATATTGCTAAAGTTGTACAAAACCAACAAAGTTAAAAGGAACATTTGTTCTATTTCTTTAAAAATAAAGCGAAAGGGCTCTCCCAAGCCTGATACCTAGGCGAGCTCTTTCATGTTCTCACGAGCAAAACAAGAAGGATGCAATCGGTGTATTTCTGTTTGGGGGAATAGGTAAAAGGCTTAGAAACAGTTGACTGCTGGATTGCAGGCGGCGTACGTCTTTCCAGCCGTCTAGTCCCTCGATCTCAACGTGATTGTGTGCGCGCCGGTAAGGTAGTGTGGTCGTTTGATCGACTGCGGTGAAGTACCCCTCAATTAAAGATAATTTATGTTCCGCAAATTCATAAGAAAAAGTTTCATCCTTAGGGTGATAATTTTTTAATAAAATTAGTGCAAGCTCTGCGGGGAACATTTTGGAGGCATATGTTATTCTAGGATTTTGCAGTTATATAATCGAAATATCTTATTTTATTAATACATAATACTTTTTATGAATCGGGTGATATTAAATGTAACACACCTCATCAGACAATCAAAGGTGTCATTAATTAAAATCTGCTGCGAAATCCGTAGCAATCGGAAGAACTAGGGGCTAAACTGTCTACGAATTATGGTATTGTCATTAATATTTCTCTCCGGGTAAGTTCGAAAACATAAACTAAATAAAAAATAGTATCATGCACAACCACTAACTACTTGACTACAATTCACTTTCAGTACTAAATTTAATAGTGATCTTTGATGTTTGGAGAGCAACATTTCAATACTTAATGCAAATAATTGCAACTAAATGCAAATAATTGTAAAGATTCTCTATCCACATTTACAAGCAGTTATTGTTAATTCTTAGGTGTCGTAAGTAATTGAATATTTGACTAGCGATTGGCGTGAACACACAAACTTAAATAGCTCTTCCTTCCATAGTCGCCTTCCTCGCAACTCCCAAGCAGCTATATATGTGTTTATTGTTTACCTCAGTGTACACGGTCGGAAGCTTCGGCCTAGCCGAAGTAGGAAGACTGGTACCCGGGCGATAGCCGCTTTGTCTATCGCATCTACTACTTAACAAATGTGCTTTTGAACAAATGGTGTTGTACAAACTCTTTATGTGAACAGAAAATTTAGGAAAGACAATTATAATTGTTAGTACTGAGATGTAGCCCTTACGTTACGTAAACAATGAAAATTTTACTTGTAAGAACTCACCATAAGGCTTAAAACTACTATTTACAATTATTTCCGAATGATTCTACTAGTAGACTAGTGCGTAACGCACTCGCTTCGCAATCGGGAGGTCCAAGGTCCATCCCTCGGCCGGTCATCGGGGTTTTTGTGTTTTTCCTCAGTCGTAAGGCGATTGCCACGATCAACTCCCGCCTCCTGACATCTAGACCTTTCACACCTCATCATCATGCTACCATTTCATTCAGCATTCCCCGCAAAAGGCACGAAGCCCAAGCCCTTAATAGAATATTAGATGGCTAATAATAATTATAATAATATAATTATAATAAAATTATATTATTACATTATTAATACATTATATAATATTATTATAATTGATTCTACGTGTATTACCACGTTTGCTGTGTGAAGGGCTTAGCTTTGAGAGCCAGTGAAGTCCAACCGCTGCTGTTATGGCACGCTGGGTGGCCGTCCCTGGCGACCGTTCAGCAACTTGCCCATCTTCTTACACTTCCCAAGGAACTTAGTCATAGCTAACAGATTACCACGACGCTTCGTTACGTCCTTGAACACACGTGACTTGTGGATCGAGTTGGCCAAGTTCAGATCGCAGACACTGAATCAAATTCAAAGTGCCGATCCTGTGGCCGAGATCGCCAAGGCAGTAATGCCGTAGCAATCTCGGACCGAAGGATCGTGGGTTCAAGTCCCGCCTGGGGCATGGTTGTATTGTTTTCGTCCTTTCAGCCCCTATCATCATCATCATCATCATCATAATCGTGTCATCCTCACAGTTACCACACCGTTACAAGCAATAGTGGTCGCTAATGACCTAGTAGTTGGTGCAACCTTAAATAACAACAACAAAAAAAAAGTGGCACTCATTTTACCAGTCGCACTTTTTAGAAAGTGTAAAGTTACTTTTATACGGGAGTGATTTTTAGTCAGTGCTCTGACGTTACGCTGCACAGTGCACTAACAAGATGTTGAGACATGAAAAGTGAGTTGTCAGCACTTTCGCCTGAGTGCTTTGTCAATTTTCATAGGACGTTATCAACACCAAAGGTCTTTTTCCTCTCTTTACGTGTGTAGTGTTTTCAGTGGTGAATTTGTGCTAGCTGTAAACTAACACACTCTATCATCGTTTTGAAAAGTTTATCGCGTGGAAACAAGATCGCTCCTAGTGTGGTTTTCTATTGACGTTTCCACAAATATGAAGAATCAAAAAAGTAGGAGGAAAAGCGGAGTAAGGTGTGTAATGGATCGTAATTTGGTGGTCATGGAAAGAAAAGGGGTTTTGAAATCATTATGAATGAATTGAATAATAATCCACCTTTCTACGAAGTTTAATACGAATGTCTGCAAGCGACTTTGATTTCAACGTTCCTGGATGTCTGACGAAACCTCAGTCACCACTTACTTGGTCGGAGGCTGCATAGTTTTCTTTCAATTTCTACGCGCATCAGGAACTATTAATATAGGTTTTAACATCTCCCACATGCAAATATTTATGGATGCACATCAACAACAACAAAAGTAGACCGACTCAGCCCCTCATTCTGAAGGGTTCCCGCCGGGCATGTTTCACCGTTCCACACCAGGTGACAGCGGAGTAGTATTCTAACAAAAGAACCAAGGACCGCGCGCGCGATCTTTCCTTCCTCTTCTTTGTCCTATCCTCACGCCTTATTTGCACACACTTACACTTACACATGCACTACACCGCCCTTCATGTCGCGAGCGAAGAGCTTGTACCGGAGCTTGTGGCGGTGCCTGGGTGTTGTAAGATACCTAGATAAGGAAAACACTCTCACGTTGACGTGTAGGTCGGCACCGGGTCTCGCCATCCAGTGGGGGAAGAACACGGCCACCACCAGTGATAAAACCGGCACTACACGTACGGTGCCAGTGATCACTGCAGTTGACGTACCCGGAAAAGTCATATAATCAATCAAGATACGTTAAGTGAATGCAGAGTACACATTTTATAGGGTTTTTTTCTCTTCGCCGACTTCTTTTTTTCCTTTTTATTTCTAATTATCGTTCCCTTCGTCTCAGTCATTTTCCTCCTCCTCGTTCTTTGCAGTGTATCAGCTAACATTTATGAGGCAAGATAAAGTGTATCAGATAACATTTATGTGGCAAGAGTTCGCTGCAATACGAAAACGTGTACAGCAATGCACAGCGTTCTAATGTTTTTAATAGATGTGTCTTAAATGCCCTTGAATTTCTTGACTGCACTTTCCATCGTTATGTATCCCCCCTACTTTTGAGGCAGAGGGCAAAACATTATTGAGAGTTAGGATGTCTTGACCGCTTAAATTTGGTGCCTCTAATCATGCAGTATCAACTGCGAGAGTGACGTGTGTCAGTGCCGCGCCAGAGAGCTGCCGGCGGCGTCGGTCGGGAGCTACCGATTACGTCAGCGCTACGAGGAAGCCTCTCAATGTAAAGCGGGGGAGGGCGGTGATCACGTGGCTGGGAACGTGCCATTGCCGCCGCCGCCGCCTCTGCCTCTGCTGCCGCCGCCACCGCCAGCCACCGGCCACTCACCGCCGCCACACGCGCCACACCGCGGCCAGCCACCGGCCGCCTAACCTACCGCCGCCACGCCGCCGCCACGGCCGCCACCACGCCACCAAACCGCCACCACCACCGCCACCTGCCTGCCACCACACCGACACCACCACACCACACCCCCACCACCACCCCACCACCACCACCACACCGCCACCACACAGCCACCACCACAGCCACGCGCCACCGCGCCACCGCCACCGCCACCGCCACCGCCACCGGCCACGCCACCGGCCACCGCCACACCGCCCCCAGCCACGCCACCGCCACCTAGTGGCGACGCCTCCGCCGACGCCACCACCACCACCACCACCACCACCACATCCGACGCCGACGCTTTCGCCACTTCTTATACCGCCGCCGCCTCTGCGTCTGCTCGGGCGAACACGCGCTAGTCATTGGCGCGGTATCGCGGGCGCTCGCTGTACGGGTTGCGGGAGGCGAGCAGCGGGGAAGCTACCTCTGGGCGAGCGGTTGCGAAGGGCGCAGTCCCCTGGGCGCCCGTCCCCCGCGGCGTTTTCACTTGCTGAAGGGCGCGTTGCTGTGCCCCTCCGCGCATCCCCTCCTCCCCCCTCCTCGCATTGACTCGTGGCGCTTTGGCGGAACGTCGAGCTTCAATTTGTTCACACGCCAGGATTGAGATACGTTATTGCCTTTCCTAAGAACATTGATTGGTGCGGGGGGCGAGAAGATGCAGTTTTGTAATCTGAAATGTGCAATAATGATAAGTGCCATAGCTCATACTCTCTCGCATAATTTGTCCCGTTTGAAATTTCGAAATTTCAGAGTTCACCATTAATAAGATCTTTGCCACTTCTATGAGCATATACATATTATCCGAGGAAAAAGGATCAAAGATCAAGTTTTGAGCTAATTTTCATATCTTGCTTTTAAAATTGACACACACATGTACCCAGGCAGACACACACACCCAGACAGGCACAGGCACAATGTCAAAATTGCCACAACAGTAACATACCACAAAGTAAAAATTGCAAATGGGTCTAAATGTACGCAAACTGTAACAATTGATAAGGTTCTCACGTCCCCAGTGACATCAAAACATATCCCTCATCCATAAGACTTACTTACGAACAATTAATAATGGGGAAATAATTACAAAGTTTAAAACTTCCTTCAGTCATTGTCTACTTACTATCTTTTCTTCCTTATTAAGTTTCGTAAAGAGTGGTTTTCACAATTGTTGTCACTGGTTTGGAAACCCGGAAGAGTTCTGCTTTTGAAACTGGCGTACCATAAGTAAATTCTGTCTACCTTTTTCTTCCCATTTTCTTTTAATAATGATAATAATAATGATAATAATAATAACAGTAATAATAATAGCAGTAATGATAATTAGAAATAATATTAATTTAAGTGAAGTCGATTACATTCACTTAACTAGGTATCAGTTGAGTGTTTCTTGTTCAAAATGTAGGTCACTATAGACAGTCATTTTATAAAGTTAAGGATTTTGTATTTATATGCCAGTGAAATGTTCTTTTTACTTTCTCGTCTGACTACTTACTTACGCAGTAAAGAGAAATGTAATGCTACAGTAACATCGGGCATTTTCCGACAGAAAAACTCGTATTTTGAAGCCTTCAAAGTGAAAAAATTGGATAAATCGTGTTCTATCGTGATGTAATTTACTCATTATTTGTCTGTTATTTGTATCTTATGTCAACAGATTTCACTTTCTATGGGTATGGAAATATTAGTCGATGGCGGATAAGTTGGGCAGCTGACGGACCGACCGACCGACCGACCGACTGACTTTCCGAAAAAAACCGACCGCGTCCGTCCGTCCGTCCGTCCGTCCGTTCGTCCGTCCGTCCGTCCGTCCGCCCGTCCGCCCGTCTCAACGCAAGGGCCCACACCTTTTTGATGATTTTCTTCAAAATTGATATTGGCTGATCAGTATGAAAAAAACTCGAGGCCCTTTCAGTTTGAATCGGGTATTTTGATTTTTATGAGTATTTTACATCAAGTCTCAACATTTTGGATTTCTTTTAAAAATGGCTTTAAACCTTTTCTGCTGAAAGCACATATAATGTTTTAAAATGGCACAGATGTTGTTTTCGTTGAAATCTGAATTTTCGAAAATTGCAAAAGTTTAAATTTTTTTCGCAGACAATCTACAACTACAATATTGAAGATATACATTTATCCTTAAAAAATTGTTCTACAAAGACATCTTCACATAAAATCATGTATTCTTTTTCAACAATTTGAATAGTTTCTGTGTAATTTTGCATGATATACAGGCAATTTTAAAACAAAGAGTGTCCCCAAAATTCGACGCTTACAAATTCCATTGTCCGTGAACTTTCTGCAATTTCGAAAATTACAAAATATTGCAACATCTCAAAATACGATAATAATAGATATTTTTCCAAAATGAACTCTGTACTAAATACTGTTTCTTGAATAAGGTAATATGAATGTTTTTGAAAAAAGAACGGTTTTTGCACATTTTTTACTTAAATTAAAATTTCTCAAAAAGGGCTTCAATTTTTTTAACAAAAAATTAACCTGACAAAATTACTACATTATTAAGATTTAATGTGTTTCTTAAGTTGATTTAAAACTAGGTCTTCAAGTAATAAAAATAAAAACGTCTTAATTTTTGAAAATTGCAGAGTTAAACTTTTCTTTAATCGTCGGGAAACTTGAGTTTAGCTCTGCGGCTGGTTGTGTGATTTATCGTGATTTTCCTGCTGTCTGTAAGAAGATGAGTTCGAAATCCATCGCGATGAAAAAAATGCTGATTGGTAATTCTATAGCATTATATTTGTCGTGCTGTCATGTTCATATGCTTTGGCATACATGTCCGTTCTGATGCCGCTTCTAGTGCGCTTACCCGATGTCTACACACACATACACATTAGCCGTCGTACGCACGTAGTCCGACTTCCATAGTTTCACACGAATTGTTTGCGGCGCCAGGACGCGCAGTTAATAGCGACGTCGGCGCCGGTGGAGTATAAATTGATCGTGTTATGTACGTCGTCACGTTTCAGAGAAGCCTGAATTTCAAATGAATATCTCGATGATGCAGAAAAGTCGAGGGCTTGGACCATATTGTATTGATTCTCTATACTAGTGGTGGATATAGCATTAAAATTAACAGATTGTGATTGGGTACAATCTGATTACGATAGTTTACGATATGAACACTATTATTTGTTCTTCTAATTCTACAATGTGAAACATTTTAGATTAGGATTCTTTTTTTTTGAAAGGGTGGATATTGGATTTTATAACCGTATTTTTTGGTTATTTAGCACAACAAATAAAGAGTTAATATAAATGTTATATTTAAAATAAAATTTAAAATCATATTCTCGTCCGTTTCGATCAAGTTAGTCAAGGATCCTCTTCACCATAAATCTGTAATACAAGAAATGTCATTGGCTCTCACTACAAAAACAATTTTCATTAGGCCACCAATTTTATCCGAAATATTAAAGTATCATCCTTGAAGATTAAACTTTGTGATATAAATGTTCACATGTGCGAACAGTTGCTGGCACAACGAAATGGAAAATTACTGTTTTTTATCTATAACTATTTCTTCATCATGAAAACAATAGAAGTCAAAGATTTTCACCAAAACCTTCGAAATGATAAAAACTAAAGGTATGCGATGGCAATACAAAACGGGAGAACTGTCCTTATTGTCGCTTCCATCTGCTTTAAGGGATTTGTCGGTTGCTTTAAAAGATTTTAATCAGCTTCTCCGTCTGTATTTCCTTTTCTTTAAGATGCCTATATCTTTACTCTTCGTCCTTTGCAGTTGTTGGCACACTCTTTTGATACGGAAGTTTTAAAGAAGTCATTTTCTTGCCTGATTTTTAGTACACAACAATACAATACTAACTATTTACTAGTAATATTATTGTACGATTCCCAGAAACTTTGTCTGAGAAAGACAGCAAATGTAAGTTAATATTAATTCCTATTATCTTATTAATCGTGCTTACGTGTCATTGGAATGCTTATTTTGTGAACTGGAAATTCAGTGTTACTATTTATTCAAATGTATTGCAACTTATAATTTCCAGAATTGAATAAATCATTAATAGTAGTTTTGTGCATTTGTCTGTTTCATTTTTGTAGTACGCTGCAACTGCACCAAATATCAAGAATAGTACAAGGAAATGTAGAAGTTCTCATATTTAAGACTTTCATATGGTTTTTTCACGTGGTTGGTTGAAGGGTAGGAATTCCATTAGTCTCCAGTAATGCCTTATTCAATAAGCGTTGAGGTGGCCATACTTTCTTATGCATTCACTTGCTTTCTTGCATTCTTATTCTTCGTAAAATTGTAGAAAATAAAGAAACTACTTTAACCTATTATCACGAACTCGGAATAAAGGCTCCAGTCTTAATGAACCATCATTGTTTTAAAGATATTTCTTATATCTTTTCTATGGTCATTTTTATTCACTTTCAAGAACATATGGGTTTTCTAAACGCAGGAGCGCTGGAGTTGGTGACTGACCTAAGATAACTTTAAATTCAGATTCCTCACATATACTTTCATTCGATAGAGATAAATAATTCCCTACAATTATACAAAGATTTACGGGCATTAAAGTCATATCTTTACTAACGAAGATATTGTGAATTCAGTTTTAAAGATCGATTATTGCAAAATTGGGCAAAATTTTGAAGTACGCGAAAGGTAATAAGGAAAACAAAGAAAGTATTCCGGCGTCCTGCGAAAACGAAGACGGTCGTTAACTACTGATGGCAATGAAAAGCTGGTGTCTATAGACATCATGCACTTTTGTTTATCTGAAGGATCTAAACCGTAACTATATCAACACCAGTGTTGAAACTTTCCGAGTATATGTACTAGAAATTATTAGAAGGACCGCTAAAATTAAGAGAAATAATTCTGTACATAGGTCCTGATGGGATAATAGGAGAAAACCTAAACTTAGGAGGGGAAGTAATGATTCTTTACCTTGCGCGAATAATGGACGTCTACATTAATAATAATAATAATAATAATAATAATAATAATAATAATAATAATAATAATAATATGACGACGATGATGGTGATGACGTGATGACGATGACGATGATGAGGATTCGTCAAAATTGGAAAAGGTCAATCGTGAAGCAGATTCTCAAGGGGAGAAGCAATCCCCTCTTCAGCGGGATTCTCTGTGTCGAGTGACCTCAAAATCCGTTGCAAGGCGCCACAAGGTGCATTGGACTGTCGCGTCCAGTTGCGCTGTCATATGAACAATATCCATTTTTGGGACTGAAAATAGCCATTAAGGGCAACAAAATAGTTTCATTAACATTTTATTTTCTGAAATAATTTTTTTGTCCTCACGAAATTTTAAACAAGGGTTCACTCAACCAATAAATCCCCTGCACGAGGCGCGACTGGAAACCAAATTATAAATGCAGAGAATATCATAATTGTAAAATACGATATTCACAGCAAAGAACTAATGTAGAAAAGTTCTGATTTGTGAATCGCACTATAATAGTTGGAACAAACTACCTGTAAAAACATCCGTCTTTTAGAAACATAAAAAATATGCCTAATCTAATTTAGATCATTACTACTTGTGCCAATACAGGGGCAAGATTAGATTTGATTTATTTCATCTGATGGGGGCTAGGAGTTGCGTCGATCCTCCGCGTTTTTCGAGAAACGTTTGAGTGAGGGAAACATCACTTGCCGCACGCTAGAATGCTTTAATCGTATCAAGTGTTTTACTTGTTTTAAGAGCGCACCTGGAACTGAAGAAAATACTTTTTGTATGCATAAATATTTTTTATTAATAAAATTCTGTCAAAATTAAGACTGTAGCGCGTTGGTACTCAAATTGTTGAGTACGTATCAATGTATGGGTGAACTAACAGAATATAATTCCATTGCCTGAATGCGAAGACTATAATGCCGTAATTCTTTTAAGCAGTTCGCTCCCGTCTGATTCTGAAGTGGTCGACGGTTGAAGTCGCTGTTAAAAATATATTGGTATAGTATACTTTATAATCCTCAGAAACGTCTACTTTCGTTTCTTCATTGGCCGCCAAGAGACAAAGAACGTCCAAAAGAAGCACAAAGATCGCAGCCGCCAGGAAAAATTAAAAGAGCACAGTCGTTGAGCGAATCGCGTGACTGGCGCATAATAAACCGCCACCATTCACGCGCCTCTATTGAATTCCGCTCCGGAGGCAAATTGCTTCCTTTCACCCGATGCGCAAGGCAGTCACATTTGACTTGGCGAACAAAGCGGCCACCTCGAAGGAGACTCCTTCCGTTCATCGGCAACACTCCAATTTGTTGGCGCTTGCCGCGGGCGGGCACGTGACCCCGGATGCGGTGCGGTGCAGTCGGCGACAGCTGGCGCGAGTGGGGGCGGGGAT
>BOPP01000001.1:24391163-24468140 GCA_017312745.1 Gryllus bimaculatus | reverse complement strand
GCGGCGCGGCGCGTTCGAAGCACGCCCACGCCCACCCTTTTGCTGGGCCCGCGCGGCCACGAAGACGTCTAAGATCAGCGCAGCTTTGTTAGTGTGCGACTGGCGGCGAGTGGCGCGCTGCAATACACGTGCCCAGCCCCGCTCCGCCCCGCCCCCGCCCTGCCAGCGCATCTTCCGAGGCAGAAGCCTTTTGCGTGCCCCGCGCGAACAGGAATAGATCGCAGTAGTCGCGCCGCGCGTCGCGTGCTCACCGCCACGCCCCCGCCTTCTTTCCCTGACTCCGCGTCGCCCGTTCGTCCTGCTAGAGGTTAGTTCCTGCTCAAACCAATTCGCCTTTTCTCCCACGATCTCTCTCTCTCTCTCTCTCTCTCTCTCTCTCTCTCTCTCTCTCTCTCTCTCTCTTTCTCTCTCTCTCTCCCTTTCTCTCTCTCCCCCTTTCTCTCTCTCCCCCTTTCTCTCCCTTTCGCTTCTCCCCCTCCCCTCAGTCTTTCTTTCAATTACCGTCACATAAAAGAATATTCCTAGTTTCGTGTCGTTCCTCTTCTCCCCATATCCCCCTCCCTTCCTGAGTTTCTCGACCAATCTCCTAGCCCCACTGGCTCCGTGAGGCTACGCGCCAGTCGTCGACTACCGCGGGCGGCTGGCCGCGAGCCAGGCACGTGCGTTTGCGGATCAGCGCAGGTCTTCACGGCTATAAGCAGCCGGCATCCCGAGAAACAATAGGGTTTTGCAGGGCGTAGAGTAAATCCTGGAACTACGAGACCAGTAGCGTGTCAAGTGTATGAGTATTTTCACAACGTTTTGCTCCAAATAGAAACAGTTTCGAATTGTGATGCTAACGTCCAATAATGCCATATCATTTTGATTCGCATTTATTCGGCGAGATGTGCGCACCAACCACCGTCAATATTGTTTATATTACCTATTAATTAAATATGGTACATAGTTAATACATTAAATAATTAGTCGTTAATATTCTATTGCATCACGGGAGTATACTAGTGACAGCAGCGCACTCTTCGTCACTGTTGAGAACAAATCCGTAAACATCGTAATCGTGTTACTTTTTGGTGCAATGTGATTAATACTTGCTTATTCTGGTGGAGTTACCTTTTGCATCGTGTCTAACGAAAGGATGGAGTTCGTTCAAGAGTAGATGCTCAAAAGTAGGATCACGCTGTGGTGTTTCATGCTCTGTAATTTGACATTTTCATAATATAAGTGTTTTCTCGTAAGAAACGTCCCTAATGGAATTCAACAAGGCAGAGTTGCGGTACTGTCAACCTCATCAAAATAAATCACAAAAGTACATTGAGGATACTGACGAGGCGTGTGTAAGTCCTTCAAGTGTCCTTCAAGTATGAAATTCGCAGAAATTATTAACATGGCCTCGTGGATGTGAATGTTCTTGACAAATACCTCGACACGGCGACGAGCCTCTCATAAACCTGATGTGGTTATTAGTTTTGTTTATATGTGGCGTTCGTGGATTAACAAAAACACTGTTGCCAGTCTTGTGACGTTAATTTAAAGAATAAAAGAAAGGCGAAATGTCAAGGTTGCGCAAATTGGATGAAGTCCAAGATCAATGATTGACAGCCAGGCGCTTAATACTTACTCAGTTTGCACTGCTGTTAACTCAAGTACGCTACGTTCAAAGAGGTCAGATGATACAAAGATTACGAATTTTTCTGGTACGGATGCGTTCGGCCTTGAGGGTTCTTAAATATGAAGTGGTTCATAAGTTTATCAGAGGATGGCGTGTTGGTGGAGTCCTGAATTTATGCAAATGTCTATAGGGCAGTCACATTTTCTGCCAGTAAGAATAAGTTAAGGATAATGGCATAAAACAGTAGCATCTTACTAATGCATTTATAAGATCGCTTTTATTTGTATTTTTTATTTAATAGGTAATTATTACACTTACAAATGAAATAAATTGATACTATGTGGCTAGACCGAAGACCTTTAAGACATTACAATAGCTACATCGTACCGTGTTCTAACTTTTCGAATTCTGGAATTCAGCCCAAATGGTCTCTCCATCGTATCAAAGCCGCGGAAAAGAGACCTTAAGGTACGACTGAGAAAAAAATACCTTAAGACGGAAAAACCTGCCATGAGACTCCGAGTACATGATAATTTATCAGATTTCTTTAAAAATAGTGTTTATTTATTTCCTGGCGCGAATAATGGCCCATGGTCCTTGACCCATCGCATTCTACTTCCAGTGCTTGGCCTTCTCAGCACTTGAAATCAAAGAGCTCCACAGAAGATCGTCCGCACCATCGCTTCTGCACTTCCATTTCCGGCACATTACATTATGGCACTTACATTTGATTTGTTCCTTCTGTGCGATTAAAAGTATATTGTCATTTGAATGTTGTGGTGGTGGTATTGCCATTGATGTATCCCTGAATGGGACAGTATTTTTTTGGCATTTTTACATTATCATAGAGAGAAATATTGTAAAGTTGTGGCAGAAATTGACGATTTTCGAACAAACGTGTGTTGTGGCTCATTGGTAACGAACAGATGGATTAGTATTGTTCAATAAATAGGAAATGCGAAATCAGCACTCACGGTGTGGGTCCTTAATACCAAAACGTTAATTGAAAAAGATCTTAATTAATGGCTGGGTCAGGTCCAGGTGTTTCACAGTGGACACTTCGAACTCGGGAGTATGTTTGGAGAGATTGTAATGGAGGCGAACCCAAAATTACTGAGAAAGTTGCGAAGACATGCGAGTTTGCAAAATGGAACTAGATTCAGATGTAACTTCCAAGTCAGAATTGTCCAACTTGCAAAGCCTCAAGGTCCACAACTAAAACCTTTAGTATGATTGCAGGCCATATTTTCTTTACTTGTGAGATCCACATCTGACATTCCCGTATTGTTGAACTCGGCACATTTCCCGGCTACTCTGAAACAGGGGACAGGGAATGGAACTAGAAGTCCTATAATGCCATACCATCCACAATGCAGTGAAAGGCACTGGAATTATTTTGCATTTCTGAATTAACTATAAAAAAACTTTAATCTAAACATAACCTATTTTTACTTTAATGGGAGGTATTTACCCAGGTAGGGCGTGTGCGCTAGGCATACAATGTTCTCGCCCGACAAGAATGCAAGGGACTTTCACTTTGGACTAATAGTCTTTAGCGGGCTACAAAAAAATATGCCGCGGACCGACTGTTGGGCAACCCTGTTCTAAGTATTGCTTTGAATCGGGGTTCTGCTTACACTGGAGAAAGTATTTCCGCGATAAGAATAAAGACTAAATGACAATAATCCTTTCAATTACCCAGAAACCTAGTAAAAGAATTTTACATCTAAGGTTGCCCATTTAACATTCTCCATATAGCTGTATTTTGTACACTTTTCCACCAACGTTCCACAGTTATTCGATCGAAAGGTTGTATAGAATTTTAGTATTTTAATTAGTTGGTCTTGTTATGTACTATTTAGTCCAACAAAGTTAAAAGGAAGAAAAACATCATGATAATAATACACGATTCCATATTTAAGCAAACAGTCTGTTTCTTCCCAGATCAAGAATTAAACCAGTCATATTTGTCAAATGCCGTTTTCTTCAAAAATCACTTATTTAACATAACTGTCTAGATGTGTTTATCGCAAGAAAAATGTATTCCCTAGTGACTGAGGAACAAAATATGACCGTGATATTCCGATTTCAATGCAAACTGAGATTCAAATGAAAGGTGGGCCATATTAGCAGTCAGACCATAATACCCTCAACCACAATAGTTTTTTTATTACGGAACCTTTGGTTAAATTCTGTGATTTCTAAATTTTTAATAACTATCGTTCTGTTGAAGTATATTTCAATAGCATAGTATTGTAATTTCTTCTGATCGTGTATTTTTTTTTTGAAATGTTTATTGAAGTCAATGTAGAAAAATTTTAATTTGACCCATTGTTACCCATGTGTTTTAGTATTATTTTGTGCTAGATGCGAAATGTCTTTAGAAAAATATTTCGAATATTTTCGTCATAATATTGTTCGATTTATTTTTATTATGTTCAAATACTCACTTTACACCTTTACTTGGTGTTATCTTTAATATTCAATGGTTTTTGTGAGTTTTTTAGCCATCTTATTACTACTACTAGCCATCTTATTACATCTTATTAGCTTAGTTATTTTGCCATCTTATTACAATTCGAGTTTGGAGATTTATCAAGCGATGTCGATGCGTCGGTTTTATCTATTTTGTAAAACTTCCTACGACTATCCTTCCTGCGATAGATAACACACTGATGTTGATGATAGTTAATAAGAGGCCATCGATTATAAGAACACATCTGTTCTAATGTTACTTCCATTACCAAACCTATCGTTTTGTTAATTGTGAGATACTTCAAATGGCGCTGATCTCACAACCTAAAGACAATGTGAGTGATTTAAAATTGATTTCATAAATTTAATTTTTATGAAGAAATTACTTTGTCTTGAAACTGTATTACAAAACTAAAATTGTGTGACCTTGTCTCAGAGAAAGAAGTCAAAAAATTGTAGAAACTACTTGGACCTCAAATTGGAATTTTAAACATATATTGTATAAAAAATTTCGAAAAACTGAGCACCATGAACAAACTGTTCTCTATGTGATAAGACTAAGTATACTTTGACTGAAAAAGCGGTTTCTTCCAGGTCTTCCGTACTGGATGTAACTTTCCTCTCGTCACTTTTCCTTATCTATGTAAAATAGAAAATTACATGCTTACTCATCTCATTAGTTTACCGTCTCATACGTGTATTTAAAATTATCATTGAGGAAAGGTACGAGTACATACTAAGTCAACACAATGTTTTTGAGGGATTTATTTACGATTATGTGCGATTTATCTTGTATATTACATTCCAATTTAAATAGGTTGTTGAATTTTTGATCCTTGCTTCTTGTTGGTGTATTTAAACATTTCGTTAATTGCGCTTGTTTGATTTTATCACCCAGTGCCCAGTAGGTTATATAGAGATTGAATGTTATTCTCCCATTATTTAACAATATAACTGATGTAAAAATATCGAAGATGAAATTAAAAAATGTTTAAGTTCTGAAGACTGGAGATAACAATTTATAATGTTCAATTATATGCCATCTGAAGATGTACTAAAGTGATTTTTGCATTATTCCACTAATTTGTACATTTCATTGCCATTAATTTGGAAATAGCATCGAAATATGATGCATTTTCATCATATTTCAATGAAACGTTAGACAGTAAAACAGGTTTTTCAGAAATGTGATTTTCTGAAGTTTTCAACGGAAGAAGTTAAGATAAGATAAATTTATTAAATCTGCATTTGGATTTAATCCGGTTGCAGCTAGTTTCATAAATAATATAATATATCTAACATGCAAATTATACAGTAATAATAATAATAGTAGTAGTACAATAATAATAATTGTAACAATAGTAACAAATAAGAGACTAAAAATAAAGGGTATTAGTCAAAGAGAAAGTCTCGTGCATCCTTGTCCCGGGAGAACATTCCCTAGGGTTCGCGCCCTGCTGTGGTCAACACCCCCTCAGTGTAAAAATAGGTTAAGTTAACATTTTCGGATAATCTTTTAGTAAATTCAGATATTGAAAATCGTCCGAATGTGTGCACTGCGTAATGCATGGTACGGCCTGATATTGTTGAGGCTCCCGGAAATGCCACTCATTCGGTAGTCAAAGGGAATATCACACTTATTTATAGCTACACATTTGACACAATCGGCTTTTTGTTGACATTACTCCGAAAGTTTTGGCTCCGTTGTGACTTGTCATTTGTAACTTAGTTCTTGATTTTGGGTTTTTGCATTTATGACTGTTGTTTTTTCATACAAACAGGGAGGACAAACTCGGGCATTATTTTCGTAAAACGTGGAATTAGCTCATGTGTGATTTGTAGAACGTTTGCTTACACATTTAAAATTTTAACAAAAATATGCATCTTTACTGCCAGAAGTTGTGTTAATGCCTTTTGATGGAATAAAGAGGATTCTTCATTCAAAGAATAGCCAGCTTCTAATTTACGTTTCGTAGGCAGTAAGTTATTTTCTTATTTTCACATGCGTTTGGCCACGGTCATCAGTTGTGCCGGGATGATTTTTTGTGTTAATTCTTTCTGGCTCTAGATGTCACTAGGTGTGCAAGTCTCTTTAACTATGCTTTGTCCCCATAACTTCCAAACGGTTGACAATATTGAAATTCAGTTTTCACTCAGAAATACTGAATTATGGAATAAACATTATAGAGCGACATTGGCGATTTTTTTCTCCGTAAACTACAGCATAAGAACGAAAAGTATTTGAAACACCTCTACAATTCGATCTCGAATTTCAGTTGTAAAACCTTTTGAGCTCTAACTTTGTCCATGTACCACGATTCACATCTATTAGTACTGTTTCAAAGATGGTTAGAATTGGTGGATGGGCGAGAAATACATTAGTTTGTACCTCCAAATCGGAATGTTTGTATTTATATGTGTTGTAAGTATGTACGTATGCATGCATGTATGTATGTATGTATGTATGTATGTATGTATTATGTAGTATGTATGTGACGTCTTGATGATGCTATGATATCTTGGGCGTGAGCAGAATAGACCCTCGCGCCCACTCCTTGTGTTGGAGACTTGCCGCTATGTTTGTAAGAGGTTGTAACCATAGGTACAAGTGTACCTTGTTGTAAGCCCTGAGGATGGAATAAAAATATTCCAAGACGTTGGCAAACTATATTTTAATGGCTTAATTTCTCCGACCAAACCCAGTGATCTAAATGTCCCACATCTACTACATGGTCGTGAATCTACAATGATTTATTTTCTTATAATGAAATTTATTATGTATTACATCACATTGGTACTGAAACGAATGCCGTCAACCTGTGAGGCACATTCCCCCTCTATCACCTGCCTCCCGCGTCTTGAGCCTGAGGCGCGTGTCCTCTGCCTCTGACGTCCGTTGCTGGCCCCACCCCCGCCGGCAGCGTTCGTGCGCAGTCCTTTGGGGCGTTGCCGTCAGACCCCCTTCCCTCCCTCCCCAACTCCCTCCTCCGACTGCGCGCGCGGCCAGGGATGATTGCATGACGCATGCCGGCCCCTGCCCGTGGAAGACACGCAGAACTCCACCACCCCTCATATCACTTCAAAGGGAAGGAAACGGTTCATTGAAGAACCACACTTTGAAAAGGGAGACTGCATGCAGTCCTCTGCGAGCGCCTCTTGGTTTGGGTGGTGCCTGCGGGAGGGCTGATCAAGGATGATGTGGGTAATGTTTTGCGGTGTGCGTTCGTCTTTAAAGGACTTTTCCACTAATGAGGGGTGGAGAAGGAGAGGGGCGGGGCCGGGCGAGGCGAAGCAGGTCGTAGGTTGAACATGGACGGGAGTACGGGAAAGGCATTTTCGCCGTAGCAGGGACACACGTTGAAAGCACATAAAAATGGTTAGTTGATGGGGGCGACCTGGTGAAATTATCTCCTTCAAATTCCTTATTTAATGTTTAATGGAGCTTTTTTACATGTCTCAGGTCTGATGGCTACAGTCGGACCCCTTTTTCGTCTCTGGAGGCCACTGAAAGAATAGGCACGAAATACATAGGAAAATATTTTTTAGCATTGCTTAGAAATATGGTATTGAACGTCCATCTGGTAGAGATTCTTGTGAAAATCGCTTTAATTGGTCATTTGAAACCATTCTATTAAGGTTGTCGGAAGAATAGGAATCTACAATTTCATCATAAATTCCTAGTCTGCCGATTGTGAAGACTCACAAAGAAGTAAGCTTGTGGAAGTATGTTTACTATCATTTTGATTCCGAATCTTATCACTTTGAGAGACCCTCTACAGACTTAATAATAATAATAATAATAATAATAATAATAATAATAATAATAATAATAATAATAACAACTTCTGTTTGCATATAATACTGTATGACCAACGAATCCGTCTTAATCGTATACCAGAAAACAAACCTGATATTGTTTAAGGGATTTAGAAAGAAACGTGTCGACCTTCAGAGTTTTATATTATTCATTTTGTTTAAAATTATATTTCAAAAGGCAGTTTTACGCATTTTTAGTTGCAATATATTTAATAAGAGTTTGGTTTGAGTTTATCTGGATATCCAGATTAAAAACCGTATTAGCGCTATTAGTACTCATCAATGTGTTAGTGGCTGCGACATGGGAGATTTGAAGTCAAACTTGAAGGAAATTTTAAAATGTCCCTTGGAGTTCTTTCTTCACAATGAGAAGAGTTCTCCTATTGTTAATGGCCATCTGTCCCATTGAAGAATGCTTTTATTGGAAATTGTTCATAAGTTTAACCTTTAGTTTGTATTGACATATGTACAGTCGACTCCGGTTATAGTGAACTTCTGGGGAATTTTCGGTTGATTGTATCAGAAGTTCACTATATCTGATATCAAAATTAAATAGAATTTCTTCACAACGATTGATTTTGTTTGGTGATACAGAAAAATACATTAACAGCACAAGCTGAAAATCGCAAAATATTTATTGGACCTTAAAAATATGAATTACTTTCAATTATTTGCTTCGTATATTTTTCATTAATGATTTCTCTAGATCCTTCTCCTGAGTTCATGCTTCCCGTACTTGATTCTGCATTGTACACTATCTCTAAATATCGTAATGCAGTCTTGACTCCCTTCAATGCCTCTTGTATTGTTGTAAGACCGTGCCACTCCTGGAAGGCCCTTTCATTCGCCTAATTTCCTTTCGATAGGGTATGGCGAAAGCGGCTAATGAATCTGATCGCTTTTTCGTGCAGAGCGGAGGGTGTCTGTGGCAGTCGCGCGCTTCCTCTCGTTTCGTAGAACACCGTGCGTTTGGTTCCGCAGAATCTCAAGTAACCAAGCTTGAAACGGAATCAAACAGTCGCGCGTCGCCGCCGCCACCTGTAGCTCAGGCAGTACACGGCCTTTGTTTCCGCAGTGAAACTGAGTGGCACAAAGTCATCAGTAAAGTCCCCATTCCGGGACCGCTACTTCATCCTCAGATGATATTTCTTCGACTATGACGGGTGCGGATGTTGAAAACATTGCAAAAATGATCAATAAAATTCTCTTAATCTGCTGATAAAATGCTAATGATCAATAAAATGCTGCTAAAATCCCCTAAAAACAAAACAAAACAAAATTATAAAAAAACAGTTCAGATGAACAACCCAAGCTGTTGGATATGTTACTGATGTAATCGAGGCTTCTTCCTTTTGTTCAAGTGAACTCGGCTTGTAAACTTTAGTTTGGAATGTTCTTAAAATTAAAATTTCTACATTCATCGCAAAATCGGCCGAACTGACAATGGCGCTGATAAGCTTCACAGGAGTCATAAATTCCATAGTACTCACAAGGCTGACATTACAATGTATGAGCTAAGAAATGTAATATGCTACTTAGGAATTCTGTGGTGAACATTTATTACACCTCGTAAACATTGTTTGAGGCAAGTGCCATTAAAGTTCTATTAAAATTGTTTAAAGCGGAAAATGCATTAAAAATGACGTAAAAAGATAAGTCAGTCGAAATCAACGAAAAATGCAAAAAATGACTTATAAAAATGGACCATTTCGTCATACACATGAAGTGAATATCTATACTAAATGATATAGTTCTAAAGAGAAAAGAATAAATGACATTTTATTTTAAAACCCGCCCCCTAATTATGACGTTTCACCGACAATATTTTTCCAAGCTGCCTAATGTCGGAATTTATGGCTCTGAAGAGATATCTTTTTTCTCCCAAGGGAATTAAATTTTGTTGTATTTCCTACGTTCACTACCTCCGAGATTCAGAGTTCACTATATCCAAGTCTTCGTGTGATGATTTGTAATGTACGTGAAATGGAACCAGTGATCAGTTCATTATAACAGAGAGTTCATTTTATCCGAGTCCACTGTACATGGTCCACTGTACATGGGTGAATTTACCCACTGAGGCACTATAAGTTACTAGATGAACCGCAGATAATATGGCTGTTACAAATTAATTGTAGTTTGTTTTAGAGCTGGGAAATTAATTTCTCTATTAAGAGTTGAAAATACATCTTCGTGCCATTTCATGGCGAATCCAACTATATATACAGATATGTTTATACAGAGAAGTGATGTTTGTTTTGTCTTCAGCATATTCGCTGACAGTAGATTCACATTGACGTGCATATTTTCCCCTTCCAGGTGTCTCCTCCAGTGGGATACCACCTTAGCCGGGATACGTCCTAACGTTCGAACCGGCCTTCTGACGCGTGTAGTAGAGTAGTGCTTGTGTGAATGTGTATGAGCAAGTGTGGAGGAGGGGTAAAGTATGTAGATGGAAAGATCGTGCGCGATCTGTGACCCATTTGTTAAGGTACTACTCCGGTATTTGCCTGACACTGATCGGAGAAAGTACAGAAAACTACCGGTCAGAGCAGCACGCCGTTAATTCTTCTCCAGACAGCAGCTGAATTCGACCTAGCACTCCAGTTAAAAACATGAAGTCCGTTGACACTAGATCAGTTGTGACGCTGTCATTGAATCGGGAGCTTGAACATCACTTGAGTGACGTCACTAAGCTGACGATCAATCTCCCGATTGGGTGATAGCGTCGCAGCTGACCGTGGCAATGGGCGGAATGTTTTAATGGACGAAAAGTGCCGAAATCCCGCCCCCTGTCGGGACTCGACCAGCGGTGGCAAAGGATGGGGTTGGGACGCGGCGTGACGCGGTGGTGACGCAAGCGGCGACGCGGCCAAGCGCGTCTGAGCCGTAACTTGGGCGGGGGCGGGGTGAAGCGCGGCCGGGTAGCGTCCGGCGCGGCGTCCCCGCGCCTCCCCCTCCAGAGGGCGCCCAGTGTCGCCGAGTCGCGAAGAGGGGTAGAACGCGCCCGCGCCTCGCTCCGCCTGGACCACGCGGTGACATCGTCGGTGGTCGCAGGCGCGGCGTAGCAAGGGCGAGAGGCGTGCCGTGCAAGGTAAACTGTGTGCGCGAATGAAGCGACGTTTGTGTGCGATTTTTCTTTTTTCTTTTCTTTTTTGTTGGAGGGGGGGTGCGATTTGAAGGTGCATTTGTTGTTCTTCGTTACTTAATGTTACGACTTTATGATTTCGAAATTTATTAAAATGTCTTTTAATTCTCATGTAATAAATGTATTAAATGTATTTTTGTTCCTTCGGAATTCTTCACTTGGTCCTCTTTGAAATGGTCCATGGTTTTGATTGAACTTCCGAAGGTGGAGAGGAAAAACAAAATTTCTTCAATTTTATACTTTGGGGGGCGGGGCGAGTTGTAACTTATATGTCGAATATTGTTAAAAGTGTCGTATTATATATGTTGTTAAACTTAATATTCTGGTTAGATTCCTCTTGGGTAACATCAGCAATTAAATTTATTTGCAGGTTGAATTAACGAGCACTTATTTAATTAATGTGTGTGAATGTTAGAATTCGAAAGGTTAGAGCACGGTAGGATGTAGGTAATGTAATAGCTTAAAGGCCTTCGGCCTAGCCACATTGCAAGTAATGCAATTATATATGTGATGATTACCTATTAAATACAATTATTATGGGACGAATCAAAATATACTCACTTTGCATATATAATTCAAAATTGTTACGTCTACACATTTTACTTATTCCAATTTCATTAATCTGTGACAAACTAAAAAATAGGATCTTTTTAAAAGCATTCCAATTTGATCATTCAGATAGGGAAAATATTTTAAACGCTCCGTTCGTTAAACACTGTTTCTCGTGCTTGTTTTCTGGGCGAAACAGCTTTTTTTTTAATCCTAGTAGTGTGCGAAACATTACGAAGCGTGCATGAAACATCGCGAAAAATGTGCGAAACATTTTTCGTAGGTAGTGTGTTAAAATTAAAATAGTATAAGCAACATGGTGATTCACGTTTACGTCTTTTGTAATCCTCGCTATGCTTGGACAACAAACCCGACTCGTGTATGAATCAGCTGCTTTGTGTACATGTTATGTAACTTACTATTCTACGATACAATTGTAATGAAGAGTGAAGATGAACGAACTGGAATGACCCACACCGTAGGCTAGCAATTGAATCTGACGAGGTTTGTTTTGAGAAACAGTTGTTACAAAGATGGTACTATGCTAATGTATCATGTATTAACATTGAAAATAATCACGAAGTGCAGATATTTAATTCCACCGGGATCATAGCCTGGTGTTATTCTGTTCTTTCTGTTATCCAGGCAGATGCTCTAATCGACTGATTTATGGACTCAAACATTGCAATCATGACATATTATCATTTTATAGCGATTAGCATTTGTATGAATACAATATATATGGTACAATTGGCATTTTCGATGCAGATAAACAAAATGGCATTCCAAAAATTTACTTTTCGTGGTAATCCGTGTTCAGATAAGTCTGTAGCTTGCGGTTTCTGTGACTATTGAAATTGCGCGCCAAGATAGATACCGAAATTGCATCTTTTAACATTGTCGTATAATATATGATACAATACTCATTTTTTGGTCTAATGAATAATCATATACTAGTGGTTCCCTGGAGAATTATGCGCGTCCAACTATTTCTAATCTCATAAAGTCCATAATCATAAATTTCCTTCGTCGTTCGTGAATTATTCAAGGACGAAGGACGTTGTTATCGTCTTTCAACTAGTGCTCTTACAAGAATAGAATAATAATAATAATATTAACTTTGCTGGCTCTTACTGTTTGTTGATTATAGATTTGCAGACTCATGTGTTTGCGTTAATGTTGTGTTCTTGTTTCAAATTTTTATTTTTAAATTTTCTTTAGGACGGTAAAATGGGACATGCGTTTTAAAATATCATAAAACTCAATTCTCAACTTTCAAACGAAAATGTTATTGTATAAATCCACTAAACGGTTGTCTACATTACAGATCAATATTTTATTTTAGTACTCAAAATTCGAGATCATATTGATGAGGTGATTCCAATATACGGTTACTCCCTGTATTATATACAGAAACGTCAGGAAGGAAAGGTAAATAATTTACGTGCGTGTATGCGGAGTAACATACGTTATATTATATAAAGTTATAAATTGCCGCGGCAAAAACGGCAATTTTTCGGAAAAAATCGTATTGTGGAGCCTTGATATAGAAAAAGGTGATACATCTTGTTCCAATATGTAGTTAATTTCTTGCCCTAACATGCTGTGTACGCTGAATATTCGACTTGTGGGGCACTGATATCGAAAAATTGGTTTATGAAAAAAAAAATCCATCCATCTATCCATCCATCCATCCATCCATCCATCCATCCATCCGTCCGTCCCCACGTACGAACGTCTGTGGACAACACTAGCGCCTAAACTATTCGTAGGTTAAAATTGTCACCACCCTGTCACCTGTCTGGACGCGTGTATGCTCTTTCCACACATTAAATTTTTCTTGAGATATTTTCCAAAATGAATATTTTTCGGTCTATCTGGCTTGACATAAATCTTTGCGATTTTGAAAAACATTCATAATACTGTGGGATACTTCACATGAAGCCTCTGGGACAATTTCAAAATTTTCTCTAGAAGGCCTCCAAATTTATTCTTTAATTTTCTTGTAAGAATAGAATGAAATAAACTTATAAAGATGTCATAAGTCCGTTTCTCACTGTCAAATCTAAAATTTTGAAAATTGCGGATTTTTTTTCGGCGTCTTCCTACAACTACAACATTAACTATAGCAATTTTTTTTCTTCAAATGAAATTTGTTTTCGATAATTAGTTCATTTATTAAGGTCATGTACACCTTTTTGCAAATATAAATGAGTTTTGCGCAATATTAAGTGAAAGATCTACGATATAAAAATCGTATCAATAACAATCAATACATGATATCAAAAACAAGAATTTCTCAAAAAGGAGATCTGGAACGTTTTCGAGAAAATAGGGTTTGAGAGATTCTGAAAATGCGTAATTTCGAGCTCATTTTCACAGAAAACTTTTGAGTTCCCGAAAAACTATAAAAGATAATTTCAAGTGCATAAACTCAAAAATGCAAAAATGTCAAAAAATCGCCGCAAATTCAAAAATTAACGATGTGAGAGATAAGTAATTTTTTTGGTAATTTAAAAAAACAACAACAAAAGAATAGAGCAGATTGTCGTTAATATCATCTTATAGAGTGCTCGTATACTTAGCAGCATCCCTACCAAACGTTTAAAGACGAACATTTGGAGCCATTTTTGAAAAAAATTGAAAATGTCCCAGGAGTTTAATGTAAAATACCACCAAATTTGAAATATATTTTCTTTAAATCGCAAAGCTTCGACTCGAGCCAGATCAACCGAGGAATATTTATTTCCGAAACAATCCTACGTATAGTTCATGCGCTCGTGTCGTTCACATATACCGGACGGACGGATCGACGTTTTGAAAAAGAAAAAAAAAAAAAAAAAAAAAAAACTTTTTCAGTATCAAGGTCCCATAATTTCTGAAACCTGACAACATAATGTGTTGGAGAGTAATTTACTACATTTAAAAACAGGATTTATCAACTTTTTGTGTGTCTGGGTCCCATAACACGATTTTTGTCCAAAACACGACGCTTTTACATAGCATTACACAATTTTCTCTATATAATGAATACTACTCCGTATATAAGTACGTATACATTGTACTTACACACGATTACATAACTTTCTCTTGTTACGAAGTACTTCGAAAGACGAGAACGTAAAAAGAAAGAGGAATCATCAGTTCTGACAAGGATTTTGAGGATGGAAAAAGAAAACGTCAGCTGAAGTGAGGGGGAAAATGAAGTGAATAAATAAATGAGTCTATCGAAAAGCCAGAAAGGGAGTAGATCTCAAAAAACGAAGTGATTGTTGTGATTGTTACGTGGTTTTGACATTGTCATATTTAAAAATAAAGATAAGATAGATTTATTTGAACTGCAAATGGGCATAACCCGGTGGCAGCTAATGGCATAAATAAGAATACAGCTAACATGCAAATTATATAATAATAATAATAATAATAATAATAATAATAATAATAAATACAATAATAATAATAAATACAATAATAATAAAAGTAACATTAATGATAAATATAATGATATAAAATCTAATTCATAAAACATTTAAAATTACCTTAAAAAAAGAAACATCATAATCAAACTTCGCACTGAATTTTTCTTCCACTACACTTCACTTCACCTCACTATAACTCTTTAATCACTTCCTACATTATTTCTCTGTTCTACACTGCACGACACCTCACTTCACAATATATTACTTACGCATCGCTCTACGAACCTACTATTGTCAGCTAAGTTCCTCATTTATTTAGTAATACCCTAAATTAATTTCCTAATCTGTTTTACGCTACGAGGAAAGGGTTCAAAGGTTTTTGTAGCCAATGTATTCCATTCTTTTATCGTTTGATTTGTAAAATAAAATTTCCCCACATCTGTTCTCTGCGGTCTTAAATTTATTTTGTGCCTGTGATCCTCTCTACTGCTGTATGTAGGAATTTTGAACTATACCTCACGTAGTAATAATCTATTAGTCTAGTGGTTGCTATAACATCACATACTTTCTCACCTCCCCCCTACTTTCTTCCGCGACTGTAGACATACATGAGAGACAGACAAACAACCATGCTCTCGGCGGGACTCAAAGCCGCGACCTTCAGACCGAGACGCTGTGCCGGCACCCACAGATAATGCACATACCTTTTAACTATCTCCCTAAGATAATAAAAAACAACACAAACAACGTTATATATATATATATATATATATATATATATATATATATATATATATACTTTACAAGTAACTTTTAAATCATTCTTTATATTAATACACCTCTTTTACTTTACTTTTGCTTATTAGTCTTAAACAGTGTTTCTTCCTACATTGAACTACTACATCATTATTAAATACCTCCGTCTCTTGTTTTAGAGTCATTAATTCTATTTACATATGTGTGGAAGGGAAAAGATTGGTGGAAATTTTATTATATAAAAAAATGTATGTTTCCCTTTTTAATTTAAACAAATTGTTTAAACAGAGAATAGGCATATTTTCTATTATGATGTTCAAGTAAGTATTCCTTCCCGGCGTGTGACCTTGCCTCAGCGAACGCTTCGTGGAAGTAACGGAACTCGGGAGGAGAAGACCCGCCCGTTGGACCTTTGCCTACACCTTTTTCCGACAGCGTAGACTTAATACTCGTAGAAATGAATAATTTGCATTAAATGTGTTTCTTATTAAATTTGGGGTTATAATTCGCTAACGCTTTACCATCTACTTGTTCACCCAATTCACACCTGATATGAAAATCCCAAGCTAGATTTCCTGAAGAACCAACCAACCAATCCCAAGCTATCAACTTCCTGAAGAAACGTCACCCAGAGTCAGTTCCCGCTAATTATGTGCGCAGAGAGAGCCGACACTCTTCCCACCTGTTTTAATGTTTATCTTGTGTATAATGTGAACAAATCGCCGATAATGTAAATATAAGTGCTGTGAGAAACAAGTCAAAAAATTGCATTTTGATAATTAAAAAAACAACAACGAAAGAATAGAGCAAACTGATGTTTATGTCATCTTATAGAGTACATTGAGAACCATCTCTACCGAAAGATTAAAGAAAAAATTCGAGCCGTTCTTGAAAAAATATTGTTTTTGTTATTTTTTTAATTGCACGCAATATTGCGCTAGAACTTCTAACATTTTCAAAATAATGTGCGAAATCTTGATGAACGAATTCACTGTGGAGAACAAACTTTATTTGAAGGAAAAATTCCTATCTTCAATTTTGTAGTAGTAGGAAGACCGCTGAAGAATTTCACAGTTTTCGAAAATGTATAGTTAACCCTGAAAATAAGAACTATGCCACCTTTATAAGTGTATTTTACTCTTTTTTTACAAGAAATGTAAAGAAAAAACTTGGAGCATTTTTTAAAGCTCTTTTAAATGCCCCCCATGTAAAGTACCCCCAAATTGTGAAGAAAGTTTTTCAAAATCGCAGCGCCTCAAGTTGAGCCATATCGACTGGGGAATATCCTTTTTGAAATATTCTACATATGGTTTAATCGATAGTGGTGTTCACAGACAGACGAACGGAAGTACGTTTAAAAAAATAACACTTTTTCGGTTTCCGAGGACCCCTAAATGTGTATTTCCATTGAAATCTCTAAATTAATATTCCTCAGCATTACACGGTTTTCCCTATACTACGTATATTACTCCGTGTATACGTATGCATATGGGAAAGTAAAAGGGAAAGGTCCTGTACCATCTTTATAACGGTATTTCGCTCTAAGTTTTGTAGAAATTTAAAGAAACAATTTGGAGCTTTTTTGAGAAAATTTTGATAATGTACCAATGGTTTCATGAAAAGTACGCCCAAAGTTTAACGAATACTTTTCAAAATCTCAAACCTTCGACTCGAGCCAGAAGGACTGGGGATTCTTCAATTTCGAAAAATCCTAGTATGGTTTAGAGACTAATGGTGTTCACAGATGGACGGACAGACGGTCGGACGTTTTGAAGAAAAAAATAACACTTTTTCGGTATCAGGGGACCCTCAAAACGAGTATTTCTGTTGAAATCTCGAAATCAATTTCCGCAGCCCTACATAACTTTATCTATAAACAGAATAATATATAGGGACGTATTTGAGAAAGTAAATTTAAGAAAATATTGCAAAATAATTGTCGGAGTAATATACGTAGAATAGGGAACTTATGTAATGCTACTCAAAATGTTCGTCCAGCTGTCTGTCTACCTGTCTGTCCGTCCATCTGTGAACACTATTAGCGCCTAAAAAACACTTTGTATATTTTTCTAAATGAAAAAAGAAAAAAAAGAACAAGAAGAAAACCCCTGTCCATCTGCTAGGAGTTTAAGCGTTATTTTGAAAAACATTCTTTAAAATTTGTCATTACTTTACATCAAGATTTCTTATAAAAATATAGTACAATACAGTTATAAGGTTGGCATAGGTCCAATTTTCGTGGTTAACTTCAAATTTTAGAAAGCTTTGGAAATTTTCGGGCGTTTTCCTACAACTACAAAATTTAATATAGAGGTTTTTACTTTAATACAATTTTTATGCATAATGAGTTCTTCCATTATGGTCATGTACGCTTTTGTGCAAATTTTAGTCGTTTTCGCGCAAGATTGCTTGCAATATGTGCAATTTAAAAAAATAACAAAACAAGCTTTTCTCAAAAAGAACTCCAATTTTTTTTCTTTTTTAAGGGAGAGCGCTTATTGTGCTCTATGAGATGACATAAACATCAATATGCGTGCGTTGCGCGGAGCGTGGAGAGGAGTGCGGCGAAGCGCAGCGTGTGGCGTGGCGCGGTGAGGTGATCGCGACTGCCTCGTGTGCTTCAGCATGTGCTGCTGCAACTGATAATTTTCTCCGATTAAAATTTCTCTACACTTGGTGAATTGCAGTTCTATTAGAACGTAGGGCGAATTGACATCTTATCAGCCGGGATGCAGTTATCCAATCAAGAGCTTCAATGTCAAAAATTAAATTGTAACGAAGCTCCCTGTTGGATAACCGCATCCCAGTTTATCGATGTCAATTCGATCTACAATTTAATCGGAATATGGGAGTCCTGTTATACAACAGGAGCTTCCATTTCAAAAATTGAATGTCCAATTTGAATATCACGATTGAATAACTATTCCTCCTATCTTAACTTTCTAAGTGTTAAGAAATTTTAATCGGTGAAAACGACTGTCGCGCTTCCCCCTCTTCTTCGCCTTGTGTCACGTGCGAATCGAATATCGCCCGAGCCGCGCGACCGTTGCATTGGGTTTGCCTACGTTGCAGGCGCAAAATGACATAATACCAGCCTGTGGTGAATGCATTGCTGTGCGACGGGTTGCATACAATATAGGCATAAAGGTACAGTGCAGAACACTCGAGAAGGCGTGCGCGAGCAAGCATGAAGCGTTGTGGGCAGAGTTCCTCTTAGCTGCCGTATGCTTTGTAAGGTTGATATTTAATGCATGTATAATAAACGTGGCGCAGATTCACAGTGGCGCAGATTCTGATATATGTAATCGTTATATAAAACTTATATAATTATATTCCAGTTTGTGTACTGTCAATATTGTAGCCGTTTGTGGCACAACTTCACTAGTCCTCTTGAAACACTGCACCAAAGAATGCCAAATGTTAACATCTTCTAAGGATCACTTGATGAGTAAATTTGAAATTATTTTCAACAAATTTGACCAACACTTGCACGTACAAACCGCATATCTGAATAACTTGTTTCTTAAGAAGATCCTCCTACTCAGAAAATTTTTCGAACATTTTCTCCAAAATGTTCATATTAAGAAATATATCTTTCTTTTTGTCTAAACTAACAGGGGACCCAAAAAAGGGGTTGTTTAGGTTCAGAATTTATGAAAGCGATATTGGCCTATAAATACAGAAAATAATATCAAATTCTTTTACAGTATTTGATTAATCCCGAGTGAGCGTATGTGCGGTTCCGTCACTCACGGTTAGACCACTTCCCATGCACCAATCCAGACGTATGAGCTGTCATTCCGCACGTCTCGTTGTACTTCAAAGGGAACTGATAATTAGTGTTCGGATGTGACCAGAAGATTCAAAGAAATTTACGAAACGTGTATTTTCATTTTTGCGCTGCAATTGACTGGGAGTATGCCGGGAATTAAATCACATTAATTAAATAGATCTATGTAGATGGCGTTGATTAAACGTCGTTACCCCTTGGTTATTTTCAATCAACGACACCATACTTTTCTTCCATGAGGATGACAATACCGATTTTTGAGAAACGAGCTATACTAAATGAATATTGCTGGGCATAATTTATTGTGATTCGTAAAGGTGAAGTATTTTATTCTTATTTCTTGTAATAAATTTGCAAATTATCTTAGAATATTAAATTTTGATGAACATCGAGTGAATACAAAGAAAACAAGAACTGTAATGTTAGAGAATACTTTTCTTAAGCATGCAAAGATCTATTTTCAATTTAATGTCATGTACAACGTATAGCTGTACTAAATGTTGACAGTTCACATCATTCACACCTGTATTTTGTTACGGGATTATAATTTTGAATTTGCAATATTACCAGTTCATATCCCTAGTTGAGGCCATTGGGTGTTAGATTGTTTGAACGGGAGTATAACATTAACAGCCACTACGATCCATTTGTACGTTCAATGCCAGATATAGTAAGAACATATTGAAACAAAGCTAGGCCGAAACAAATTTTCAACTAATGAAAATATTTCAAAAAAGTTAATAGCGTCAGCGACGCCACACTCACCTAGTTACCTTATGAATTGGGTTTGAGTTAGAAAATTGACATAGAGTGCTGGGTTATCAGCAAGTTGGGAATGGAACTTTTACTAGAGATTGCTGAAATATTTAACTACTGAAACATAATTATTAACATTTTTCGTGACCGTTACCTATAATATGACTGTCTGAATTGTATTGTAACTGTACGAATTCCTTTTGGTAACGCGATCATATTTTTACTTACCAACGTTTTGTTCTTTGCCAACTTCACTAGTTCTTCCTGAATGACCTTTGTTTGCTTTATTTGAGAACTGTCCAATTTGTTCTACTTGCTGAAAGAGTTCCGTAGCAAACGAATAGCGTAGCAAACGTCTTCGGAATGCCGTCAAAAGACGCAATCTGTGGAATTTCTCCCTATGTAGTCGGACCAGCATTGTTGAGATGTCCTTGTTATGTGATGCCTTGTGTGCGTCATGTCTCCCGTCTCTGGACTCCGACGACTGGACCGCGTGCGTCACATTCAGCCTCATCCCCTTCCCAGCTTCCACGAAAGACGCGGGGGCTTATTGTGTGACGTAGCGAACACATTCCAGGCAAAGACTCAAAGTTTTCTAAAGGTAGTCACTGAAGGTTCAGGCAAGATACTCGACAAATATTAAACAGTGAAGTGTAGAGAGAATTATGAGTGAATTAATCGGTGATGATTTTTATTTGTTGCCGATTTCGTTTGAGCTCAAAAGGTTCTTGATGCTCGAAAGTTCATTCTTCATTTACTAGTACTTCGTGAACAAGTAAATTGTATCTTTACTTATTTATAATTAATGTACTAGACAGAAAGCCTTCATTAAACAATAAACTGTACAAGAAAATCAACTCGTAACGAGAGTGAAGAATGCCAAAAGAATTTACAATATTTTGTAATATTAGCGAAAGCTATTTCTTAATAATAAAAATTGTAGTGTCTGTGATTTAAAAATAACTGCGTTTTATAGTCTCATACGGTAATTTGTATGACATAAAATGGTATTTTCATGTTTTTACAATTTTTCTTTGTTTGATTGTCCTAGTTAATTTCTGAGACGGCTGAACCGATTTTGATGCACTTTTCACGGCGAGATTTGTCGGGCATAACCTACACTGCTTTCTTTTTACTTCCTCGCCCTTTCTTGTAAGAAGAGAAAGTATTGTAATCGTGCGCCGGAAAACCGCAAATTTTCGATAGAAAAAAATCGTATCGCCTTGGTAATGAAAAAGTGGATAAATCTTGTTCCTAGATAGTTTATTTCTTCTAGCACGTTATGTAGACAGAATCCATTTTTGCGCGTCCGTGATACCGAAAAATCGATTGACGGCAAAATCAGTCTATTCGTTTGCGCTTAAACTGTTCAGCTGATGTTTTCCAAAATTGATATTCCACGATCGATTTTAATGAACAGGTGTCCCTCTGAATTTCAAATGGAATTTTTTGTATTTTGGAGGGTACTGTATATAAACCCTCAACAGTTTTAAAAATTTTCTCGAAAATGGCTTCAATTTTTTTTATTAAACTTACTGAGCGGGTAGCGTAAAGAACGCTTTAGAGAATGGGGCAGATCTCATTTGCGTAGAAATTCCTAACTTTTCGAAAATTACATTTTTCGTCGTCTTCCTACAACAACAATTTGAAAATATAATTGTTTTCATAATAAAATGTGTTCTTTAAAAAATATTTTGAAATAAGATCCTGTACAATACTTCGTAAATGTCAGTTGCTTCCGCGTAATACTGCGCAAAATGTGGGCAATTTCTAATATTTTTAAACATTTTTTTCTCAAAAACGGTTCTAATTTTTTTCTTTAAATTTTGTTCTCGTTCGTAGCAAAGGACGGTAGACGTTAGCGCTAGTAGCATATTCGCCAATCTCCCTGTATTTTTGAAAATTGCAAAAATTTAACATTTCATACGTACAAAATTGAAAATAGAGTTTTTGGGTTAAACAAAAATCTGCTGTAAAAATTGAATTGAATTGAATATGCCTTATTTTACGTGGCGAGACTCGGGCCATCAGGCCCGCTCTTCCGACCACGCAAATTTCGCTAACTGCTCTTTCTTAGGAGAGGAAAGAGTTTATTTCTTGCGCGGAGAAAAGGCGATTTGAATTTAGCTCAGGAGGCGTCATTTAGGCTTGATCTTTTACATGCAAGTAATCTCACGAACATGAGACAGCCGGGCCTTTACTTCCCTTCGTTGAGAAGGCGTACACAGGATCTTTTCGCCCTTAAAAAATCACGGCTTCGATCGGGTTTGAACCCGCCAACTTGGGTACAACAGTCCAATACGCTAACCGTTACACCACCGCCGCCGCCATCTCTTTAGCCAAAATCATCTCTTTGACACAAAAAATCGTATTGTGAGGCCCTAATACCGAAAAAGTCGGTAAGTCCAGTTCTAATACGTAGTAAATTACTTCATCTAACACGTTATGCACTCAAATTTCAGAAATTGTGGGTCGTTGATTCCGAATTTTTTTTTCAAAACGTCCGCCCGCCCGACAGTCCCTTGTCGATCTAGACCGACTCAAAGCTCCGCGATTTTGAAAAACATTTTTAATTTTGGAGGTACTATGCACGAAGCCCCTGGAACATTTTCATTTTTTTCTGAAACTTGCACCAATTTTTTTCTTTACGTTTTTTGAAAGAATAGAGTAAAATACACAAATCAATAATAAACACTTCTCAAAAATTACTCAATTTTTTTGAGTTTTTACAGTTAAAAGACCGAAAAATTGAGAAAATACTAAAAGGTGTTTTAGGCCCCGGGACCATTGATATCACCTGGGAAGAGGCCGAAAAGCTGACGTATGTTGAAGAAATTAGAAATCTAATTAGTACGAAAAAGTTTGACATTGTGCAGGACCACTAGTTTATTAATTGTTGCTAGTTTCCTCTGTTGAATTGTAAAAATGTCCAAAATCTTACCCATCTATATTCAAGGCACTTAGAAAAACTTCAGTACCAACAAACTGTAAACAATCGTCCCGTGTCCTTTACGTCCAAAGATCTCTCCATCGCATCCACAATGCGGTATAGAGAACCTTTGGCTCGAGGAAAATGACCCTGACTGGTAATTGAGATGAAATATGATAGTGCTGATGTTGAAAATAAGTCCCCGAAACCTAATCTGAATAAAACTTCTGTGAATATGAAAAGACACATGTTCAATACATAATTTGTAAGAGTTTGTAAAATATGACTTGTGAACTGAATATAGCAAATCTCGTGTAGTTCGTCAAATATTCTTCGTGTAGATGGTAAAGTTATATAGTCCGTTTGTTAGCATCTTTCCTGCACAGTGATCAATCTCATAATTCCATTATTTCATGGTTTCGAATATGCAATGAATTTATGGAAATACATTACTTGGTGAATTTCATAGTGTTTATATAAACTATTCTCTTGACGCATTATATATAAGTACTTACGTTAGTATTGGGGAAAGGTCTCTATACTTTTAAAATTTGAGACTAACTTAATTATTAGTTTCACTTAAAAAAATATTCGAAGTCGTAGGTTTCTGCGGCAAGAGTCATGTGGGTGATCCAGCATCCAGCGAGCAGGGCATACCAGCCCTGAGGAAGACCACGATAGGATGGTCGAAACGTCGGCAACTCAGCCTTCGACGCGGCGTCACCCGGACAGCCCAGATCAACCTAAAAACATATTCGTTTAAATTTGAAAGGAAAATCATCAACTTAAGTTATATATCTTCAAGAATTTGACGTGTCTATAAGTATCGCATTTCCTTACGTTTTGTTCCTTGTCCTATTGAGCTTCCGTCTTCGGTTTCAATTTTCCCCACGTGTCTCCACGCTGCACATAGCTGAGCGCGTTTAATTCGTTTAAACTGTCCGTCGCGTCGGCCGGACGCGGATGCGAAGAAGCCTTCCTAGTTCCTCGTACGAGCTTCCTACCGGTGTATTTCCGGATCGTAATCTCATTGTCTTCTCCCTCGAGTATTTATGTCCGAGAGCAGTGTGACTTGAGGATTGTATTGAGGTGCAACGTTGGTTTTCTTTATATGGGAGTACTAGACGTTTTTCTATCGCGTTAATATCCCACCTACAAATTATTGCATTTGTGAGTCAAAGTTCCTCAAATGATTTCCAATGTAGTTTCTCCAAAACTCAAAAGTTTTCTATGAAAAAGAGCTTCAACCTTCGCTTTACAGAAAATGTAAACATTTTCCCAAAAACTGCTCTAAAATTTTCAACAATGATTGCCATGTACGATGATGTTTTCCTCTTTTATAATATTCATAACATTTAATTCTATCATTATGGGATCGAAACATTGAGGAAATGTATTTTAAGGGGCTATAGCTGATAGCTGGAAAGGTGAGGCAAAACTGAAAAGCTAGCCCAGACCAAAGCAATTAGAAAACCAACTAGTCCGAGAATGTTTTAGTCATCTTGTAGCACCATTACTTTTAATAAAAAAATCGCTTTTGCAATAAGAAATCGCTTTTTATATGTGCCAGATTTGCAAGAATACGTTTTTCGAAAATTGCAAAAGTTAAATTTTTTTTGATCCCCTACATATTTAAAGTAGATTTTCTTCTGCAATGAAATATGTTCTTCCAAATTAAATACAATTTGATTGTTTAGCTATTCCGCGCGCGGCGACTGCTAAGGCCATCAGTCTCGTTAGTGTAGTATATGTTTTACCGTGGGAGGTAGCGGCGATCTTCTCCTGCTGAATGGCGATATTGCCTAACGACTCACGTATTGCGTTTTCTCTCAACAAGGTATCTCCCACCAGCGGGGCACCGCCCTAGCCGGGGCAAGCTCCAACTGGTCTCCCGACATGTTAGTAAATAAGAGGTCAAGACAGGTGGAGGATGAAGTAGGACAGATCGTGCGCGGTCCATGGCCCGTTTCTTAGTGTACTTCTCAAGCGTTCTCTTGGTGTTGATTGGAGAAACCACGGAAAACTATCGATAAGAGTAGTGGTCGCTAGAATTCTCTCCCAGACAGCGGCCTACACATTTTCGACGTACAAATTGTCGAAAATCCCGCCACTGCCCGGACTCGAACCCTAGGAACTTCTTGTTAGAAGCACTGCAATAACGTCAATTAATGCGTGAGCCGGTAAAAGTCTTAGAAATATGATTAGTTTTTGCGTAGTATTCTACAGTATAGGGAAGATAAGTAAAATTCGTTCTTCCAAAAATAGCTCCAAATATATACATACATATTAATTTCAATATTTCAATGGTGTAAAGTTCGCTAATAACATGGTATATGATTTATTTTAATAAAATCTCTGGAACTGAAAATTGCAAGACCTCGATTTTTACGAACATCTTACATCTTTTTATTGAATCGCGAGACATTTTTCTTACAGCAATCCATTCCTCTGTACTTGATATTTAAATCATTTCCTGTACTCTTTTCATAAAATACTTGAGTTTTGAGTTTTGTATTAAAAACATCTCAACATCAAGAATTTATGATAGCGTCGAAAATAAATTTATTATATCGTTCGGTAGACCTCTAGCCCTGGCTAGTGCAGTGAACTTCTTGACTTGTTATCGTTGCGCTCGAGTTTGAATTCCAGACTGGATAAATATAATTTTCTTGAATTTTAATGAATGGCAGTTTTCATACTAGGTCAAAAGCATCATAGACTAAAACGTAATGGTACTTCAATTTGAAAAAAAAAAGTACATGTGCATTTATTTCTCTTACATTATGAAAGTCTCGTGAATTGTGACAAATAGATAATTTGAATGAAATTCTACTTTTAGAAGCAAATACTTAAAAATATTTTATTTCATTGGTTTCAGCCACTGCTGGATCATGGAATGGTTGGTAGTCAATCCCCTTCACGTCCATGGAACGTTTGCCTCTGTGGGAGTTCAGGTTGGGGACTCATACCATGTAAACAAGGATTGCCTTTGTGAGTAGAAAACAAGGATTGCCTTTTGTTTGATTATGTATTTACTTATTTATTTATTTAATTTCCTTGAGAATAGACATTGGGCAAATGGTGTTTTATTTCATCTCCAGATATTTGGTATTCTCACAATCAATTTTTCATTATTGTAGTGTGTATTTTTATGTTTGCAGCAATCCTGGGTGAAGTTCTTGACAAACTTCGTTTAGAAGATCGTAATCTATGGACATTCAGAAGAACCCTGGGATTTTCCCAGGTTATAAAAAAGGTAAAATAGGGGATCATGGAGGAGAGTATAAAGGGAACCAGAATCAGTAAAAATCATACATTTACATTAATTGTTTAGTGCATGTTTTAAGTTAATTCTCCTTGTGTTTCGAAAAAATAGTTTTATCAAAGAAATATGTCTTAATTGCTAATTGAACGAAATTTGTGTAACGAGTTTTTCTTCTTTCAGGATCTGCTACCTCTTTTAATAAATGTTAAAAATGACTTCAAAATAATTGATGCTACTATTAGGTAAGTGCCTTTCCTTGTAGTAAAATTTTCATAGGTAATTCCACGAGTGCTTTGGAAATTGTCAATAAATTGATTTTTTGAGAATTCCCGAAGCACGAGAGGTATTTAATAGGTATTTAATTCCGGGAATGAAATTCGGTCCAACATAGTTCCAAAATGCGCCAAATATTGAACTTCACTGAAAGCATGTTAAAATGAAAGAAGTTATAGTACATTGCATATTAACATAGCTATCGTTACATACCAGCTCCTAAGGGAGACGAGTCGCTGCTTAATATTGGCCCGAGAGAGGAGGGGTTAAGATAGAAAAGCTATAAATTGTTTGAGATACACCGCCCTGATCTTGGCCTTTTTATATGTATAGTTAAATACTATTGGTTTTAATTTCACGAATGGAATAGTCTGAAATAAGTCATTTGAGTATTGAGGTCAAGTAATGGAAAAATAAATTTCATTTTCAGGATTCTTGTTAATCTTACAATACCAGTAGAATGTCTTGTGCCAATGGAGGTAATGTTAAATACTGATGTTGGACGTCACACCACAGTAGAACTTAATAAATTATTAATATCTGGAAAAGAAGCATTCGTAGATGCACGCAGCACTCGTGCTCTTGTTAATCACATGAAGAGAGTTTTGGAAAAGGTAATTATAAATGTGTCCCATCTTTTTCCATTCTGGGTATACAGTTTGATTCATATCAGATTTTGGAAATAAGGATCTTTGTTACTACGCCATAATTGTTCTTGCGTATTAACGACAATTGTCTGTGGTAACAATCGCCTTTGAATTTTCCAAGACAGATTTGAATGATTTGTTAAATAATGTTATATTGTATCAGTTATTGATGTGGCTCAAAACCGTAAGTAATGATAGTTTTCCTTCATTTTATGACTTTTGTTGGATGCTTGTACATAAGCACTTGAATTACTTCAATTCACTTTATAATAAGAAATTTGTTGTGAATTGTCACACAATTAAGAGAGTCAAACAAATACACACAACGTTCATTGGTTTTGGTTTATAATTTTTTTTTAAAAATGTGTGCAACTTCTATGTGAATCCTGAAGGAATACTAATACGCTTGTAGTGATTGAGATTATTCTTGTTTAATTCCATTGTTAATTCTAAAATACGGGACAATAATATCATGAATATATTTTCCTTCTTGATCAGAGATTTTCTTCTTGAAAAATCGTAAGTGATAACTTCAAGACTCCTAAAAAATTTCTTTCTAAAGTAGATTGAGGGAATTCAATGATTTATCATTTAACATCTCTTCGGCATAATGTTTGATGATTTGCATGTAGCTGGAAAAAAATTAACTTTTGTGTGCCATTAGAAATAGCAGTGTTGAATTTCACTGCATTTCAGTTGTATAATTTTAAAAATGAATTCATTGTATTTAGTTTCTATGATGTGATTTAAATTGGTGTAAAATCGGCATTTGATGCATCTCCATTACATTAATTGTCTGTTGTAATAGTACCACAATTATAACTCCTAAAATTGCTCCATAAATTAAATGCAACTGGACCCATCAGGCTTATACTGTAAAACTTTATGCTAAAAGTATCATTTACATTATTATAGAATGGATAGATATATCAGACTTTTCCCACATAATGATTTTTTTCTGAAAATGTTTTCTAATATTTAAATCGATATTTTCCATTGGTAAACAAGGACAAGAGAGGTATTAAACTCGTACATTATGGGTGAAGATATTGAAAGAAATGTGGTACTTATTTGAGGGCACATCATAAATAACTTGCATTAAATGCTGTAACATTGTTATTTTAAAGACAAGTGTAAGATGACATTATATAGCATGCATTTGGGTTTATCTCGTCTAAATGTGGGGAAGCCATTTTACAAAATGTATAAATTCAGAATTAATCTAAATTGTTTCCTTGAATTTCATGCACTACAAATGCATTTTTTTTTACAAAATTTAAATAATTTCATGGTACACAAGAGGCTCTAAATCTATATCATTTTTTATTTATTTATAATTTCTTTGGTATACGCTGTATTTACCGGTTATAAGATTTTTTCTTAAATATCTCAATCGTAAAATACGGAGTCGTCTTGCATTCACAGATTAAGTAGTAGTCGGTTAGGATTTGTGTTTTTATATTACCTTTCCCGCAAATGTTTACATAACAATAAGCTGAAAATATAATAAAAATCTCACTTATATCTATAACACGTAATTACACTCGCGGACCTATTCTTGGCAGCAACCGCGAATTTGGTGGGTGATTGGGATAAACATTTTTAAACGGGCCCGTAGAGAGAGAATATCAAACAAAAGGTATTGTATCAAGTGAAACGCAACGTGAAAATGAATAAAGATCGTTGCCGAAATTTTGCTACACGATATGATAGATGAGGCCGCGCGGTCTTTCAGTTCGACGCCCGGCGAGTGCAAATATGCGTTTTGCAAAAGATGTAATAGAAATAAATCACATCGATAGAAGTATGTGTTCTACATACACTATATGGAAAATAATGATAAATAAGGTATCTTGGCAAAAACTTCCCCCAAAAAAAGTTAGGCGCAATCTCCTTAATTACCCGCGAAACAAAGGGCCGTAGATGTAACAGTTCGCAGTTCACTACTTGATTACACGAACATTAAACGATGCGAATTTCAAATAAATTATATTTTGCTGGAGAACGTAGAAACTATTCAAGAATAAGAGAGGGACAGGAAGAAAGCATGATGACCCTGAAGGAAATGTTTAAAGGAGGCGTCAAATGAAACACTAAGAACACAAATTACAGTCGCAAAACTTTCAGATGATCAAAAAGTCAGAAGACGATGCAGTATGGGAGAAGGACCAAAAATAAATAAATAATTATTCATGTGAAGAAGAAAGAGGATAGCGATAAAAAACCACGATTTTTAGGAAAATGGAAATAGTGATAGTTCATGCAATAATTATTGTTAACATTCTCATCAGCATGGCAATTTTCTAGTCAAACAATTTGCAATTTTGTAATGTTATTGGCCGTATGTGCAACCAGGTTGGTCCACCAATATTTTTAATGACTCGGTGTTGTACATAATATTCCTAAATATGGAACAAAGACCAAGTACATAGGGAGTGGGTTGGGCGGGTTTTGGTATCGCCTGATTTAATGCCGGCCTTAGAGATCTCGAAAACATTACCCTGGGTCGGGGTATGCTGCTAATTCTAAGTTATTAATTATATACACACATGTTAATACAATCGCGTCGCCAAAGTGGCAATGCGTGTTTATTAACAAAAAAAGAAAAGAAAATCTTACAAAATATATGAATTTACATATATCTTATTGTAATTCTGGATGTACGCATTATCGGCTAACTTGGGCCAACTGCCATTGTAATTTTAAAGCCCATTATTCATTGGCAGCGGCGTAGACAAGTGAGTCGGCTCATTGCTTTGCCGTTGACATGATCTTCGGCAATTCGCCCGAGACGCGGCTTACGGAGCGGCCCGCGTTGGTGGCGCGTTGCGGCTGCATCCTCTCGGGATGTCCTCGAAGTCCAGATCAGCCAGCAGAGGCCACGCACGAACGGTGTGTTGGATATCGATGACAAAGCTCGGGAACGTGATTGAGACTTACACGTACCTAGGGTGACCAGACGTCCTCTTTTATCCAGACATGTCTTTCTTTTTGAGCTTTGGTCCGCGGTCTGGGTGGATTTTTTAAAACTCTCGAAATGTCCTCCGTAATTTGCGAGACTGAGAGCACGATATTTTGAAATTATTCATTTTCATTCCTGTTTACACTAACTAATATGAATGTAGGTAGCAGCCTTATCGCCGGAAGATTCTCTCTTCTCTGTGTAATTCGAGTGGTTTACTCATTCTTGTTCTTAGTAATTTTGTGAACTGTTGGTGATTCTGTCGAGGAAGGAAACGCACGCGATTTTTGTTTTGCTAGACACATATTTGCTAAAGATGGATTGAGATAGTTAAAATGCTAAAGAGGAAATGGAAGTTTAACAATGCCCTTGTCAGCAAATATCCTGTACTCAAAATGTGAAGGAAGTGATTCTAAAACTGAATGCAAAGTTTGTATTCCTGGAACCTAGGTACGTCTCTGTTTCAAATAAAGGTTCGTTAATCTTTGCTAGAATCAGTACTTCACATCTGTC
This sequence comes from Gryllus bimaculatus, assembly GCA_017312745.1. Lineage (NCBI taxonomy): Eukaryota > Metazoa > Arthropoda > Insecta > Orthoptera > Gryllidae > Gryllus > Gryllus bimaculatus. The sequence continues at coordinate 24,437,236 of BOPP01000001.1, read as the reverse complement.
AAAATATATCCGTAAAAATACAATGTAACCTGCACATACTGTCTCATTTTTTAAATAGTATGGACTGTCTTCTCTTTTCATCAAATGCCCTCCCTTCTTAAGCTCTTTTTCTCTTTTTAATCGGTGAGGATGTGGACACCCTACACGTACCGAACTCGAGTGTTTCTTATATCTTCTGGCCGTCAAACGACACCGGAGTATGTGCGCTATAAGTGTCACTTTAATATGAGACGTGCTTGCTTGTAATAGCAATAGTTACCACAGTGGATTTCAGTCCCCATTCGCTTGAATCTGTCTCCGCGAATCTTTCTGTTTGAAGTCGTATTTGGTTCTGTCGTCTGCATCTCTCAATCCCATTTCTCGGTTCCCCGACCACCCCGTGATCCCTATTTTAACTTTATTCGTGATCATACTTCGAAACTCGTGGGATTATTGGTTAGATGTGTCTCTCTTCCTGACCTTGATACCAGTTCATTGGCTTTTGATATTGCTGTTGAATATTTCTGTGCAGTAGAGCAAAAGGTTAGTCCGGATTGCACACTTGTACATGATAAATGACCTACAAATATAGACCTCAGGGAATACTGGCTACTGTCAACTTTTGTTCGGGTACTTTTCCTTTTGCCGGCCATTGTTTCGCGAGGGTAATATTGTGCTTTGTGAGAAGGGGCAGGAATGGCTGATGGGTGCATGCGATAATCTTTACCCAGTGACCTTAACATTAGAGCTTTCTGAGAATTGGGATGGGCGGCTGATGAATTCATGCGAGCAGTTTTACCCAGTAATCTACACTAGACCTCACTAGTTTTACCATGATGAAAAGTTAGAGATGAGCTGGTCCAGCATAATCGATTTTTGCTCGTTCAGCGCAGCACCAGCTCGTCACGAACCATGTGACGACAAGGGCACTTTGATTAAAATGCCGGCCAGACGCTGGCCGCCATGCTGAATGGCAAGCGAGAAATGTTGAGAAATGTTTTGAAACTGGCATAACTATTGTCAACGATGACCGTTGAAATGTGATGAAGGTGTGGTTGAAATAAATAATGCAATATAGTTTTAAAAAAAATGCTTCATATATATGTTTCAATGACTTCAAAGAAGATAATTTTGGTGTTTGGCAGCGTTTAAAATTCACGTTAATATAGAGACACAAGTTGGTGGTTTTTGAGTTTAATACACCATCTTCTTGTATTGAAAACTTTCTTGTAAAGGAACAAAGAAAGAACCGAAATCTTTGTTTCCTTGTAACGTTTTCATTGTAAATGTTTGGTCAAAAGAATGTTAAATATCTCAGACAAAAATGTTTGTGGTATAGAAAAAATAAAATGGAACAAAGAGTATTTTGACAATCAAGACTGAAAAAAAAATCCTTAACACAATTATAAATATTGACTGAAACAATCCTTAACAGAAAACACTTAAATTGTTGAAAATGTGTTTTTAAGAACATTAATCATAATTGAAACAAATAACATGAATTTTCATTTATGTTTAAAGGAAACTTAGACATTTCAAAGACTTAACAAAGACTCTAAATATATTCTAGAAGAGACTTGTTTATTAATACATTATCAGAGGGAGAGGTTACACCTATAAAAGATTTTGCCATAAAGTAATAGTACAAAGTATTTGTAGATAAATCATGGGAAACAGTTTGACTAGAGATCAACAGAGTATGTTTGTTATCTGCCACAAAACATTGAAACTATGGAATGAAAAAAGTATTGTATCAAGTAAATATTTATTAATTAATAGTACTTTATTGAAGTTGATGTTTATTCCTGTGTCATAATAAGTATTTTTTTGACTGGATAATCCAAGTTGACTGTCATATTTATCTTCTCTTCATTTCTGTATTTAAACAATGCACTAAAAATACTCTCACTTTTTCTGTGACATTGTGTCTTTCCTTGTGATATCCCTAAATTATGCTTTGCAAAATGTCTGTTGTATTCTTTTTATCTTCTGTAGAATCTGTTATCAATATAAATGTATTGTTTTCTAATGGTTCTGTGAAAAGTATTAGACTTCGTTTTGAAAAAAAGTGTTCTATTGAATGTCCTTTTCATTTGTCATTTTCATGACAATGACAGTGTTGCACACTGAACCAATGGGAAAACTTAATATAGATTGAAACATTAAGAGTTTTGATGCTGGCAATTGTGATAATGACTGTGTGAAGCATTGGAGTGTGATTTCCAGGAGTGATTTTGGGTTGATGTCACCATAAAGCTGCATCATGGGGATGTTGGATTTCTGGTTTGAGTTCTAGACTTGTGTAGTGTGATGTAATATCTGACCATTTTTATAAAAACTCTGAAAGTATTTTATAAAACTGTGTCTTTCTTCAGACCAAACAATCACATTGCAGATTTTGTTTTTGATATTGTAGCAGTATTATCTTACGTTCTTATTACTGTACCTTATAATTTTTTATTTGCAAATTATTTTTGATAGACATGCGATACTCTCAATTCATTAAGAATGTTCATTGTGTGATGACTAGTGTTATTTGTTTTATCAGAAATAAATATGTTACATTGTATAGGGGGAAAAAATATTTTTTTTCATCTGTTCCAAATTGTGAAGTTGTTTTCACAGTTTTATATAGGTACTGATGATTGAGGATAATCATATTGTTATTAAAAACAAGTAAGACAGTTCAAATATTTGCTTGGGTCTGGAGAGAGATGATTTACTTAATACGTGTTCTATGTCTGGGTAGAAATTTTGTAGAATAATACACCAGGTTAATACAACTAGAAAGCAATAAGTGATTTATAAATTATCACAATTATGCTTATTTTCTTTAAATGTTTTGAAGTAATATTTTTTCAAAAACATTCATTATGTTTATGGCATATCTTCCAGTACTTATTTCTAATTTAAATTATGTTAGCAAGGAAAATGATGTTAACATGGTAATAGCCATACCCATGTTGTATTAATATTATCGCATGGTATGTGTTTATTAACATGTTCCAAAAAGGAGATTCTGTTGTGGTTCTTGAGTGGGATGAGGGGGTAAAGTTGTGAATAATTTGTAGGGTTGCAATTATGAAAACATTTAAGCTTTTTGGTTAATTGAATATAAAATAATGTTAAAATGAAATAAGATTTAATCTAAACTCAACTTCAGGTTTTGTTATTTACGAAAGGTTTTTCTCCATCGCCGAAACAACTATTCTAGTTATCTAATTTGCTTTTGATAATTTTTTGATACCTCTTGATCCTGTATGTCAATAGCAATGTGTCCATCAATTTCCTTCACACATGCATTGGGTTCCTATAATGAGTGAAAACAATCTCATGATATTTTTTAAGTTCTAGTATTTATATCCACAACATTTAATTTCAAAGTTTCAGTTTTTACGGTACATACCATCTGAAGCCTGTGTCTTGTTGTAATTTGAATATTATTATGCATCCAGAGGGACTTTCCTTGGCACACATTGGCACTTATTATAAGGTGTGGTAATGGTTTTGAATGAGGCTGTTGGGTAAGATCCAGAATCAAGTCAGGTAACCAATTCAATGCCAAATACTATAATAAATTAAATTGTAGGTTCGATACAGTATAAAATCTTCAGCAAAACTTCCCCTGTTATGTTTCTTTATAAATGGAGTAAGTCATTTACATTCTTTATTTTCTGGTTCTGTGAATCAATAACAACTCAGTTTTGATAACAGTAACCTAACATTGTACTCTTCTAAATGCTTGTAGAGTCTACACTTTCTTTTTGTCAGCATTGAACACTAACACTGAATTTTGATCTGTGAAAACCTGCAATGCATGCTATTTTTCTGTTTTATATTTAGCTCATTATATGAACATAATCCTCATTCTAAAACAGTTGCTTAAATAGTTTCTTATATACTGCATTGCAGGGAGAAAAATTATCAGAGGAAGAATGTGAAAGTATCAATAACTGCCTCCTGCTTTTAAGAAATGTTCTCCACATACCAGAAACAAAAAACAACCAGTCTACTTGTAGTTTACAGAATCAGATCTTGTGGAATTTATTCTCACAAAGCATTGATAAAATTCTTATACACCTAATGACATGTGCTCAAAAGGTATGTAAGGATTCTCAATATTTTTTAAAAATAAAAAGAAATTCATGTACACCTGTTTATTCGTGTAGAGTATAAATATCATGTGCAATATTTTTCAGGCCTACTGGGGTGTTACAATGGTCCAACTAATTGCCATTATGTACAAAGATCAACATGTGGGAACTCTTCAAAAACTTCTAAATGTTTGGTTTGAAGCTTCTCTTAGTGAAAGTTCTGAAGACAATGAAAGCAATACTTCTCCTCCTGTAAGATAGGAATTATTTATTCTTATGTTTTGATAAATTTTCATTATAATTTTAAGTTATAATTATAAGTGTGTAATATTTTGTTTATGTTTTAGGATCAAGGATCAGGTGGAGAGTCATCACCAATGTTGACCTCTGATCCGACGTCTGATTCTTCTGACAATGGTTACAGTCAGCAAGAGACCAGACTGCAGAACCATTCTAATAGTAAAATGGAAATGGATTGCAAAAACAGTGATTCTGATAGAACTTCAGGCATTTATGTAAATATTTCAAATTTCAGTCATTCAAATGGTTAAAACTATACTTTTTTTATTTATTAATTTTGGACATTTTTGTTGCAGCATTCAAAGTTATCTTCCCACTCAGATTCCAGTAAAGGAAGCAGTAAAAGTATGTAACTTAGTGATTTCAAAATTAAAATAGTATCTTATTTATGTGTTTGTGATAATACAAGGTTCACCTAGAAAGTCAATTTCTCTTGGTTGTCAACATAGAAGAAAACAAAATTTCATGGGCAAACTTTCTTTGTAACAAATGCAGCGTATGTTCTACCATTTTCCACAGAACAACCACCAGAATTGAGACATTTGTTATACATTGGGATCATCATTTGTTTGCTTGCCTCATAAAAGTCTGCTGTCTGGAACAGGTACGAGTGTTGGACAGTCACTTGTAACTCTTCATCACTGTGATATTATGTGCAATGCTGACAGTCAGGAATTTCTTGAAGTGTAAGAAAAAAATGGAAATTGCTGAGGTCCAGTGGTCCAGCCCTGATCCAGTTATAGGTTAGATAATCAGACACTTCCCAGCAGACCTGTTGCAAAAGATGTCATGAGCTGAAGCATTTGTAGCCAAACATTATCATGCAGGAAGACAGCACCTTTGCTGAGTATCCTGCAATGCTTTATTTGAATGGTCTTTTTCAATTTCCTGTCTGGTTAGCATTACATTCACCACTGTAAAGCAGGGTTGCTGGTAGTTGTCAAACACTGGCACTTAAAGCAGGAGGTGTCGATGAACTAGGGATACAAATGTTGATTTCATGGTATGACAAATAACTCAATTCTGGAGGTAGTTATGTGGAAAAATAATGCAATATATGGAGCATCTGCTACAATCAAGTTCTCCCATGAAATCATGTTTTCTTTTTAACATTATTGGTGAAAATGTTAATAATATATTATTTCTGTCAGCAAATAATAGATACAAAACATTATTTTTATCATTTCTAAAAGGATAGATGATCATCAGAAGAGTTAAGAGTTTGTCAGATCAAATTCCTAAAACATTGGCATAATACCATATTTGACCTAGTAGTAGCCAGGGCCAGAAGAAGTTTCAAATATAGCTGGTATTGTAGTGAATATGTCAATAATACCTCAGACTAAAAATGTGGCTGGGGTTATTAACAATGTGACTGTGATACTTTCTTAGAAAATTGTGAAGCTGCTACTCCTTATTGTGATAATCCCAGTAATGCCCTATATGGTAGTTTTTAAAGGTCATGTTTGTTGGATTTATTAGAATTTCTTTCACTAACAGTTACTAATTTTTAGCTAAAAATAAAGAATAATGATTTAATGCAATTGTATTTTGTTGGTTTCAAATCGGTGTCAATGACACTATTTTGCTGATTTCTGGAACTCTAAACATCACAGAAGAGTGGAAGATTTTGTCTTTACAAAAGATAAGGTTTCTGTCTACAAAACTTATTGAATATTTCTGATAGTGTGTGAGTGATTCAATTTGGCCATTTTAAATTATTTCAAAATCTGAATGCCTTGAGATAATCTCTCACATTCATCTTTGAAATGCAGACCTTTCTAGTCTGAACAATCAGTGGTGACTGGTACCTCCAATGGTGGAAATTTAATTTAACCTAATCTTTGATGCATTTTTCAAATGATATAATTTAATTATTAAATAAATGTTTCGTTGAACTGAGAGTTTCTACTAATGCAACCAGTGTTAAGCTCTTTTTCTTTCTCGTGAATTGCTTACTTGGCATAGAGAAAGTATTGTAAAGCTGTGGAAAATCGCCACGATTTTTTATCAGAAAAACTTTTATTGTCGGGTCATGGTAACATAAAAGTTGATAAATCTTGTTCCTATAGAAAGTAAATTACTTTCTCTCACATTGTGTAGTCAAACTCATATTTTGTGGGGGACATTCTTTTCACTATCAATCGATTTTGGTCACCAAAATCGATTGATAGTGAAACGAATGTCCGACCGTCTGCGGTCTCCTCAACTGTCCAAACCCAAACTCCTCAAAACTCCAAAACCGGTATTCCCCGAAAGATGTGAACGAACTGAAGATGTTGCGAGTTTGAAATTTATTTTAATTTGAGGGGATATTGCAAACCTCCAAAAAGCTACATTCAATAATCAAAAATTGACGGAACTACTATAGGTACCTTTAACAACACGATAGTTTACAGTGATATTTGGACGAAGACAGGAAACTTCCCCTCCGATGAAAGGCTGCTGAGGCCTAGTGTTTTGCGTTGAAGCCCATGGCGCTTTCTATTTACCGTTACGGCACTAAAACGCACGACGATTCATCGAGTGCTCGCAATGACGACGCCCTAAGGGCGCCTTCCCATGGCAGCGCGCGTCCGTCAAGTGGCAGGGCACTTCGCGGACTCTCCGGCGACGCCGGACAGAGGGACCGCACAGCATGTATAAACAGCAGCTCTGCTCTGCGGCCGTGGCGCAGTGGGAAGCCTACCATTTAAAGCTGTGTTCTGCTAGCGATGACGCGTACGCCCACGCTCCTCTGTTTCGCGTAGCGAGAGTCCTCCGCCATTTGCCGCAGCAGCGCCCGCCCGCTGCGCGTGAGAACGTTCACACGTCGCCACCGCAGCGCGCTTCCGAGCACCACGGCTCGTAGCAGAGCATTGGTTTGAATGGAGACCTTCCCACGGTTTGCGCCACTGCAGCAAGGCGGCGGACTCTCGCTACGCGAAGTGGAAGAGGGGGTACGCGCCACCGCTAGTAGAACGCAGCTTTGAATGGTAGGCTTCCCACTGCGCCACGGCCGTAGCTGCTGCGGTCCCTTTCTTCGTCATCGGCGAAACCTACCCCTGCAGAATCCCCTTCCGGCGGGCGGCGGTATGGCCGTGGCTGCAGCGATGACGACGTCGGAAGGGCTGTGCTGCTTGACGGCAGCGCGCCACCGTGGCAACGTGAGAAGGCGCCCCGAACGTCGTTAGACTGGCGGCCGTGCTCCACAATGTTAAAGTCCATATGCGTGATGCATCGTTGCGCTGCCTGGCTAGCAACTAGACACAAAAGCGATCATTTGACGTGCGCTCTTTGATTTCAAATTGATTTCATGTATTGCTATTGCACGTATATCTCGATTATTGAATAACATTAAATCAAAAAGACACTTTCCTACCGAGTGGTAAGTATTTTAAGATTATCAGGTGGTTGTGCAACCGTGCGACCACGAACCGCCACTGCAATACTAGATTAGTAACAATCAGAGGATTTTTAAAATTAAACTAGTAGAGGAGGTTCCAACTGCAACTGAGAATTAGATTTGTATCATGTCAGGAAATAAATACAAGATAGCCAGGCACTACAATTAGGTCAAATATGGATATTAATATAATTTTGTAAACCTACAAAAATATAGCAAAGTGCGAAACCGTGTAGGGATATCCTAGAGTAATTCAAAAGCAATAGTTACGGGATTTTATTAAACATAGTGTGAATAAGTGGTTTAGAATATTAATATATAAAACACTAAAATGTTGAAGCAATGACCATAATTGTGATGTATGTTTTATCATCAGGTTCAGGGGACTCTGGAAGAAAAGTTCAGCAAAACTTGAATACATCCAGGAAAATTTGTGCAAAAAGTAAAAAAGACCGTTCTGGAGAAGGAGAGATTCAAGCAGATATCAAAGTACAAATTCGCTAGTAATGTTTTCGTGAATGTTTCATTATTTCTTGTAAATATTTGTTATTTCTTTTGTCTCTTTTGTGTAGCTTCCTACCTCACATGGTCACAATTTGTCACGTACATGCAAGACAGACGCATCTAGTAATGTCAAATGTCCCTCTTCTTCTGAACTTTCGGACTACGGTTATGCTACTCAGGTTGAAAATCAAGAGTCAATATCCACTTCAAGCAATGAAGATGAATGTCCTCATGCAAAAAGGTAAATGCTGTTGTATATTGTCATTTCAATCATGTCAAAATATTTCATAACAAAGGACGAAGACTGTCATATAGCCTGACACTTAGGTCTGTTCATTATGTAATCCAGGGATGACCAACTTACATGACCCCCAGGGCCACAACTAAAAACTTGAATATGGTTGCGGGTCATATTTTCATTACTCGAACGCTCCCCACGTGACCCCATATTGTTATCTCGACAATTTGCCCTACCGCTCTGAAAGGGAGGGGGGAGGAATGGAACTATGCGTGATATCGGGCCGGACCACGGATAACGCAGTGAAACACATTGCAATGGTTTTGAATTTCTAAATTCACTACACAAAAATTCTTATATCTTAACGTCACCTATTTTTACATTAATGGGGTGTTGACCACCATAGAGCGCATGCGCTAGGCGCGCAATGTTCTCGCCCGACATGGAATTCAAGAGATTTTCACATTTGACTAATACCCTTTCGCGGGCCACTATAAATTGAACCGCGGGCCGCCAATTGTACAGCACTGATATAAATCGTATTGTGAAGTAATGGAATAAAGCAATATCGAGATGAATAAATTCGAGTAAAAGACAGAAAATTCAAATAATCCTTTATACAGATGACGTAAGATAATAAAACTAACATTTTCCCCCCGTGTTAGTCTACCCAACTGTGGCTAGGCGTCTGGTCATCGATAGCCGCGGCTATGCTCATGCAAAGTAATCAAAATATTGCGTTTTAAATATTTTAGAAACTCGAATAATTAATCGATATTACTATATTTAAACAACATGAGTTACAAAATAGTTATAAAACGTTGAGGAGATAGGAATCGCCAATATTAGCGCTCCGAATTGAGCACCTGACGCCCACTCGTGGTATAACCAGTCGCAGCGATTCCAGTTCTTTTTGATGACGAATAGCGTCCTTTTTATTCGTGCGCAGAGGGGGATAGGTGGCGTGGTCATCCTGAGCATTTTCCTGAAATTCAGGCATCTCTACTCCAACCCACTTGCGAGTTGAATTATGAATACAGGGAATAATCGAGGGTTATTGGCCTTTTATGAAGGAATCGACGTATTGGCGTGAGAACACGGAAAACATTAATTTTAATAATACTAAATCACTCATTGAAATCTAGAAAACGTGCACAGATGGTGAAGTTACATTTCTGTTCACAAGCAAAGAGTGAGACATCTCAGCATTAGCTCAAATGATCAGAGAAACTCGAGGAGAAACATGATAGAGAGGATGAAGAAACATGACTGAGAAACATGAATTGACAGAAACTAAGATACAATACTATTTTAGTCTTTTCAAATTGTACTGTCCAACTAATTCATTAAAGATCGTTGTTGACCCATTAAAGACTAGCGTCCTCGTTTGAGGACCCACATTTCTAATCAACTCAAATTTGCTTCTTTTGCAATATTTTGTGAATTTTATTTCTTCAGTAGATGAAGATATCCTAAATGAAACGTATTTAAGCCAATTTTTTCATTCCTGTACACCAGATGTCGATTTAGCCGTTAAGGCATTGTATACTCCTGACAAGGGTGTACTCATTACATCAAATCTTCGTCTAAAACCATTCTTAGCTGCTAGAAATCAACCCTGACAATGTTACCACGTAAATTGGAGTAATGGAATCAGAAGACAAGCTATAAATTACGACAATTAATTATATAAATCACCACTGAAACATGATGTGAAAATTTCCACAAATGAAACGAACTCAATGGCTTATTGAGGAAAAGAAATGAAAAGAATCAAAATTGTCATTAACACGCAAATACTAGAAAAAGTTTCCATGTTTATTTATTTGTGTAATATCATTCTACAGTCATCGGAGATAATAGAGGACAAAATTCAGAAATTTTAGAGACTCAACAGTCCAAATTAAAAATGCCTAATATGAATTCAAAACCAACTTGTGAATGGATAAGAAGTTTGGACTATATAAAGTAAGAATCAGCAAAAATTGGTGGCAAAAGGAAATGAGATTTCTATAACATTTTACAGGATTGGGAAAGAGAATATTAGAAAAAGACTAAGAGCAAAAAATGTAGTTAAAGAGGTAAAGGAAGACCAGAGGAAATTATTTTCTCATAATTGGAATTTTGACATAATCAGGTATGAAAGATTTCCAAAGACAGCATTATAAACCTATAGGGCAAAGAAATGTGGAATGGCGAGCAAAAAAGTGGTTATTTCAGGAACATGTGGATGACTAAAAAGCCACCTGATCTACTGGGAAACAGGTACAGATGATTGCCTAGTTGATGATAATGGTGATAATGAAGATGAAGATAATTCTATTACATCAACACACATTACATCAATAGCAATTACATATTCTATAATATTTTATGGAAAACTGATATGTGTATAGGTAAGAGTCAAATTCTACTGAGCAAATTCATCAGCTACATGAAAAAAAGAAAGAAATAGAAAAATAAAAAAGTAAAATATAAATAAATAAAATTATTTATAAATATATTTTTTTCCATTCAGATTAGCTTCCCTCATTCTTTGTTTATTGTTGATGACCATTTTTAACAAATATCTATTCAGTTCTGATGTGTTTGTGATTATTTATTTTCTAGGCCAGTTCATCAAAAACCTCACTCATCTCAGAAAATGCGAGCAATAAATAAAATAAACACAAATCAAAAAGACGTTGTTCAGGACAAAAAAGAATTGCGACGCAAGAAACTTGTTAAAAGGAGTCGTACCAACATGTGAGTTTTATGCATTGAGGAACTAAAGTTCTAGTTATCATGTGACTTTGTTGAAATTAATGTGCATTTAATCTTTCTTTTCAGAATGAACATGAAGGCGTTATTGCATCATGTACCTTCAGATGAAGATATATCCAATTTACTTAAAGAGTTTACTGTAGATTTTTTGCTGAAAGGTTATGGTTGTTTAGTTCAAGAACTTCATTCTCAGCTCCTTAATCCAAAGCAAATCATACAAGTAGATACCTCTCATTTTTTCTGGCTTGTTACATACTTTTTAAAATTTGCAACACAACTGGAATTGGAGCTGGAGCACATAAGGTATAAACGAAGTATATATAAATACGATCTAGTATAACGTAAGTGATATGAAAACTTTTTAATGCCTTTCTTCTCTTTTGTCTGTTTATAGTCCAGTTCTTTCATTTGAAATTATTTCATACTTAACATATGAGGGTGTGAATCTTTGTGAACAGTTAGAAGTAGCTACTCGTCATCCTGGAAGTGATCTCAAACCTTTTTTACGACGAATGCATTTGGTAAGTTTACAAATTTACTTTTTCAATATTTTTAATCTAATTTAATATTTACAATTGTTATTTTAATTTTGGATAAAAATTCGTGATTCTGCAAGTATGGTTTAGAAATAAGATATGATTTTCATACACAACACAACCTTGTTTTCATACACAACCTTTCTGGGGGGATCAGCATTTTAGCTGAATCCTGATTATTATCCACAAAGTTTCTGCGCCCTGGGAGTATGGACGATGTGGTGATGATGATGATGATGATGATGATGATGATGATGATGAAGGTGTGGGATGAAAGGACGGCACACATATGTAGACATACACAAATACACCCATACCCATAGTAGGACTTAAACCAGATTAAAGTTCTGCAAATAAAAAATTGTCTAGTGCCTTAAAGGAAATTGATCGGTGTAACTTCGAAAGGTGTCTGCAAATTTTGTTCTGTCAAATTTTGCTGAGGATATTACTAGATGTTTAATCCCTTCTTAATGTTTTATCTACAATATATACGTAATTTTATTTTGACATTTTGGAAGACTCTTAGAATTTATAATATTATTTTGTAGGTTGTGACTGCTATAAGGGAATTTATTCAAGCAGTTGAAACATATCGGAAAATTTCACATCTTAGTAAAGAAGATAGAGAGTATCTTGTGCAACTTCAATGTGAGTCATTGTTTTCTATAGTGTTTGTTTTTTTATTTACTTGTATTTGGGTAGTTATTTTTGATGTATCTTTTACAGTGCAAATAGGGTCAACGGATGATTTAAAATGTTTGTTTGTTCTACTGTTACATCAATTCAATCCCAATCTTCAAAGCAGACAGTATCTTAAAGATCTTATTATTACTAATCATATGCTTCTGCTGCTGTTAGAAAATGTTGGAAAATTACCTGGATACAGAGGAAATATTGATATTATGGAACATATCAAACAGTAAGTTATAGTAATAGTAAATTATGTTATTTAGAAGTGATAAAGTTTAATGCCCAAGACAAAACTAGAAACCTCATGTCTAATTTTTTCTATTTATTTTTACACATTTTGCTTTATTTTATTTATTACGTCAATGAAAACAAACAAAAATTAATTAAATATCTAAATATTGTCTATTATTGCTAAAACAAACATATCTTTCATTCATTTAAGCAGTCATTGCCAAGTAAATCAATGAGGCATTTTGGGATACTAATTACATTGCAATAGAATTGAAATAAAATTTACTTTGAATCAGTGATATGAAATTTGCTTATATTTCCTTATTGAAGTAATTAAAAAATAAAGATATTCATAATAAAATGAAAATTTTTGAGAAACAGCTGTTTACATTCTGTTTTTGGATGTTAGTTATTTCCCATGAATGGAATTTGTTGCAATAAAAGAAACAAAATTTGTACATATACAGTAAAACTTGCTCCATGTGGAATATCGAGGGATCGGTATTATTTTTTTTCCGTACGAGACAAGATTCCGCATTTTACAAAGTAATTCTGTAAAATTTAGGTTTAACAGGACCGTGATTTATTCACATTCTACACACGCCACATTGGGCAAGTTTGACTGTATATATATTTATTTTTTTCAAAATAGGTAAGAAATACAAAATATGTAAAAAAAAATTACATATTTAAATTGCTCCATAAAAGCATTTTCCAAGCACAGAACATCGCAGATCAGATCTTAACACCTCCTCACCAGAAGTAATTCAAAACAAATAAAAGAGTTTTGTTGAAAAAATAAAATTGTTTTCTAGTATATACAATGTTGTTTATGAGGAGCTGGTACTCAAGTGAATAGTAGTACCAATGTAGTCAGTGATTTATCCCAGAAGTGAGGAAGGTTAAAGCAAAGATCTTCCCAATTCAACAATGCGAAAAAACATTGATCTTTAAAAAAATATTGTTCATTTTCAATTGAGATACGAATGTGCTGTTTGAAACATGAACTAGCACATGCTAGAAATTACTTCTGCTTCACAAATATCATCCCATTCTTAACTCTTGAGTATGCATTTTTCAAAAATGCACTGAGGGGATAAGTTTAACAATTCATGGCAATGATAAGGTGGGCATAGAGCCACAGTATAATTTGTAGTAGCTTTTAACATTTGTTACAGCTTTAAGAAAGATGATTCCATGCATATGAATTGTTCCAATTCGACATATAAGGAAATTACAATGTTACAAAATATATAAGAAATGTGTAGTAATAGGTAAAATATGTCAAATAAAATGGTTCTCATTCATTCAGAATGTCTTGAAAACTTTGAAAAGTATTATTGAATGCAAAAATCTTCTTTGTGTAAAACTATGTAATTACTTGAAAATCCATTCCCTAGTTTTTACTACTGTTACATTGATTGCCAGTATTGTGAAGATATGAAAAATATTCATCTAGAAATGCAAAACTGTGATTTTGACGAATTGTTATTTGTATAGATTTGCATCAGTTGAAGTAATGCATCAATATGGTCTATTGTTAGAAGATTTTCAAAACAATGGAGAATTCACAAATGATTGTGTGTTCACAATGATGCACCATATTGGAGGAGATTTAGAACAAGTGGCCTCTTTATTTCAACCCAACATTCTAAAAACTTTCTCAAAAATCTGGGAAACAGATTATGAAGTCTGTGATGTAAGTGTAATGTTTATTCATTGTGTTATGAGAATTTTTCAATTATATATAAGTATAAAAAAAATTATGATTCACTTTCAAAGGATTGGTCCGATCTCATTGAGTATGTTATTCATAAATTCATTGACAAGCCACTGCAATATGCTGCTGCCCAACCTCTTCAGTTCTCTCCAATGCTGTGTGATGCATTAGAACCAGTGCCTTGTTTATCAGATTCGAATTCGCTCAGGTTTGTACCTCTTTGTCATTATTAAGTGATTAGTTAGAGGTTGGTGAAATTTATGTATATAAATGATCAATTTTTTTGTTTTTTATTTCATTAAATGATTTTTATTTATTCAAATGTTTTATTCCCTTAAAATAGGTGGTCAAAAGAAGAGTTAGAAAATCTTCATTGGTTTTATGCCCAAAGTGCTAAAGTTCCTGATCCAGTTGGAAGAGTCAGAGATCTTTATCTGGAAAATGGAATAACAAACAAAACCAGGATTGGAGTAAGCATGAAATTAAGAAAAAGTTATGTTATGCTTATGACAAAAGCTAACATTCTTTCCTTGGACAGCTATTCACTTCTATTTCCTAATTTTGTGTTAATATTTTTGCACTTGCATTTTTCTTGTTTTGCCCCACTACTCATAATAATGATAAACTGATGAGGATACTTTGGTAGAAATATACGAAATGAAATTATTTCTACATATGAATGCTGTTTAATTTTCACTCTCCATTGCTTTTGTAGTTAATACAAATTTAGTTTCATGATTTTTTTAAAATATTTAAAATTAATGTAAGTTAAAACCAGAGAGAACAATTAATATTGTAAAATTGGCTTTGGAATTTATGTATTTTAATTTCCATTTGCAAAAAATTTTCCTAATAAGTTGGTTATTGTATTCTCGATATGTTGTATACATGGATATGTTTTTCAGATAATTCATCAGCTGTTTTCTCAAAATATTGTAAACAGAGATCAGTATGAAGAAATGACAAAAAAGGAGATGATGGTGAGATATTACTTCTCAGAACTATATTTAACTTAAAAGACTGATTATTTATGTTATAAGCTAGTGTCTCAGTTTTTGATTTTACATCCTTTTTTTAATTATAGAATCCTATTGAGAGTCAGAATGAAGCAACCCTTATTTTTGGTGATACTAAAATATCTAATGCGGTTCTAACAACTGTTATAAATAGAGAAAATGGTTTACATGAAGTTGACATTTCTAACAGAAGTATTGATCATGTTGCTGTGCTGCGAGGTCAGTATTACTTTGAAATTTGCCTTGGAAACCACTTTTTTGTCTAAATAGATTGCGAAATAATATAATTAATTAATTCATTATTAAAAAAACAAATAAAACACAGAATTTTATTAATCACATATTGTTTTAATTTCAATTCACTTTATTTATTACACATTATGAAGACTGTTGATCAGAGGACCAGTATGTTGAAAGGGAAATAAATAAAACAAAGCGAAATTAAAGTGATGTGAGATTAATTAAATTGTCTGTTTAGGTTTGGCATATTAACCATTAATTCTGGGGTTCTTAAGTACTTTTGTTTAGTTAAGGACTTTATTTTATGACTAGGAAGATTTTTACAGCATTCTATAATTTTGTCACCAGTGTACTTCTATATATTACATTGCAGTTCTTTTGTTTCTAGATCAAATGCTAAGAGAAAAAAAAGGGAAAGTTCTGATGTGGCTACAAAAATTTTTAATTGAGGCTTGTTATGTGAAGCTGAACATGGATAAATTGCTTTCACCACCAAAGAAATTGATCACAATGGAACCTGTACCTCATCATTACACCTGTAAGTCTTGAATATTTAAATCTAATAATAATGTTGGTAATCAATATAGGTGCCTGTATTGCATGGTCCAATATGTTGTTAACATATATGCTGATGATTTTATTGTCTAATGTTATATGTTTTGTAAATACAGTTTTTCTTTAGCAGTTTTTTCTCAAGAACTGTTTACCATCTTCTTGAGGCTTTGATCTATCTTAAGCCTCAATAATTTTAAAAATTCATAAGTCGTGAAGTAGTGAAGCCCACTAACTTTCCAAAATTAATATAGGAATGACTGATGTTTTGGAAACTGTGTGGAGAACATGCAGACTTCCATTGCTTTGTGTATCTTCAATATTATCCTTGCATTTTGATAGCTAACATTCAAAATTATATGATCCTAAGTTTAGCCAAGGTCTTCCTTTGTCTAAAAGATCATTATAATCAGAAGAACCATCTTGGAGAGTTTTGCTGTCAATCATAGTTACTCTCTCCTATCGCATGTGCATTGCATTAATGTGTATGTGAAGTATATACAAATGGGCATGAACCCATATGACTTCCATTTTGTTTTTGATACCATTGTTCTGTTTTAGCACAGTTGGATATTACAGTATTGTAATGTATCAATAAAACTTATATCATTTTGAAGGAAGATATTTGATAGAATTTTCTGTTTCAGTGATGAATCAGTCTATTCCTGTGGTTCCATGGAATTCTGATCAAAAGAAAAGCCTGCTATATCAACCGTTCATGTTACTTTTGCACAAATTGGGTTTCCATTTGCCTGCAGATTCTGGAAAAGTTTATGTTCGTATTCCAAATTTCTGGACACCAGATGTTTTATTCAACATAGCACAGAAGCTGGGTCCCATCAGTAGAGGTAATATTAAAAAGAAATGTGTTTAATGAATTAAATGTGTTACTGTTTTGAATTTTAAATTATATATAGTTGTAATATAATTAAAATTATTAATTTTCTTTCAGCATCTCTTAAATTTGATGAAAAACTTGTAAAGAAGAATTTCATGGCAAATAATGACTCCTCTCCAGTATTATCTTGCCATGTTAATGGCAATCAGTTTGCTGTTCAGCAGATTACACACTCCTCACCTGTGATAAGGTCCACTCCATTGTGAGTCTGTGTTTTGCATTATTCTGTTAAGACTACTTATTATTCTTGTTGTAATTGTATATATAATAAATGTTATTTTTATTATGTATTTACTTTAAGATTCAGGAAAAGGTGTAAGACAGGATTGTAGAAAAAAGTACAATTTTGCTCTTGGCGGTGGTTCAACTATTGTTCAAATAGGAAAAGTTTTTTGTGAAATGTGAAGGCTGGCATGATATTGATGTAGCATGGTAAATGCATGTTTTGGTTTGTAATTGTTCTCTGAATGTTTACTTTTCTCATCTAGACCAAATAGTACCTCCAACTGGTTGCAGATAGTGATGCAATCAAAAGTTTCTGCTTCGTCATTGCCACAGCGACCTATTACTCCTCCAAGTCAAAGGTGAATATTGTTTATGGTTATTAGAAGTACATTCAGTAACTTCTTTTAACATTACTCATTTAAGTCACCCAACGGTTCACCAGAATAATTGTAACACATGTAAATTTTATTAAATTGAAGACTTACTTTCACTTACATTGTGTTATTAGTTTTTTACTAGTATGTAAAAACATTCATGATTGTTTGGCACACTTTAGGCTTAATACATTGCTTCTTATTGTAGAGGTATTAGTTAAAATAATTTTGAAGTTAAATGATAAAACAGATAACAACTATATTTATTTAGTTAAAAAATTAATAACTTATTTATTGGATTTCAAAAATTTATCTCATGTTTTCTATGTGTTTAATGATGCTTTTAAATGCAACATGTAATTGGCTCTACTTCTTTATCTATAGAATCTTTCCTAAAATTTAATAATGAATATTTTTTCTAGTTAGCTGTATATTTCATAGCTTTGGGAATCATGTTTTCAAGTTCCTGACAACAAATTTTTGCTGAAGTTCATTTCATAGATTTTTCAATTCTCACTTTCATTTCCAAGTTATGTTTACTTCACATGTAAAAATGAATGTATTCTTTGTGTTATATTCAACGTGATTATTTCAGTCTTCTTGGTTTGACCATGGTGGAAATAATTTTTCATGTTTCCACTATGCGTTTGACAAAAGACAAACGAAATACACAAGGATACCCGAGAATGTACATTAAGTAATTATTATCCAATCTTTCTGTTTCATTTCTGTGTTTCTTCTGAACGTAATTTTGCATGATTGTTAAATGTTTTTGAAAATGATGTTGTTCATGATTATAACTGAATTGAAATTTCAATGTAGCATTTTTTATACTATATTCTCAGTACTTGCTTACTCATTTTTTAGCGAAGTTGATCAACATGGTGATTCTTTATATTATATCATTTTTCACTTAATACATGGGTTTAAAACTAGTGACCAGGTTCATTAAAATTATCTGAGCCTAAATTTTTGTGAAATTACGTACTTTTTCTATTTTATTTAATTATTAATAACTTAATGTTTTTGTAACATATGTGAACATTATTTATTTCAACAGTTGGTTTATTTTTTATATTTTTCTTCAGGGAAATAACATAAAGCTTTTTATTACAAATAGTTAGTCCAGACCATCACCTGAATTTAAAAATAAAGTTAGAAATTAACAACTCACAAGAATTTTTCCCCTTCTTTTTCTGAGTTCATAGTACCATTGGTGTTCAAAATAATGATGTTATAAATTTAGATAATGATGATGACTTCATTACCTGCAATTAAGACAGTGTTATTAATCACACTGATGATAATAAAAATATTATAATAATCATCATTAGCAAGGAGTATATATTTCTCACAGTTATTAGCTGTGTAATGTAAATGCATGTCTTGCATTTTTATTATGAGAAATTAAAATATATGCAAAGCTGTGGATAGAAATTTGAAAATAAGACCATAATCACTTGTTAATAATTATATATATAGTTTTTTCTCTCTCTGAATCATCACTTACCTATCATCATGACAATTTTTAATCAAAATTAAATTATCTTAAATTCAACTTGTATTAAAATGTAGTAAATACTTTTGCAGTTTTGTAGCATGTATGTGATACTGTCTTTATTGTCATTCTTTACAATCTAGGGTTGCTTGTCTTGTTCATATATCTTTCCCCTTGTGTTAATTGATTTACAGTTTTGCATGGATTATTTATTATTGTTTCTTAGAAGCATCTGTCAGCATGTGATAAAGCTTTAATTATATTTGAAATTAATTTTTTGTTAAAAACACTCATTCCAAAGAATTAGGAAAAGTACAATTTAATATATTATTAGTAAATTAGAGATTAAAACAGTTGTAATCCTCTTTCATTAAAAAGTACTATTATAATTATAGCGTTCCAGTTGATTTTCCACCAAAGACAGAAGCAGACCAAATGTGCAGTGAACGAGGAAGTGACTGTAGTGTATGTGAGACAGCAGAAGGATCTGTTGCATCGGATTTAACTAGAATGTGTGTAAGTGATGAAGAAGAAAGACAAGAGCTTCAAATTTTATCTGATACAACAATAACATAGTTTAAATTTTGGTAGTGTATATATGTACAATTTACAAACAGCTATACAGCCTGCCAAATGCAAATTTGTGTGTGTGACATTAAGAGGACATATCTGTGAAATCACTTCGTTTTATTTTTACATCAGTGTTATGATGTAGTTGTAAGGTCGACATTGTGTTTAATATTCAACTGTAATATAATTTTACTTGGACATTATCAAATCACTCATTCAATAGCATCACAGAAAAATTCAAAGTACAAAATTGAATACTGTGTCAGTATTTGTTGTATGTCTTTTATAAAAGCCACCTGGCTCAAACACATGGGTAACTGCAATACTTTAGTGCATAACGTTTTATACCATTTTGTGTTGGGATTCAGTAAGAGGGATTTAATTAGTTTTACTCCAATATGGAGTCATCCATTTTCTTATATTTTAAATAATGAATATCAATGATTATGTTGTTTTGTTCAACTTTATTTAATAGTGGAAGTCAAGAACAAAGTTTTGAACATCTTAGTGTGTCTGTTAGCATAGAATGCATTTTTGGAAGCACTTTTACAAAATCATGGAGTATATTTATTGACACTGAATTATGCTGAATAGTATTCTTATAAAAACACAATATTTATGTTATCTAAGGTGTTTTATTAGGCAAATACATTTCTAAGTAATTTTCTCTGCAAACACAATTTCTGTTGTAAGATAAACCTAATAAATTTTAAGAAGAAAATTACTTCATATTTTATATTTCAAGTACCAATCGGATATATTGTTTTCAGTATTCTGATCTTTGAGTTTCTTCTCTCCCATCCATGCAGTGATTTCAACGAGATTTAATCATAAGATTGATGTGATTTAGGTATTTGTTTTAGACATTTTCAAACAGTGAATAATACATTTTTACTGGGTTGAAAACAATGCATTCGTTTATATGCTGTCTTTTAAGCATCCAACATTATGTTTCAATCAATCAGTATTTATCATGAAATCATGTTTTACATGTGAGAGTGACTTAATATTTGGTTTCAGATAATGTTGTTTCATGTCTTGCTGATAAGTTTTATGAATACCTGCAGAATGATAATTGAAAATATTTTTCATGAAAATCTTTCATTTTTAAATTAATGGTTAGTATGTGAATTTCTTTTCATATCATTACTTGTGTAGTTAATTTGTGGAAGGTTTAAATAACATTTTATAAATTTCTGTTGGAGAAAGATAATTTGTGAATACAAATACATTGGTTTTCCAAAACATTTAGTGTAGTAAGGCCTGAATGAATATATAAAGAACAATAAATGATTTATATGGTAATAAAGTGGACAGTATTTCAAGATACAATGTTTTTTCTTATGGGTTTTGTGTCATAGTATTTCATGGTTTGTAGAAAATGTTATTGTAAATACAAAGAAAATTGTTTTAGATAAAGAAATATTCATTTTGTATCTCTATATTGTGAGAATCATTAAAAACAATGTATCATTGTCTTAATTTTTTGTACAGCACTTCTGCAGTTTAAAATCACAATACAAATGCAGCTGTTGTTTTGAGCTTTATGCTTGCTTCCGTGAATCTTGAGCTCCGTGAAAATTAGTGTTAAATCACAGTTTTATTAAACAGTGGATTCCAGTTATTTTATTGTCAAAATGTTGCAGAAGATCGTCGTTCATCTTTTGTATTTTTGTAAGTTTCTGTGGAAATTTAAAGCTAATGTACAAAAGGAAATCTCTCTGACAATGTTTTATATTTATAAGCAATTTTAAGCAAAATATTTTTGATAAAGGAACATTAGCATACTGAATATTCTGGAAACCACTGTTACAGTGTACTATACTTATCAGGAGTATTTTTGATGTGATTGAAATGTGAATATAGAGATGACTACCATGTCATTGAAATCGGTTATTTCATATGTATAAGTTTCATGGATGTGATTCAATACTTGAAGTAAAATGAATTGAAAGAATTGAGTCCTCTTATTTTTGTGTCCTCTTGTGTGTTATACCAACTTGTTCAGACAAACCTAATCCCGTCATAAAATTCAAATTTTCTAAAACTAGATTTTTTTGTATCATGAAATACAACTTGTCTGAAAATACCTCTAACAGTAACGATGATATACATTTTCATTTCTTCTTATTACTTTATCACCAAGTATGGTAAGAAATAGTAACAACAGCATCAATGAAGTTGATATTAATATATTCTCTGTAGAATCGGCAATGTTTTGCTGTGATATCAGAGTAATGTAACGTTTGAGTAATATCAGAAATTGTATTCGAATATCGCGCCATTGACGTTGTAGTTTAAGTAGTCTCGGAAAGAGAGCTCTGGTAGCATCTATTGGAGAGTTTCTGGCTGAGAGCCGGCTAAAAGATTCTCGCGACTCACACAATCGATATTCGAAGAGTAGCTAACGTTTTCCCGCCGAATTTCGAATAGTTTGGATGGATTGCTTACTATTTGCCGAGCGACGAACAGTCAGTACTCGCTCTAACTTTAAGGTAGCGAACTTTGTCCCATAACATCAAGTGCTCGGGATTGGGCAAGCAGTAGCTTGTTACTCGGCGGATGCCCAATGTGTGAAGACTTTAATTCGTCTTGCTCGATTGAAAATCATTCGGCATTAATCAGCTCAGATTCACTCTCATTCGTAAGCTTGCCGGACCTCAAGGCAGCTCCACATATTGGGCATTCTCCGGCGAGCTATTGCTTGCTCAATCCCGAACAGCTGATGTGTTGATTACTTCTAGGCTGTCCGGGTGACGCCGCGTCGTTGGCAGATAGGCCGACGTTTCGCCTGTCATGTCGCAGGCTTCTTCAGGGTAGTGACTAGCCTGCGACATGACAAGCGAAACGTCGGCCTATCTGCCAACGACGCGGCGTCACCCGGACAGCCTGGAAGTAATGGACTCGAGCCGCGGAAGCCTACGTGTACAGCTGATGTGTTCAGCGAATGTTCGCTTCCTTTGTGTCCTAACGACCGGCACGTGGTGGGCAGGACGAACACCGAATGTTCGTCACTCGACCGATAAATAGCAAGCAACTCATCCACACTTCTTGGGATGGAGCAAGCGGATACTTGCTACACGCCGAATAACGAATGTGTGGAGCCGCCTTCAGCCTAAGAATTAGCCTGTATTTTCGTTGCGGAAATGAAAATAGTTCTCATAATTATCATTAAATTTGCCTTATGCTCCTACCTCCCGTAGTTAATGAAACAAAATTAGTAAAAGGAGCTTTGTCAAAGTTGCTGCTGCTCTGGCTTGCAAAAAATTAATAACGTTTTTTAAAACAGGATTTTAATTATTCGTATTTGATACAGTTAAAGTTGAATGTCAGCAAAGAATGTCATAAAAATGCCTACGAAAGGAAATGGGAAAAGGATACAAAGTGTCCGGCCGGTGACAATCGGATTTAGTTTTCAGAAGCGATGCATCTGGTCATCGATAGATGCGGATATGTCAAAACAAAGTAATTACTAGTAAGACTACAGAAAGGCATATACTTTTCTACTAATTAGTTTCCTAGTCTATTGTGTCTGGATGAGTTTTTCGTTTTTACCCCACCTTCCTGCAGCAGCAGCCATCTATTGACACCTAAAAGACATTTTTTCACTTTTTCTCAATTTTTTCGGCCGTCTAATAGAAGTATTGAAATATGAATTTAAGAATATTATTGAAGAATATTATTGAGTTCTGTAACCAAATTTTGAGTCATTTTTGAGAAAATATTTAAGCTTTTCTGGAAATGCAGAATATTTAGCTCATTTTAACCGGAAATTTTCCGTTTAACTAAATTAATATACAATATACCAGCGATAATAATAATAAGAAGAATAGAAGAAGAAGAAGAAGAAAAGATGAAGAAGAGCGGATTTGTAACGTGTTCCTATTATCAGATTGAGAAAGGACTTTTGGAATCCACACGAGAGAGAGTGAGAGAGAGAGAAAGAGAGAGGGGGAGGGAGAGAGAGAGAGAGAGAAGAGAGAGAGTGTGTGTGCGTGTGTGTGTATGTGTGTCTTTAGCTATGTTTATCATTCGGGAGCGGTTTTTTATGCCCTAAAATTTATATCGTCTCATCTCATATGATCCTATCCAAATTAAAAGTATTTTGAATACAAATTTACGGAACTGTTCCAATCAAGTAATATTTGATGGTCATAAAAGTGTTGCACAGTAACGTGGGGACCACGTCAGCTACAAATTTGTTGGTAAAAATTACTTTAAACAATATTTATTCGTAATTTTCTAAAAAAGTAGCGAAAATGGTCAAAAATGGAGTGTTTATGAGGTTTGTGACATCTCCCTAAACCCATTTTAAAACGGTTTTATTGGTGCCGCTATTGTTCTGGCATTAAAATATATATTAGGCTGTATCGAAAAAAATAGAAGTCAATACTTAGGAAAAAGTTAATAACTATGTATATTAACTTTTTTAGTAACTATTAAAGTTAATATATGTGCATATCATATATATTTTGCTTTTTTCGTATAAGATTCGTACTTATTTCGTATAAGATCTCTTTTTTATTGTTATTTGTTATTTTCACATTGTTTATATCAGTTATGTAGTTAATTAATTAATCATGTACATTTAATCTTTTGAGTTTAATATTCTATTACTTAAATAATTTTTATTTTATTTTATGAAATTATCTTACTATTAGTTTCATTTTCTTACATTGAGAGGTTTTAAAATTAGGAAATATTGACCAGTGCCGGTATATATAGAGTCACACGGTATATATTAGAATAACACGAATTCAAAGTTTGCTTCAAAACGATTAGGTACATTTGCTGTATTGTGGGATATGGAATTAATTAGTATATGAAGGGACTCACGTATGTGACAAAATGCTTGGGTGGAAAACCATTATTTCCAGTTCTACATTTTAACATATTAAGAAATAATTTTTCATAATTAAATAGAGATACGGCGTTTCTAATGATCTTTAACATGAAATAGAAATGAATATTACTATTAAATTCTTGTATGTTTATAGGGAAAGTGAGTATTTACAGTTGAGTGTCTCGTCATTAGATGCAAGGAAATACAATGACTCATTTCGCCCAAAGCAAATTGTAAAAGGACTAAATCTCTGTAACTAATACCAATTCTCTAAGGATGCAATTGCAAATAAAATTTATAACAGTTTGAAAGCAGGAATGGTCGTCCACAATGTAGTTCCAATTATTTTATTACGTTAGTACCTTATGAAACGGTAATTACCATGATATCATACATTTTTAGTATGACTAAGTATGACTGACGAGTGACGTACACAAATGTACTTTTGCATGACCTTTTTTGCATGTCTTGATAGCTCTATTGTTATGGTTCATTTGAACACCCAATGATTATTTAAAAAAAAAATACACCAAACTAACTAAAACTGACATATTTAATAAAGAGACAAACAGTCTAAGATGCATGGATGGAAGTGTAAAGAGTTATTTATTTTGAAATATACAGGGAACTGTGCTGTTAGCAGACCTGTGAAGAGTAAATAAATAAAGAACATTTCGGAAAGATATACACAGTCATTCGAAATCTAGGTTATTATAGAATAACGAAAAACGTTGATTACATGAATGTTTGTATGTGTGGCAAAGACAGTTGAATGTTTTATAAGCAATGGGTGTCACTTTTCGCAAGTATGACAATATGTAGTGGGTAATACTGGGATTGTTGGCAACAACATTTGCCAACACAAAACGAAACGAAAATTCCCCGTGTGGCTTGTGAGTACATATAACTATGCGACAGTGACATTTTTCTTAAGTTGTGTTTTGTGTCCTATTTGAAGGTGGCCAGAAAAATGGTCAGGAAAGAAAACATGCCCTACATTGTTGAAACAGTAGAATATTTAATCGGATATTACAGTAGTTTGTAGCAAAATGTCGGCGGGATCCGTGACTAATTTCGCAGATGTCACACATATTTTACCTTATTTCAAAATTTCTTCTAACATATCGGAAGAAATACGTCAACCAGCACATTCCATCATGTGAGTGCAAAAATGTCGCGCAGAACGTCTCAGGCTTCTAAGGTACCGGCCGTGGGCATAGATCTTGGCACAACGTATTCCTGTGTGGGAGTTTTCCAAAACGGCAAGGTTGAAATAATTGCAAATGATCAAGGCAGTAGAACAACACCCAGCATTGTTGCATTTACTGAAGAGGAACGCCTTGTAGGAGAAGCTGCAATGCATCAAATGGCAATGAATCCCTCGAATACGGTATTTGGTGAGCAAAATTTGATGTTTTCATTGATGTTTCATTTCATTCATGTTCTGTAAACATTCTCTGTATTTTAGTCTGAAGAGAAGGAAGTCAAGTGAGGCAAAAACATTGAGCATAACGATCTTGATCCACTTCCTGTAGTTAGTAATCAGAGTATGATTGTTCAGGAATAAGGGACAGGAAGATCTGTTGACTACCCCTGAATATATCCCTTTTGAATGTTTATTTGTTTCCACAAATGTGAAATTTCATTTTTCAGTAACAATTGTGAATATGTTATTTCACTTGAAATATTCAAATTTTTTACAATTTACTGTAAATATTTGGAGTTTATAATTGGTAAATTTGGTTTCGCCTTACATAATTTCAGAGATTTACCATACATTACAAGCATTTTCAAAAACAAGAAATTTCTTTACAATTAGAAATTTCAGTCTACAATTAAAAAAATGAAACAGATTACAAAAAAAGAGGTTAATTTAGCACACAAAATTGTATTTACGCATATGCTAGAAAAGTTCTGTAAAAAAAAAGGTATTTCGCGGGCTTGGGTACACCATTATTCCGTAATTATCTGAGAAAGTTAGATGATACTTGTAATGCTTTATGATATGTTTTGGAAATGCATTGTTTTTGCGAATTAATAATATTATTCAGGATGACACTTTTATGAGTGCTCTGTGGCGACGTTAATAAGTGTGCTACTTGTCATCTGACACTCAACGCTGAAGTGTTGATGCTGAAGTAACGCTGAAGAAATAGAATTGATACGAAGTGTATCATTTATACCAGTATTTTGGGTTTTGTGTCAGTGACGTTAGGACAGTGGGTTAAAAGGCCATCTGCGGGCCATAAGTACTAGCGCTCCATCCCTGCTAAATATATTTGCGGGTTGAAAAATAGTTTATGCAATTAGTTTATAATGTAATAAAGCAACATTATAAATAAGTTGCATACTATATTTTTTTGTATAACAGCATTATACATTTATAAGAGAATCAAACTTAATTTTGCGAAATAACTTCCCTGTGACGACTTGGGTATTTGACATCATGCGAGTAAATGGTGGTCGGCTGTTCCGTTTAGCTCTACCTCCCCCGATTCTCTCGCTACGATTGGCTGAATATGTGATGATGCAATCATTACATATTTGACATAAAATCTAATACGTCATCATTTGTGGCATAAAATGCCCGATTATGAACGATTTCTTGCAACAGAAAAAGTTCTTTTATAATGCTGGAATACAAAAAAATACTTTGCGGGTTCAACTACTATTAGAATATTAAGTAAGTTACAAATAATAGAGCAAGTATGATCTGTTGTAGCACCACTAGTTTATCGTTTAAATAACTAATTATATTCCATGTGTCAATGAAATTGTTAGCATTGTTTTTTGAACTTTGAATTAACTTGAGTCAATCAATGCCACAGATGCCAAACGATTAATTGGCCGTCAATGGAATGATCCAGTAGTGCATTCGGACATGAAACTATGGCCATTTCAAGTGATAAACGAGGCGAATAAAATTAAGATTAAAGTGCAATTCAAAGGTGAAACAAAGACTTTCTTTCCCGAAGAAATTTCTTCTATGGTTCTTGCAAAAATGAAGGAAACTGCTAGAGCGTATTTGGGAACAGAAGTGACAAACGCTGTTATTACCGTGCCTGCGTACTTCAACGATTCACAGCGACAAGCTACTAAGGACGCAGGTCAGATCGGTGGACTTAAAGTTCTCCGTATTATCAATGAACCAACGGCCGCTGCAATTGCTTATGGACTACATAAAAAAGTAAGTTGAGACATGACTCATTGTACCTCTGCGAGTTGCTCTGCGAGTGTCGTCTTGTGAGCGGAGATAAGGTAGACTCCCACCTACCCACTACCACCCATCTACCCACTAAAGAAAATACATTCGGAAAAATAAGAGAATCTAGTATAATACATCTGTGGTGTTTAGCCAGAACATGACTCCAAAATCACATTTAGATGCAGATCTGGTTATTTGACACCAATGCTTTTTTAAACAGATTGGAAATGTTTAATTACTTTCTTCAGAAAACAAAATTCAAATAATAGTAGTGTAAAGTTAGTTTTGAATTCATTTAAAAATGTAATGGAGTGAAATAGAGTTGCAACTGAATGTGAATTTGGAGTTATAATCTGATTAAACACCACTTATTTTCTAAAGAACATATTCTTCAGTTATGGATATCTATTTAAAGTGGAAGACACGCGTCGTCAGCGAGTCAGGGCCCTGCCGCCGCGAAGTGTCTCAATCGGACCTACCTTTTCAGGCCAAAATTTCAGCAAGGAAGTCTCGTTACGTTCAATACCTTTTGTAATACCACCTTTTTGTATAAAAAAATTAATAAAAAAAACTTTTGCGGAATAGTAGCAAGAGCGTACCATAATTATGGAACCATACTATTATTTACACCCCCCAAAAAAATGTACCGTAATTTCATAATTTATTTAATAACTTAAAAAGTGAAGTATTATTAATTTTATGCTAAAAGTAAGATAGAACATTAGTTCTTGTTACCACCTACTTGTGAAACATTTACCTCACATCTCTCATGAGTGTGATTCAGTGCTGCCGATAAACAAACGCCGTACATTTATTTGAAATTTACTTAATTAAAACCTACACAAAATCACAAGAAACTAACGAAATGAACAAAGTGAGTTACTTATGTCCAGATTTTGTGGTATTGTATTCCTTTGATTGTAAAATATTTTAAACATTTTTCTGGCCTCTAATATTTCCATACATACGAGTACGCCGCTACTGGAGAGTTTGTTTCCAGGAGGACGAGAAGGAGCGCAACGTGCTCATCTTCGACCTGGGCGGCGGCACCTTCGATGTGTCCATCCTGTGCGTGGCCGGTGGCATCTTCGAGGTGAAGGCGACGTCGGGCGACACGCACCTGGGCGGGCAGGACTTCGACAGCCGCATGGTGACGCACTTCGTGGAAGAGATCAAGCGCAAGCACAAGAAGGACATCTCGGACAACAAGCGCGCGCTGCGGCGCCTGCGCACGGCGTGCGAGCGAGCCAAGCGCACGCTCTCCTCCAGCACGCAGGCCTCCATCGAGGTGCGCCCTCGCGCGAGCGGCGGGGCGTGCGCAGGAGATTGACGGATTCGTGATTTACGGACGCGTCAACTGATGAGGTCCCTGATTAGTCTCGTTAGAGTAGCGCATGTTTTATCGCGGGACGTGGAGGTGCTCTTTCCCCACTGAGTGGCGAGATCCGGCGCCGACTTATCCGGCGCCTTGCGAGGTTTTTCCACAACCAGGTATCTCCCATCAGCAAGACACAGCCCCAGTCGCGACAAATAAGCTCCCGGCTGGTCTCCCGACATATGTGGTACTGTAGTGCATGTAATTGTGTAAGAAAGGGACGAGGTTAGGACATGGAAGAGAAGGGGTCGCGTACGGTTCCTAGCCCGTTTGTTGGGGTACTACTCCAGCATTCGTCTGGTGTTCATAAACCACGGAAAACTACCAATCAGAGCAGCCAGCTGATAGAATTCTCTTCCAGAGCAGCCGGCCAGTTGAATTCGACCTAGCTCTGTAGCTAGAGTAGAAAATTCTGCAGCCTAGGTCCTCCCGTTCAAAGCACAGCAATGACATCAATTGATGCCCTGAGCTACCTAAGTCGGTAAGCGACCGCACACCCTTGTCCGGGGGAGGGGCTTGGACAGTGGATATGATCCAGCTTTCCGCCAGATGCTCTTCACCCATTGCGGAAATGATGAGACGTAGAACCTCTCCACTAACAAATAAACTAGAGCACCGGCTGAGATGGCTTAGGGCAATGACATTTTCCACTGTTGCGTCTGTCACCGGCAGTTCCTAGCGTTAGAGTTCCGGATTTTTTGCCCTAGCTATGTGGTATGAAGACCCTCACGGGAGGAGAATTCTAATAGCTTGCTGCTCTGATCAGTACTGTTCGTGATCTTTTCGACCACTTCCACGCCAATGCTGGAACAGCACCCTAATGAAAGGACCATGGGCTAGGCGCTACCTTTCAGTTTTCTTCCTTGTCCTTTCAACTGCACTATCAGATATGTCGAGAGACCAGTCGGGTGCTTAAAGTTTGTTTCGGGTGGGGCGGTGCCCCGCTGGTTGGAGTTACCTGGTCGGGGAATTCCCCAGCAAGCCGACATGTATGTCCGATCTTGCCGGATCTCACTATCCAGCGTGAGAACACCATCCCTCCTGAGATAAAAGCATCCACTATACCTTTGGAACTAACGACCATAATAGTTGACCCGCCCGGAAACACGAATCATTCATTAAATTATTTTTTTTAACGGGGCGTGTTCTTACGTTATGCGCGCGACGTGTCGTGTGCCTGCGGCCCAGGTGGACGCGCTGTTCGACGGCATCGACTTCTACACGTCGCTGTCGCGCGCGCGCTTCGAGGAGCTGAACGGGGACCTGTTCCGCAGCGCGCTGGAGCCCGTGGACAAGGCGCTCAAGGACTCGGGGTTCCGCAAGGGCGACATCCACGACATCGTGCTCGTGGGCGGCTGCACGCGCATCCCCAAGGTGCGTGATTTGACGCCGTCTCCCTCGCATTAGGGCTCTTTTAGGGAAACAAATGGAAAACGTTGTTCTAAATGTACGCCGTACGTGTTTATGTTATGCCCAGTACATGCCTACGAAAGCGTCAGAAAGAGATACAAATTACAAGACAGACATGAAGAAATCCTAGTAGTTAAGGACTACAAAAGGAAAATTATTGATTTGACTAAAATTATCTACATTGATTATTACATTTAGATTAAATTGCTTTTATTAAGTTTGGTTTTGTACTGTTTGTTTATGTTTATAAATATGTTTTTCATTCTTTTCGAACCCCTATTAGCATATATATATTTGTAATATTCCTATACCTGTAAAAAGAGTTAATGCTTGAAGTCCTGTAAAGCGTTTTATATTCTATAATCGCTAATAACATTGTAGTTTATGCGATTTTAAATAAATTATTTTAAAAAATGACAATAAAATGTCAAGAACTTACTACCAAATCACTCTTGACACGACTGTCTGCTGCGGCAATCGAATCACATCTGAATTTGATTTTCAGATCACTTCAGCAAGACAATGATACCCATGTTACTGAGGCTCATTGTGTCTTATGTTTAAGGATACGTTATGTTGATCTTGTTTCATTTAACAGAGAATTAAATTCAATGCACCGTTTACAATACATTGTTAAGTTCAGGATTCAACCTTTGTATCCTATACATTGGAATCTCTTCTAAGTGTGCTGGGTTTAGAAGTGTAAAAACTAGTAGATGTGAATTGACTAAAAAAAATTAAGTCAAAACTCGTTTCACACTCCGAGACACACCGCACATGAAAGATATACCAATATATAGGCTTGAATCGTCGGTTGCTGCAGTTTACTCGAAAGCTTGAGATCCATCAGTCTTGCAGTGTTCGCGAATGCCGGAGCAGTACCCTAACAATCGGGCCAAGGACCGCGCGCGATCTTTCATTCCTCTACCTTGTCCAATCCCCACCTCTTTCATACATTTACACTCACATAATTAACACACATGTCAGGAGACCGGTCGGGAGCTTAGAGCTTGTCCGGGATAGGACGGTGCCCCGCTGGTGAGAAATACCTAGAAAAAACAGAAAGCCGACATGTAGCGCAGCGCCGAAACTCCCCATCCAGCGGAGGAAGATAACTGCCACCTCAGGCGACATGCACTTAACTTATGGGGCTAATGGTATTAGTGTTTGTAGTGATCGGAAATACAAATAAATCATTCAATCGTGGAATGTTCGGAGTAGGTGCAGCGCCTGCTGCAAGAGTACTTCAACGGCAAGGAGTTGAACCAGTCCATCAACCCGGACGAGGCGGTGGCCTACGGCGCCGCGGTGCAAGGCGCCATCCTGATGGGCGACAAGGCGGAGGAGGTGAAGGACATCCTGCTGTTGGACGTGGCGCCGCTGTCGCTGGGCATCGAGACGGCCGGCGGCGTCATGTCCGTCATCATCCCGCGCAACACCACCATCCCCACCAAGCAGGCGCAGGTGTTCAGCACCTACGCCGACAACCAGCAGACGGTGCTGGTGCAGGTGCGTGATACGGCTGGCGGTGGGATGCTGACAGTCGCTCGTTGGCGAACGAAACGAACCGACAAGAGACATTCGCGGAATCACCGCACTCCGAATGCCTTCCATATGCTGCTACGTAATGAAAAAAAAACTTGTTGGGAGCTTAGAACTTGTTCAGGCTGGGGCGACGCCCCGCTGGAGGGATTTACCTTGTTAGCGAAAATCTCCAAGCTGGCGGCATCCGGCAGGGGGATGATGGCCGATCATCCCTGCGCCGGATATAGCCACACAGCGGGGGAAGATCACCATCCTTCAAGCATGAAAACATGTACTACTCGTACGGGAGCAATGACTTAAAGCATTGGCGTGACCGGAATCACTAATCAATCAAGTGAGAGCGTAGGCTTCCGCGGCCGGAGTCAGTATTTACTTGGCTGTCCGGGTGACGCCGCGTCCGAAGGTGCCGACCGTTTCAATCACCATTCTGGACCTTCATCCTTATGCCCCCCTCCCTCGCCCTCCGCATTACGGAAGGTCGCAGAATGGCGACCGAAACGTCGGCACCTTCGCCATGGACGCGGCGTCACCCGGACGGCCAAGTACATACTAATCAATCAATTAATCAATCTAACTTCGGGCTTTACGAATAGAAAAAGTTACATTCAGAAGCAGGGCGTTTGATTCTTACAAATCGTGGACGTCGTGGTGGATCGCAGGTGTACGAGGGCGAGCGCAGCTTGACGCGGGACAACAACGTGCTGGGCAAGTTCGAGCTGACGGGCATCCCGCCCGCGCCGCGCGGGGTGCCGCAGATCCAGGTGTCGTTCGACATCGACGCCAACGGCATCCTCAACGTGACGGCGCAGGACAAGTCGACGGGCAAGGAGCGCAACATCACCATCACCAAGGGCCGCCTCAGCAAGAACGACATCGACCGCATGGTGAACGAGGCGTCGCGCTACCGCGAGGACGACGACGAGCAGCGCGAGCGCGTCGCCACCCGCAACGCCTTCGAGTCCTACATCTACGGCGTCAAGAACGCCATGGAGGTGCGTGGCTTTGATGTGCTTCTCTTCACCACCTTTTCTTACTCTTCGCCTGCGCCTTTCGCCTTTCGTCTTCTTTTATGACTTTCATCTTCGTCTTTGCCTTCGTCTTCCGCCTTTCGTGTTTTGTTATTTGGATTTCGTCTTCATCTTTGCCTTCGCCCTCATCTCTCGTGTTCGTCCTCGTTTTTCGTCCTCGTCTTCGTCTTCTTCTTCATTCTCCTCTTTCGTCTACGTTTTCCTTCCTTATTGTTTCGTTTTCGTCTACGTTTTCATCTTCAACAATGGACATCGTCTTTCGCCTCTCTGTGCAGTTATCTGAGAATACATGTCATACACTTCCTGTGCTTGTGCTTCTCCACATGCACTTCCCTGCATGTGGAGAAGGTCAATGATCATTTGTTGCTTAAGAACATGTGTTGGAAGTTACTCATGTGCAATGAGCCCATGCGTTTAAGGCAACTCGATAAGCACTAATGTTCGCCAGGTGCCCAAAAACCTCATTGACTGCGCCAGAAGGTGACCTGCCGAACAACATCGCTTAAGAAGATGCCTAACAATCATGAGCAAATGTTATCATACAATCATTGCAATCATGAGCAAATGTTATCATTATTGTTAACATCATTACATGAAATTTCCCATCACGAATCTATTGGTAAAAATGATCATCTTAGACTCCTCTAAATGCCCTTGAAACTTATAACGTTTATTAGGAGACACGTTCAATAATACCCTAGGGAAAGATAACGCTTGTTAATACATTTGTATGAAACCATACTAAATCCCTTTAGTGTGATATTGCTGATGAATGAATTATCCTCACACTCTTACAGCACACACATTTAAGGCGAAACAAATCAAAATTTATAGACTATGATAGCACTGGGAAAGGAGAGGTGTTCATACAAACCACGCCACATATTACGCTCTTTACCATAGGATAAAATGCGTCCTATGGTAACTCTTTAAAACAGGTTTTTTTTCTCCCGGAATATGATTTATGTCGTGATATACAAAATGAGATCTTGGATGTTCTATAACATTTTGGGTCTGTATCGCTTTCGGATTATTAGATACGTTAGATGCTGGTTTCTGGTATGAAGATTTAAAACTTCCAAAACAATGATTTACAAACAACGGAAATTTTGCCGAGACAATCTAGTATTTTCTATTATCATCCTAGCCATTTGGATAACTTACTTCATAGGATTACAGATAAATACTTCCGGTAGTAGCATTTTCCCATTTCAATGCACATATAACCATAATTGAATAGATTGGTTGTATGGATGGACGATGATGTAAATGATGGAGCATGGGGAAAATGAGAGGAAGAACCCCGAGAAAACCTTCTACAACCCGCTTCATCCTCCATAAATTCCACAAGGATCAGCTAGGATTTGAATCCGATTACCTGCGGCAGAAGGCAATACGATCACTAGGAGTTACCCCCAGGTTTTTTTCATTAGGGCAATTTCTTGTATGGGAAATGGTTCTTCAATAGGAAAGTATACAAAAACAAAATAAATGAAGATGTAGCTAGGGTGAAATAAGAAGCAACAAAATAACCCAAAGTAATTCATTCTTTACCGAGTTTGTCTACCGCTTATTGCAATTATTCATCGCAATTCCCGGTGCACAATTATGGGTCATGGTAATAGCGATGAAGGCAATACGCAGGCGTCCCCAGTGGAAAAGTTTTAATACGCGTGGTGGATTAGATCGAGGATATTGATATTGGGGTTTGGGATAATAGGAATTCAGCAGGGGCAAAGCGGGAGTTGCGACGTGTAAACGATCCTTGAACTTATAATTGAATCCTCTAACAATGATTCAAGCCTTAAAAATTATAACCGACTGTTACATTATAATTTATCTCACTTAAAATTGCTTCTTACGAACAACTGTGAGACAATTGTCGCGCGAATGAAAATTCCTTATTTACTCGCGCAAAACATCGCTTCGGAAAAAACAATAATTTTGGATCCAATTGGAATTTGCAATAAAATAAAATTTCGCATTAAAGGTTTGTTCCTTGTGTACACCTGGAGTGCGGTTGAAGATGCGGGTAGTTTTAGAACATGTTTATGTCCGTCAAAATATTAACTTTTCATTTCAGCATTTCTTTCGTGGAATGGTATTTTTTTGATATATCGTTCATATACTGTAATATTACACGTCTGTAATATGGCACGACTGTAAAAATAAAATTTTGAGATGAAGATATTTAAGGTTTTCACTAGTCGTGAAATACAGGTATAATGCTAGAATTTTTTGCCTTGATTTGCTACAAAATAAATCGTGACGCTGCAGCGGCTGGCGCCAAAAAACGTGTATACGCGCGTTGTCAGAGAGGATACATAGATAAATAAATAACGCCTCAAAAAGCCTTTTGAAAATAATAATTTGGTGTCATTAAATAAAGTTAACAGAGAAAATTAGTTATAATTGGGAATGTTAGCTTCGACGGGCACTCATAGTAATTAATGGCATTTCGCTGGTCTTAATATTGTTTCACAAAACGTCTCTCTTTTGCCAAACATACACGCCCTCTCTCAGAAATCCTGACGTCCTTCAGTATTCTGTGAATCTTCGTTGGCATCATCGCTCGCAGCCGTATATGTTGAGAGGTGCTGCAGTGTGGTGGTAATCTAACGAAACGTAATAGCTGACGCGATCTTTCGGAGAAGAGACTTAACTTCTCTGTGTAGAATTTATCTTTCTCACCCTTAAAGGGTTGTAAGATAAAGTGTTTTAATTGTGTGCTGGTAAACTGGGAATTTTTGACACAAACATTCTTATTGTCGGGCCCTCGTATCGAAAAAGTGGATAAATTATGATCATGAATGCAGTAAATTACTTCCCCTAACACGTGGTGTAACTAGAATACATGTTTTTCAGGTCCTTGACAACGAAAAATCGATTGACAGCAAAACGCCTGTCTGTCCGGGTGTGGTTTATCCTAGCAAATTCTCTCCAAGATTGATATTACCAGATCGATCTGAACGATTTCTAGGCTTTCTGATATTTAAACGAATATTTTGACTTTGGAGAGTACTTTCCATTTAAACTTGGCTCCAAATGTTTTGATTAAACTTTATTCTCGAATAGAATAAGAACGCTTAAAGGAATAGCGCAAGTCCCATGTTTGTTGACATCACTGATTTTCCAAGATGGCAAAAGTGCAATTATTTTTTGGGAGGCTTCTTACAACTAGAATATTGAAGATAGAGATTTTTATCTGAACAAAATCTGTCCTTTAAAGACATTTTGAAATAGGGTGATGTTCAATTTTTCGAAAATATAAGTAGTTTTCATGTAATTTTGCGCGAAATATTGGCAATTTTAAATTTATTTGAAACATTTTTTCTCTCAAAAAACAGCTTCAGTTTTTTGTTTAAATTTTCTCGACGTGTGCATCAAAGGATTGTAAAAAATATAGTGCCAGTACCATTTTCGGCAAACTGTATTTTCGAAAATTGCAAAAAGTTAACATTTCCAAACTACAAAATGAAGATTGAGATTTTGCATTAGGAAAAGTCTGTTGTAAAAAATATGCTCTTTAAAAAAGGTCATGAACAAGTTTTGGAAGAAACTAGTAATTTTCTCCTAGAAACTAGTAGTTTGTGCCTGAAATTATGAAGTTAAAATTACAACAAATCCTCAAAATGTTTCCATCTATTTTTTCCACAGAGAGAAGAAACGCTTAAAAGAATGGCGCAAGTCTAATTTTCATTGATCTCTGAATATTCGAAAAGTACAAATTTAAAAATATGTGAAGAAGTATGTGCTGCACTGTTGCACTGCTAGTTTATTATTTTTTGGCGTGTTTGAGAATTTTCGTTAGACTCGTCTAGCATAATTAACAATACACAACATTAGGTCGATTTTGCCCAAAGTAAATTTATAATTGAAAGTGTTCTATTATTGTGCTAAATTTAAGTGCAAAACTTGTGTGATTAAGTAAAGATGTCATAATTTAAATCTGCAGGACTCGAGTTGGGCCAGGGTTGTAGCACTTGAACGATATTGTAATGTCTCAAGTTAAATGTGTCGTTTAATATTGTAAGGGCATGATTGCAAACAGTTAACTAATCAGTATTAAATTTACTTATTTTTAACAAAATAGAACTATATCATGATCTATAATAACATTATCAAAGAATATTAAAATACTATAAAATAATATATTGTTGTATTGGAACGTTATCAACATATTTTAAAATATTTTTCATAATTTTTTAAAAATTTCTTTAACAAAGTTGAATATAATAGGCTCCTTTTTGACTTAATAATGTATTAATTACAATGGTTGTATACAGTGCAATTGATACCGCAAAACAACATAAACAGACTAGATATTCAACATTTACCCTCTGCACCCAATGGAACAAAATTGAGCTGTTTTTTTTCTTGGTGGATTAAGGACTCTTACTTAGAAATCTCCAATTCCATGATTCAAATTTAGGCATTGTATCTAATATTTTACTAGACCACTACTCTCCCGGAAGATTTATTAAATAAGTACATTTTGAAGAGATTTTACAAAAATAAAATACGAATACAACAATAGAAGAACATATATGACACCAAAGAAGCTGCAATACAAATGTAACACTTCCATTTTATTTCGATCTAGTTCCAAAAAGTAAATCATATTTTAAGAGTAAAAGAAATTAGATCGCTTTTTAACTTAACAGTAAATTGAATATGTTCTTCTAGATAGTAAAATTCCCAATTCCCAAAGAATGAAAAAGAACGTTGTAAGATTAAGTATCTACAAAATGGATGCGAATTCGCATTGGACTACGAAAAGGAGTTTAAAACAGATATACAGAGAATAAACTTGGTTAAAAATAATATTAATTTTTCGTTCTTTAAAATGAATGGACATTTCATCGATGGAACCGGCTTAGGTGGCTCGGGGTATCAATTGATATCATTGCAGTGTTTCTGACCGGGAGGTCATAAGGTTCCAATCCAGGCGGTGGCAAGATTTTCGACACTCGCTACTAAGTCGAATTCAGGCACTGTCTGAAAGAGAATTCGAGCAGCGTTGATTGGTAGTTTTCGTTGTTTCCCCGACCAACACCAGGCGAATGTCGGAGCAGTGCCCTAACCAAAGGTCTATGGATCGCGCGCGATACTTCCTTCCTCTTCCTTGTCCTAACCTCACCCCTCACACACACACTGACACTTACACACACTACAGTAACACACGTCGGGAGACCCGTCGGGAGGTTAGGGCCTTTTCCGGTTTGTCGTGGCAGTGCTTCACTGGTGGGAGAGACCAGGTTGGGGACAACCCTTCCAGCCGTTGAGTAGGGCGGTGCCCGATCTCAACCTCCAGCTGAGAAAGATCACCGCCACATTCCGCCATAAAAACATCGCTACAATTACTTGGTCAATCATAGACTGGTTAAGCACGTGAAAGAAAATTTATTGGAGTGGAGTGGCAATACTGGAACAAGAAGATTTGAAAAGTTTTAAATACCGAAGTGATTCACAC
The DNA here is from genome assembly GCA_017312745.1 of Gryllus bimaculatus. Lineage (NCBI taxonomy): Eukaryota > Metazoa > Arthropoda > Insecta > Orthoptera > Gryllidae > Gryllus > Gryllus bimaculatus. The sequence goes on along the minus strand of BOPP01000001.1, from coordinate 24,398,544 downwards.
CCCAGAACCAAATACACTCTAAATATACAGTTAGATACGTCCACTATGAAGGACAGTTATAAAATTACAGATCAAATTCTTAATTCAAATATCGTTCTTTTCCCTCTTCGCACGGCGATCTTTGACTTGGTGTGGTTACGTGCTGTGGTTACCACAAACTTCCTCCATTATACCTTGCCGCACAACGCTCCTTGACGCGATTTGGTGTCAGTGTGGACACAATCTTCAGACATGGCATTTACTAGATTAAATACATTGTGAGTGTGGTACGCAAGAATACACCTTTGAGACAAGTCTACATGAGTACTTACACCTTTAATGGTAAGTGGTTTTTAAAATACGTATTAAATTTATATGTATAATAGTGGAAATTTATTATCCCCTTTGTTTACAGTCAATAGGCATTACTTATGAATACGTAGAGGAGTTGGATGACTGAAAAATATGCATCCTGTGCACACACGAATTTAAATGTATGTTACAAAATAATATAGGTCTGAAGAAGTCACAAAAACATTGTGTCGAATCGTTGTCTAAATAAGTACATTAAAAATTGATTAGGATCCAATTTACAACATATTCTGCTAAAGATTTTATTATTCATTTATAATATTCTTCAGGAACAAAACATTGTTCTAATTTATTAAATAGAATTTGAATTAACAATGAAATATGTCTGTTATCATGCCCTACACTCCCAAAGATCTTTACGTCAATAAAGAAATTATACTAACGGAAAATGTACGATTAAATTACTTAGAGAATTTGGAGCCGAATTCAATTTTACTTAAAATAAATTTTAACTGTCGAAGATAACATTCAAAATTTTGCTTCATACATATTTTCCTGCTGTATAGAGAGATGAATGACCAAGCTATTAACGCCTATGCAGTTATTGAAGGTATTTCACTGGTTTTCCCCTTCTCTATGATGGATATTGCCCACTATTGGTATTGTTCAGCAAATTCAATCTAGTATGATTACAAAATATCAATACATCCTATATTCCCAAATTTTTATCCTTTTCAAGACTAACAACATGAATTATACAGTTATTAATAATGTTTTAGCAAATTTTACTAAACTCTAAGTAAACACACAAAGTACAGTGATGGCTTGATTTAAAGAGGGCTGTAAGGTTAAAGATATTTGATTTTGAAATTGATACATGCAACAGTACTTTGAAAAAAGAAATGGTCCACCAAATCATGAAAATTAGCTGTATGATTCACATGATTGAGTTGGAAGAGGAATACTGGTCGAACTCTTTTATAACATATGTTTTACATACAAATAATGTATCCCAGACACATTCTTATTTTAATGTTTTATATCAGTTAAAGTATTTACATACAGAATTTTATTAGTCATCAAGAACACAATTTCATTATTCATTGCAACAAAAATACCTTTGTATCTAATTTATTTATTAATATCAACTTTTTTTGCATATTATATACGAATTGGAAATAACATTATGCAATTCAGGCCGCAAAAAACGGCGATTTATCGCCCAAAAAGTCGTATTGTAGGTCTTTGATACCAAAAAAAGAAGAAAATACGCATTCTTATGTGTAGTAAATAACTTCCTCCTCATGGTGATGGAATTCACGTTTTGTGGGTTATTAATACTACCAATTTGGTGTACTGGGAAACGTCTAGTAAGTACAAAAGGTCAGTGGAAAACTCGCTTTTTCAAAAGATGACATGGTGAGATGTAATGCCTTAGGCCCAAATCGAAGAATAAGTATGCAATTCGATTTTTCATCTTAATAACGAGACATGCTCTATTGACAAAACCCCCTATTGGTAAACATATTTCTTAGTAATATTACAAGTGCACCAATTTACTTTCTTCTACACTGCTTACGCAGTATAAAATATTATAATACTGAGAGGGAAAAAATGCGATTTTTCGACATTTTTCCAACCAAACTTATGCAGTACACATGGATAAATATTGTTTCTTTGTGTAAATAATAACTTCCTCTACTAATACACTGAGTTGTCAAAATCCACGTTTTGTGTCCTACTGAAAACTGATTTGGGACGATTCTTGATAATGGTCGCTGATGATAACGGTCCTTGGTACCTAAAAATTGGTTTGCGGAAAATGTCTGCCCGTCCATCATCTGTTTGTGAAAAGCCCTAGCGGTCTAACCGTATATAGGATTTTCACCAAAATTGATATTTCACAATCGATGTAGGAACCCCTCGAATTTGAAATGCTTACTTTGATTTTTGAGGGGTAATTTACATGACCTCTTTACATAACATTTCCAAAAGTTTCTCAAAAATTGTTCAAACTGTTTTTATTAAACTTCCTCTTGTATATATAAAGAACTCTTAATGGAATTGCGCAGATATCATTTTCGAGAAAATCTTTGATGTTTCGAAAATAGCAAAATTTTTTCGAAGACTTTCTTCAACTACGATATCGACGATAGTCATTTTTTTCGCAATGAAATCTATTCTTCAAAATCCAATATGGAAACTAATTTTGATTTCCAAACGTTACCATTATTTTAAGTTGATACTCGTACTATTTTTTCGCGTTTTCAAGCAACTCGATATTTCAGTACAAGAATTGTTATTTCTCATATTCTATTATAATATTCAAGTTTATATATTCATGTATTAACTAATCATGTAACTGATTATATTTTTATATATATTATATTTACTATAGGTGATACTACATGTTTTATTTTAAAATGTTGAAATTCATGGTCTATAATGTTGATGCCATTGTGTTAATATGTGACACGTCTAACACATGTCATTCTTATTACTTCCCCGAGTCACTTACAGTAATTAACGAAAAGTGTAGATAAAAGAGGGTATAATTGCATGAGTGGCATGTTAAAAAAAATGAGCGGCGGATGGATCAAGTTTTCTTATTTACCACAAGTGCAGTATTGTACCCCTTTGTGTGTTACATTCAATAACTTTTCATTTCCAGTTAAGAATAATTTTAATTTTCAGAAATACAATCATGTAGTATTTACCATTCGACGCATACGTTTGATTAGGTATAATTTAAAAATATACGTCATCAAACGTGTATGTTATATTTAAGTAGGCCTCGAATTGTGTTCTGATGATCACCATAGTAACTTAAGAGTATAAAGAAGTTTTTTCAAACATAAGATATTGAACATATTTTAGAAGAAATTAGAAGCTGGCAAAGCCATGAAATCTTTACTTGGCTGATACCGATTACTTCGTTTATAATGTTTACATTTGTAAGATGCTAAGACCAAATGTATTATAGGCAAACATTTTATTTATTGCTATTATATATTTTATCATGTTCCATTGGATAGCTAGTGTCAAACCAACGTTTACTTCACTTATTTTATTTACTCATTCATTTCTTATACGTAGTTGATGTAGGTACGTAATCTGTGATGTTCCATGACCGACTGGAAATATCTTGGCAACGTCTGTGGTATAGTGACTTAATTAAATTATTTTGATTATTTTTTCTGAATTCTGATTGGTAGTTGTGGAAGTTCAACAGCAGGATGGTGTTTTAACTGCACGCGTGTAATTAATATAGTGATAACGTTTTTTTCCTGGAATTAAAGAGTATATTTAATGAACTAAACGAAAAAATATGACCAATTACAAGATAAGTTTGTGCTTGAATATATAAACATGAATATTATAATAGAACCTGAGAAATTATTTTTCCGGAACTTAAATATCGAGTTGTTTTCGCAAAAACAAAACAATTGAGCATCAACTTAATATGGATGACTTTCGAAAATAGAAATTACTAGAATTTGCGAATTGGTGCAAAACGAGCAAATATGAGATGCACACTGGCAACGGTGGCTCAGGGCATCAACTGATATCCCAGCAGGGTCTCTGACCGGGAAGTCCTGGGTTTGACTCCCGGCTGTGGAAGGATTTGAGACACTATAGCTAGACAGCTTGGTCGAATTCAACCGCAGACTGGAAGAGAATTCAAGCGGACGGCTGCTCTGATCGGTAGTTTTCCTTGGTTTCTCCGAACAACACCAGGCGAATAGCGGAGCAGTATACGAAGAAACGGGCCACGGCCCGCGCGCGATCATTCCTTCATCTACCTATCTTCACTTCTTACTTATTTCACTTACACTCACATGCACTACACTACCACACAGGTCTCGAGACCAGTCTGGAGTTTAGAGCTTGTTTCGGTTGGGCTGATGGGAAATATCTTGTTCGGGAAAACCCCATAAGCCGACGGATGTGTAGGCGCCGAATCTCACCATTAATCGGGAAAAATCACCAGCTTCTCTCGTGATAGACACGCACTACACTTACGGGGCTTACAATATTAGCCGTTTATAAGCACAGAATCTCTAATCAAACAATCAAGCACGAGCTGCAAGAACTGTAAATCCCATTGACGGTATTTAACCTGGGCTTGTCGCCCCGTCGGCGCAGGGCGCGGGCGGCGAGTCGGTGGGGGCGGAGGAGCGCGCGCGCTGCACGCGGCTGGCCAACGAGGCCATGCACTGGCTGGACGCCAACACCATGGCGGACCGCGCCACGCTGGAGCGCAAGCTCAAGGAGCTGGAGAGAGCATGCGCGCCCGTGCTCACCAAGATGCACCACCGGCCGTCGGCGGACGGGCCCTCCATGGCTTCCACGGCCTCCGCGCGCGCCGGCACCTCCGGGGGGCCCGAGATCGAGGAGATGGATTGACTCACGCGCTTGCCTTCTGTAGTTTTCAACATTTTTAATAAAAATATACTTTTTCACGTATCTGGTTACGGTGAGTTCGAATTTGTATTGCATCAAATCTGCGATTGCCACGCATTGAGAAAGTTACCCGAATTTGTATTGGTGATTTTTTTTTTTGAAATTTTTTAATATTTCTTGTTAAACTGAATTCAAATGTGTTATACAAAACCTGTTTTAGTCACACCTTGAGGGAGTAGCCGCAGTGTTTACTGGTGATATTCCTGAAAAAATATTGTCTGGTTGAGGTGAATTCAAATTTATATCGAATCTTATTTCTACTACGCCCTGAGCGAGTAGTTGCGCATTTTGTAGCTTATTTTTTGAACATTTTTATTATTTCTGATCAAAGTGAATTCAGATATGTTTATGAGTCTAATTTTGTTATACAGTGCGCTAATATTATGGGTTTTATTTGTGAAATTTTTTTGAAAATGTTTAATAAAACATTTTTGGATGTGAAGTCGGGGTGAATTCATATTTACCTTTTTGATTCTATTTCTGTTACATCTCAGATGGGCTCGAGTTCGAGGGAATAGGAAAAGAGAGAATAGAGCCGTGACGATTATTTATGTATTTCTCTTACATTTGTTCATAAAATACTTTTATGGTCAAGTTTAAATTTATATTCAGATTTTTTTAAAAGTGTACTGATATTTTTTAGACAAGATAGATTTTTTAATAAACTATTTGATAACACAAATGTTCATAAATTATTTTTATCATAACCTGTTATTGTAGAACGTTTCGAGACGTTCTTTTATCTCAGGGACATTTTGAAATGTAAAAGAAAACTTAAGATAATGATTATTACTATTTCAATGGGGAATTATAGACCTAATCTCAAACTCGGCACTCATGAACGTCACTTAGGTACAAGTAGAAAGTTGTAAACCCAAGTATGAGTATACCTAAGTGACGTTCACTAGTGGCGAGTTGAGGTTATTGCAGGGTTATATGAAAGCAGTGTAAGATCAGCCTTCGGGCGGATTTTAATTAATTAGGGGATATAATTTCAACAGGGCGGCTTATGCTTTATTGGCTTTGTTTATGTTACTGGCTTTCCATGTCAGCCGCGTATCAAGAAATTCTCCGAGGTGTTTGGTTGGTTTATTTGTTGGTTAAACTGGGACTAAAAGCTTTAGGGGACATGAACTCATTTTGTTGTGCTAAATTTATTTGGTGAGTTATTCAGTAAATGTATGACATGAATTTCAATGTGATAGTATAATACATAAACTTAAATTGTCACAAGATTTGAAGGAAAGTCAAGCAATATAGTGGAGAAGTAATATGACAATGTTGATTGTGAAATTAGAGGTAAAACAATTGGAAGAACGTATGGTAAAACTTGCCACGTTTCCACTTTGTCCAGCTCAAATTCTTCGTGTCTCGCTATGTATTTTATTCTCGGTTCTCCGAGAACTGCCTGTCAAATTTAGTATTGATTAAAGAAGAGTACGTATAATAGTAACATAATTGTGCATACAGTAGTAACATACAGTTGTACCTATAGTTGTAAAGATTTCTAACATGTGCAATAGTAATTATAATTGATGAATTATAGAGTAACATTTCTAGAACATTGACTTGATTAAACCATTTGTGCCTTTTTCGTGAGAGGTAGGTGATCAACTAACTTTTAAAAATTCTGCTGTATATTTTATAAATACATTAATTGTATTTTCATAATTTTCTTAGTTTTTGCAGTTTACGAAATGCGAGTTTCTGTTTAAGAAGAGGTAGAATTCAATTTCTACAAACTCGTTATTCCAGATCACGAAGAAACAAAGATTTTTGCTTTCAAGGGTATTTTGAATGCTCTTGCTGATGCTTATTGTTAGTCTATCAAATTACTGTGATACGTCCTTATTTTTCTCAACATAAAGATGACGTGAAAACATTCTATATCTAACATGATCTACCGCATTTCATGCGAAGCAGAATTTTTCGAAGTCTTCTGTAGAAGTCTGTAATGTGTCTTTGTGCTGCGAGGATCAAAATGATACACATTTCCCGACATCACATTCGTAACAGTGAGCGGAATTTGTTGAAATATAATCCTGGAAGAGTTCATCAAAAAATAATTGGGCGTTTCGTATACAATTGATTGGAGTGACGTACAATTATCAGCCATGGAATTCGTAATAACTGAATAACAAAACCGAATTCACAGAAGAGCACGAGGAATAATAAATATATGCCAGTGGCTGGAAACACGTTCAAGGGGAGCGTTTAGCAGGCGACCACAAGGGGGCCATCTCGGGCGAATTATTCGAGCAACGTTCGTGTCTTTGTGGAGCGCGCCCCCGAAATAATTGGGAATCCTCCACCCATGCTCGTCGCCTTGTGCCAGAGGGGCTGATGTGAAATTCATTAAGGGGCGCCATTGCGTGTCGGAAGGGTGGTTTTCTTAAACGGAAACGTTTACCGTAATGGTGGGCACTGGCGCGCGGCCCCTCGCCCCCGGCGGTGGGTGCTCGCGGCGGCGGCGGCGGCGGGAGCGATGGCCGCTGGGTGTAACACGTGTCCGCACGCGCTCGCCGCACCGCTACCGCCTCCACGGATTGCAGCGTAAGTGAAGAGCGCACGCGGCCAGAAAAACCCACTGGAAATTGGGGGTTGCTACCCCGGGAGGCGCGGCAAT
>BOPP01000001.1:24297006-24389611 GCA_017312745.1 Gryllus bimaculatus | reverse complement strand
CACACACACACAACCATCTTTCGACCTGCCTTCGCAACACGTGTGTTAGGGGATTTGCACACTTGTTTCTTAACTTGCTATTTTAATATTGCAAAAGGTACAAAAGGTATATACTTTTTTAATCAAATTATCTTCATAAATGAATAAAATTCAACAACAACTCAGTTTAAAATTAACTGTGCAAAAGTGTATCGTTTAGGTGCAGAAGGAGACTCAAGTTTTCTAAGACATGTGGTCACATGTGATGAAATGTGGGTGCACAACTACACTCCTGAAACGGAGAGATCCAGTATGGAACGGCGATCAAAACATGAATTACCGGCAGTCAAAGCAAAGACTCGCTTGTCTGCCTCTAAAGTGCTAATGGCTGTCTTCTGGAAAGCAAAAGAAGTGGTGTACGTTAATTTCTCGCAAGAGTAACGAACAGATAATGCAGCTTAGTATTGTGAGTTCATGTGGAATGTTAATGGTATCTATCGGTCGAAAAGTCGCAGGAATTCAACTCGCAATGTTCTCCTCGTTCATGACGATGCAAAACCCGATAATGTAGCTGTAACCAAAGCAATATTGAAGGAATTACATAGGACAGTGTGGGAGTATTCTCCCTATAGCCCAGATTTGGCGCCTGCGGACTATCATCTTTTCGGAGCACTTGAGGACTTGTTGGCGAGAAATGGTCCACTAATGAATAGGTGGAAGACGTGCACAAATGGCTATATGCTAGGGAACATCATGACATCATATTATCGGATTGACAATGTCTTCAGTTCGCGTTATTGTTGAGCAACCCCAAACGCGCGTGTCACGCTGCGCCACTGCTCTATTGTAATATTTGTTATATCGAGAATGACTGATTTTGAACAAAATCGCTTGATAGTGAAATGAAACAGATGATAAAGAACCGATTATGTTATTTGTAAATACTTAAAGAGGTACATGTTTTGACAGACTCGCTTTACACCTGAATTTACTGTTTTGAAATTTCCTTCTTTCACTTCAAAGTCGTAAGCGATCTTCACCTTCTCCCTTGTGAAGTAAATAACTTTCAAGATGCAGTGCAAATTTCACTAGCAAACTCTAAAAACATCAGTATGCAAGTTTATATTAAAACTGCAAGAGCCTAGCACGAGCACAGGAGAACATTAAAAGTATAAAACAAATAAAAAGTCTTATTTATCTATGTTTTTCTGTACAGAGTTTTATCTATTTATATGTTTTACAGGTGACAGCTAGAGTCGAAACGGCAAACTCAGTAGTGTAAACAATGTAAATAAGTATCGTCTAACGTAAATAGAAGTTTTTGTAAGTGATGAACTTCCTTCCCGAAACAGTGTATGCTCCCGTAGGCGCCCGCGATCGTGAGTATTTTCCACATAATTCAACAGCCGCTGCTTTCCACTTACCCAACGTCGTTGTCAGTTCACTTCACTCTTGAGATAATGCCAAATAAAACACTTAAAGTTCCGATTAAACGGAAACATATTCTTCTTGAGTTCTGGATGGCTAATCAATCGGCACGCTGTTGCCTGCTCCGCTTCCGCTAACCTAACCAGAATTTCTCTTTAAATATAAAAACTTAATCATTAGTGCATATCTTTCGAACTTGAGCTATCCTCCCTCTAACAAACCCTGTTGCCTCCATAGCAACCCACTACCTACCTGAATCGTTCTATCTCTTAAGAGTCAATACAGTCTAACAAGTTCTTTATTTTCATTTCGTAACAGCAAAGTTAGTATAAGATTAGGATTAATACAGATGTTAGCACCCCTACCCACAAAAGTGTACATCGAATATAAAAATAAATGACATTACATAATATGAATTACCAAACAAAGGTGAATTTCATGAAAATGCAAATTTCGCTTCCCGACCCCGAACGCGGAGGGTGTAATTGGCGGAGGTGGAATTGGAACGTGGGCGCGCGCGGTTGCCAGTGCCGAAGCGCGAGGGGCAAAACCACAGCCCGGAGCGGGGGCCGGCCCGGCGTTTAAGCTAATAACACGGCAGGCTCCATCGTCTTGAATCGGGCGGGCGGCGGGGGCGCGGGCGAGCAGGTAGCGCGAGCGAGCGCGCGCTTCGCCCGGCGCGGCTCGTTCGCCCCGCGGGCGGCCGTCGCCCTAGCAACAGGTGCCGGCGGGCGGGGGCGGGGGCGCGCTCGCGCGTGAGAGGGAGGCAGTTACCCCCGTTGTCCCGGCAACGGCCCGCTGCGATGGCCTTGGCTTGGGATAGGGTGAACCTACCTGACCCGAGGCAGCCCGGCCTGGGTGACGCACGTGGCGGCGAAGGTCGCGCTGACGTCAGCGCGTGACCCAGTTCGCCCCCGCGCGCGCGCGCGGCGCACCGCGCACCCTCAAGGCTCGAGGGCGGGGGCGGGGGGCGGGGCGGGGCGGGACGGGCGACCGCGCCGAGGCCACCCCGCGCGCAGGCGCTCGCCCGCCGCCCCTGGGACGCCGCCGCCGGCTCGACGGTCAAGGGCGGGCAAGCCCTCCCTGCCTCGCCACCGACTCACTTTCTCCTGCAGATTGGATCTCAAACGCTAAATCTATATTACCCAATTCCAGTTCGCGCAGATATTGAAAGGATGGTATGCAACCACTGGCCATGTGAGAGGTGTCTATGCTTTTGTTACATACCGAGGATTTCAGAAAAAATACAAAAGCAATGAAACTATGACGATTTGATCGAAAAATACAAACATTTGAATACGTTACTCTACCCATATTTGATATGGCGCCAATCGGCTGAATTATCGTACTCAGAGACTAGTTACTACACAAATTATGTCATGCGAGAGCAAGGCTCCAGAGCAAATGCCATTGCATATTTGCTATTCACGTGTTGCGTTTTGGATCAGCACCTTTTTTATACATTTTTCGTTTGTGAAGAACTGTTGAACTGTGCGTACTATATACTACGTTAATGTTATGGTGGAATCGGAAGACATGGCCCAGAGCATTAACTGATGTCACTATAGACCCTTTGACCGGGAGGTCATATGTTCGAGTCCCGACGGTGACAGGATTTTCTGCAATAGCTTGTCAGCTAGGTTTCGCAGATAGACGAGAACAGCTGTTATTGTCACTCTTTGAGAGAAGTTGATTTTTCTTGTAATGAATAAGATAAGGTAGTGAGAATTAAATATTAAAATTTTAATTTAATTATGTGAAGGTGTGGTCTGAGATAAAAAGTGGCAAATAATTTTTGTTGGCATAAAATTCGTGTTCAGCAATTCCAAAATCTACAGGATACACTATTTCATATCAAAAGACAGTTACGCTGAAAAACAAATCAGGATCGTCTATATTCAATCCCAAGTAAGTTTTAGACCACTATGATGCAGGTTAATATTATCGAAAGTGATTGAAATTGCAGTCCTTGTTTTTGCAATCTTTGCAGATTTGTAGCCCGGAAAGGTAGGGAGAAATCAATGGTCCTTGAGTTTTTAAATGGATCCACTACATTGTTTTATTACCAACAATGGACATATCATAGAAGGAGGAATAAAATTAAATTTGATTTTAAAACGTTCAGTCAAATTTATATCACAGATCAAAATATGATATTTTTCCGTTGATGTAGTATAAGAAATTTCAAACTACAGATGATAACGATAGAACGGTCTAGAACGATATCAGAAAGTGGTAACATTAGAAAAATAATGAAGGTATCTTACAAACTACGAACTACGCAAGAATCGATTCCAATGGATCAGACCAGCTCTTGAAACCATTTCAAGTACAAAGAAAGAGAATGATTGGCTGAAGATTTTTCACAAATGTGACTTAATTCTTCAGTTCGTAGATACGTAGCAACTTTTTATTATTGTTACTGCTAATCTAACTCTACTTTCAAGAAACCCTCTGTGATTCGAACGTCACGAATTACTTCAAAAGTTTACTATGTAATTAAAAAAATCAAAACCATAGTGTAAAATTTTGAAGTGTAAATATTATTTTCATTTCTCTGTAGCATTTAATATGGTCCTGAAGGTATTGGGGAATAAAACAGAGCCAACTCGACAGCATCAGAAGCAATGTGTCCGGTCTTCTATAGATGCGGCGATGGCCTAATAACATTATAAAAAAATTGCGTTTGTTTGCGTCCTAATTTTGAGTGGTTTGACTGAGTTTGTCAGTGTTCTAGGTTTTCTTGTCGTACAGACTATAAAAGAACTTGAATCGCAGTTTAGCTGAAACAGAAACTGTTTGGTTAACTTACATTTGATTGATTGAACCTTTTTTTCTTTTTGAGCGTGAAATTAACTGTTCTGCGAATTTGTGTGTAACTACCTTAAAAGTGTTTTGGGAAACTTTCGGGTTTATAGTAATGAAGTGATTGTCTTTAATACAATATAATTCCCACTTATCGAAGCAAATCTCCGTAAAAATTGTTCAGGTATAAAAAAATACTTGTGACGGGCATTAGCCTACGTTCGTTGACAGGGGCTAAAGGCTTCTAACGATATCAGCAGTTACTAGGATAGGGAGACAGACTGGGCACCTGGTTGGATACACGTGCACCATAATTACTAAAACACAGAATTTTAAGAGCATAATAAACGGTTTGCAGAACTGATGCAGTACATACAGAATAGACCCAGTTTACATACAGAACATCGTCAGTCTATGAAAAATACTAGGGCTTTCATCATTCACCGGATTTGTTCCATGGTGATTCAGTCTCTGCGATTTTAAAACGAATTCTTTACAATTTGGGGATAATTCGCATGAAGCCTCCTGGTTGTTGCTATCATTATTAAAATGGCTCCAAATTTTTGGATTATTTTTTTCTCCTCATATAGAGCAAAGAAATCTAATAATGGCGCTTCTTTAAATTTCTTGATAGAACAGTGTGTAATTCATTTAGAAAGATTACGTAGGTCCGATTACATAGTTAACTCTGAATTTTCGAAAGTTACCGAATTTTCTCAATTTCGAACACCACGTATTAAAAACTGTGACTTTTATTGAAATCAAATTTGTTCTTCACAGTTCATTCTTTAATTAATGGCATGCACGTTAAAAAAATAGTCGTTATTGTGTACTTTTAAGTGAAACGTAGAAATTTTCAAAATTAAGATTTCCTAAAAAATAGCTTCAAATTATTTCTTAGAAATATTTGTGGGATAGAGCTAAGTGCACTGAATTACAGGTCATGAACTTCGTTTTGAGGTGCTTTTTTTACAAAATTATTGTAATTTTTTAAAAAGTATTTTTCACATTGTTCATTGGCGGAGTTTTTAAAAACAATTTTTGTATTTTATAAATGCTTTAACTTATTTCGTATTAGTTTCCGCAAAGTTTTGTTGTTGTTGTTGTTGTGGTGGTGGTGAAAATAATCTCAAAACAGAGCATTTCCAGAAAGAATCAAACGTCAGTTTCACAAAATTTCCCTATGAAAAGAACTTTTCTGTGATATTCTTAGTCAAGTTAACATTTTACTTGAAGGGGCCTGAAAATATGAGCAAATGTGAAATAATTATTTTTTGGGAAAAGGAAATTTAATCTATAAAATGTTACATACGAAAAAATATTTTTTGTAAAATGCTAGATGCTGTAAGTATTACGTTCAACATATTTTCTATACAGGTAGTTAATTTTGTGAAAAATGTTCATTCTGATTGCAATGTTGATGGATCTTAATGTCTTAATGTTAAATAACTTTATTTACATTTTTACTGTAAACGAATCGTATGAAAGTCATTGATATATATATATATATATATATATATATATATATATATATATATGTATAATATATATACATATATATTCAATGTGGGCAAAAGACCATTTCAGATCGTGTTGGCATATAAAAAGTCCGTTTAGTTATATTGGTTTGGTAAAATCAAATATACTCATGTAATTTCCATACACAAATCTCTAGCCTTCATTTTAAATAAAATAATAATAATAATAATAATAATAATAATAATAATAATAATAATAATAATAATCCACTTTCAAGTGTTAGGGGCCAACAAAATGGATTGTTCTGATGAAAGATCCCCGTTTTTTGCCGCAGTAATACAATATTTTCTACATAGATAAGTAGTATGCAAAAAAATTAAAAATGTTTTTGTGCCTCCCAGAGTTAGTGTAGGGTTTGAGATAGAAAACCTGGGTGTTAAAGTTATACAAGAGCACATACATCACCAAAATATACGTTTTTTGACCTTTTTTAAGGTAAAATGTACTTGTCGGCTGTACTAAAAGACTACTTCTGCCGTAAGCATTAAGGAAGTCAACGACCTTCCCTTAGAATAATAAATGAATATTTTATAATTCCACATACCCCTATTAACAATTAAATTCACATTAGAACCAGTAATGGTTTCAGCCACCATCAAAAGAAAGGACCCGGCTGTTTACTTATGTATTCATTTATTCAACCTCAGACATTTTACTCCTGTTGATGGCATACCTTTCCTCTACCCGGGAATAATCTACAAAGAATGTTCGTCGCCCTATACAACAGACGTTTTTCCTCCGCTTGCAATTCACTCTTCCTCTCTCAGAAGGCGCTGTAGCCCAGGTCGAGCTCTGGCTTGACCTTCTCGATCTCCTAGATCATTCTAGGTCAGAGGCGCACAACCTTTTACAGCCTGAGGGTCAAAACATTATTAAACATCTCATAGAAAGAAGCAGCAAGTTTAATCAGATCAATAGGAAAATGTCAACTTTGGGGGGAAATCGGCAAAACGGATTTGGTGTGTTTGATTTTGGATATAGACAGACAGACCTTTTGTAGTAAAAAAATCAGTTTCAACGATCCTCAATAATGGGATTACGACTTCATGTGTGACTCGGAAAGCCACACGCCACAAACGAAACTTAAAAAATTCCTGTCGTACTCTGATTAGTCGTAGCGACTACGTACTTGAACTGATGTGATCCAAACCCCTGAAATATGAAGACTAATCTCTTCACCGTCTCGTGACCGTACCGCTTACGTAGTAGAGAGAAAGTTCTGTAATGCTGCGCGAAAGAACGGCGAATGTTCGGCAGAAAAACTCTTATTGACGGGCGCTGATAACGAAAAAGTGAGTAAATACAGTTAATAAATTTAGAAAAATTATCCTTTAACACGTGGTGTAGCCGTAACCCGTGTCTTGAGGGTACTTGATGCATGTGTGTATACGTGTTGTATGTAAAGAACGCTAATGCCTAAACTATACGTTTTTTTAAAAAAACTGAATAAACCTCTGTCATTCTGGTCTGAGTCTATGCATGAAGATTTTGAAAAACGTTTATTAATTTTGGAGGTACTTTATATGAAGCCCTTCGGATATTTTCAAAATTTCCTCTAAAGCGGCTCAACATTTTTCCTTCAAACTTTACGTACGGTTAGTGTAAACTGCACTGTTTAAAATAACATAAAATCTATTTTTTAGTATTCTTTATTTTCAATAATTTTACGTATTTTTTAAGTATCTCTCACGCCGTTAATATGCTCATTTCCAGAAATTAGTATACATTATTGCATTATAGTGTGCAAAGCTTGAAATGACTTCCAATAAAGTTTTTCGAAAATTCAAAAGATTTTTGTGAAAAGATCTTCAAATTTCGCTTTTATAGTAATGTTTAAATGCCATTTTTTCAAAAATGACTCCAAATTTTTGAACAAAAACTTCCTTATATGATGATTTACTTTTCTGTAATATTATTAAAATAATATGTCGGTTGTATTATTAGGGAACCGAAAAATTGAATTTTTTACAAAGTACTTTGTTCGGCTATAGTCACTAAGGTTAAACAAAACGATAAATATATATAAAACAAAGTAGTCAAACATTTCAGAAGAAACATTTCAAGGTATTAACTTCAAAACACTATCTCACGAGATTTAAAGTAGTCATGTTACATGTTCTACCATTTTAGATGTGTTAATTATAATATATTATCCACTATTTAAATGAAATTAATATAATTTGATTCGGTATATTTTTGGTGTACATTCAGAAGGTTTAGTACTGACTACTGCTTCAAACAAAATTGAGATAACTTTCCAAGTAAATAAATTCTGAGCTTAATGCTTCAAATTTCGACCCTTCTAGAGTCCTTCTGGAATCTTTTTTCGAGATTTGCGAAGAACTCTTCACAGATCTGCCACGTCACAACAATCCCCTAAGCCCCGTGCATTACTTGGATGATGCGGCTTTCATCATGCTATTGCTTGCGTCATGACTGTATGCAGTGGACGACGATTACGACGGAGGGCCCGCACCATTACTTATGTAGGACGAGGGTGCGCGTCCGCGCGCGCCGCGAGGCGCTGTCAGCGGCCGTCAGGCGCCGCGACGCCCCGCGACGCCCCGCGCGAGGCGCCTGATTAGCAAGGCGCCGCGCGCGTAATCTGCTTGTTGCGGGACGTCCGCCCTCGCGCGTCCGAGGCACCGCCGCCGTCTCTCCCGCCTCGCCGAGGGACCGGCGGACATTGATGTTTCCCGGATCTCCTATGATCGTGAGTCCTGTTAGTGTAGCGAATGTTACGTCTGGGAGTGGCGGTGTTCCTCCACCGCTTGTATCTAAGATCAGGTGCCGACTTGCACGTCAATTTGACTTTCCACCTTCGGATTTCTCCCCTAGCGGGGTAGCGCATCAGGCGGGACAAACTCTGATCATCTTCATTATATGTGTGTGTCTGTGTAGTGTTGTGTGTGCTGTGTGCTGTGTCTGTGTCTGTTGTCTGTCGTGCCTGTCTTGTTCTGTGTTGTCTGGTGTCTGTCTGTCGTGTGTCTGCTGTGTGTGTCTGTGTCTGGTCTGTTGTCGTGTCTGTGTCGTGTCTGTGGTCTGTGTTGTCTTGTCTGTGTCTGTGTCTGTGTTCTGTGTCTGTGTCCTGTGTCTGTGTCTGTGTCTGTGTCTGTGTCTGTGTCTGTGTCTGTCGTGTCTGTGTCTGTGTCTGTGTCTGGTGTCCTGTGTCTGGTGTCTGTGTCTGTGTCGTCTGTGTCTGTGTCTGTTGTCTGTGTCTGTGTCTGTGTGGGTGACAGTTTAGTCTAGGTATGCGTGTGTGTAAGAGGGGAGGCTAAAGAAAGAACAATGGAAGGAAGAATCGAGGGAGAGTTCGAGGTTTGGAAAAAACACGAAAAACTACCAATCAGAGCAGTCGGCTGCGAGAATTCTCCCTCAATCTTCGCCCGAATTCGAACTAGCTATATAAGCTAATTTTGAAAATACGCCACTGTCGGAGTATTCTAGGATTTTTCTGTCAGAATCTCTGGTATTTTTCAAAATTCAGAAGTTTGAATATTTTATAACAACTGACAATATTGACAAACAAAACTTACGAATAATTTGTAGTCATTTATGAGAATCCATAATCAAAATTTCCGTTTCAATTTCAAGGGGCTGCGACATTACTCGAATGGTTCGAGGATCGGAGAAAATCGTACGTACCCTTTCCGTAGATCGATGGACAGATTGACGAAAACCAATTTTTTGGTATGATAAACCCAGAAATTGTGAATTATATTTACACAACGTATTGGATTAAGTCATTTACTACATGGATTAGCAAGAGTTAACAGCTTTTCCAGTATTAGGAACCCACAAATCGAGATTTTCAGACGGAAATTCACCTTTTTTGCTACACATTGTATAACTTTGTACAACGAATCGATATGCGATAAACGAAGCTAATTGGGACAGCTGTGTCTGACACCTAGATTTATTACTGTGTTGATTGTTTATTAGTTGGACTATCTCTAGCATTCACACTTAGTTATCTCAAACATACCACAAATTAATTCACTGATATTGGGTCAACAAATAGTATATTAGGGGCATGGTAATTCTTCGGCAGTAATAGTATTAACATTTATTTGGTCGGAATTGGAATAACCTCGATCTCGATTGTAATAAACTGCTTCAAAAATGCCCTAAAAAATGATGCCCTAAAAAATTTGAACACAACTACTTCAGATGAACAACTAAAGCTGTTGGATACGTTATGCCTTTATTTATCATGAAATGACAAAAGTGTCGATAAACGTCACAGAAACCTTAAATTACGTAGTACTCACAACGATTGTCAGTATAATACATGAGCGAAGAAATCGAATAGACTACACAGGAATTATATGGTGAACATTTCTTGTTTCTCATAAATATTGTTTGATACAAGTACAATTAAAGTGATATTAAAATCTTTGATAAGGATAATAATGCTAATAATGCTAATAATAATAATAATAATAATAATAATAATAATAATAATAATAATAATAATATTCACGTCTTAATTTTCTCAAAGCAAACACGACTGATCTAGTTGAATTTATTTTCTGAAGATTGAAAGTATATGGTCAGTTTCTTTGACTTCATTTAATATTCACATTTTTTGTAAATTTAACAACAGATGTTTTGAATGTTGGTTAGAAGTAAACACTTATTATAGAAAACCAGACTGTACTTCTACTGAAAGTCCTCCCGAGGTACATAGTTGTTTTAAAATAAATGCATGTTTTAAGTATACAACAGAAAACGTTTTGAAATAACTTTTTGTCAACATGCGCTCTGACCTGTTTCCTTTGCATTTGCATACTTATTTGTAAGCAAAATGTAAAGTCATTCCCATCCCGATCAGATTTTTGTCCAGATTCACTGAACCATTAAGCAAATGCTGAGATGGCGCTTTGTTTTGCTTTACGACATAAATGTAGCATCACTACGCGCACATTTTGACTTTGACAACACTCCTTTTGCTTGTAGTGGTAGGAGTAGAGCTCCAGCCGCTCCACCTCCTCTTCCTGCTCCCTTGGCGCCTCGCCCCGTGCTCCACCCCGCGCCGCCCACTTTTCCACCCGGCCCCGCCGCCAGGCGGCAGGAGGCTCGGCGTAAGTCAGCAGTCCATTACGAGATGGCGCGCGGGAGAGCGCGAAGAATCCGCGGATTATTTATCTAATGCAGCGCGCTCCCCCGGCGCATTCCCGCCAGCAGCAGTCGCCGCCCGCGCGGCCGCGCTACACGCTTTTAGACTTTACGCGTCCAAATAATAATAGGCCCATAAACTTCTCCCGCGCGCCCTGCTGACACGTAGAGGGACGCCGCCGCCGCCGACGACGAGGCGAATTCTAGAACACGACCCACCGCACCCTCGCCGCCCCACAGTGTGGCCAACTTTGGTTTTAGAATGTTCATCATTATCATCGTTCATTCGTAAGAAATGCCTAGAGCGTACTTTACTGTTTTATTAGTGGCAGGAAGTTTTCAGGTCGCTGGATGGATTCCTAGCTCTCGATAGACTCTCTCCCATATGTGGTCTGTAAAGACGCGCCAATCTGGATTTTCGAGAACGCCATGTTCTGCAAGAACATCTTTCCAAATCACATGTGGGCTTCACCTCGGCGAAGATTATCAGTTGGTGCCGGAGAGATACACTGCTCATTGGTATAGAGTTCCTTCTCACATTTCCGCAAGTTGAAGATGCTGCCACAATGTAGCCAAGACCCAGCAGTAGAGCCACCATGGCTGGTAAACCCGCTGGTAAACCCACTGGTTCGGGTCCCCCGCCCGACTCTTGGCTGTGCCCTCTCGTCACTAACGTCTATTTAGTTGTCTTTGTCTGCGCCACCCCAACTTGACCATGAGGTTTATTAAATCACCAGAAATGGAAGGGAGTCTTACTTGTTTCATTCGCGAAGAGAAGGGTAGTCAACTCGCGACCACAACTCTTCCTTCTACGACTCTTGTAATTGTTGTCAGTGATGTGTTGTTCATTTTTTATGACTGTGTTTTTTTTGTTGTCTAACATCCTACTGCACTCCTAGAAAAATCATTTATAATTATAAATTTAATTTCTAAGTAAAACGTTTTCTCTTCACTGTATTTTGTTTTTTTATTAAACTTGTCCGCTCAAACAATTTTCTCTCTCTGATCGACATCCCCGATAGTTAGGTCCCTGAAGTTTGTGCGATCTTTCATATTTTAATTTATTTACCTACTTCACTGTATTGTATTTTATTAAGATTTTCAATTTTACGCTGTTTCTGTTACTGCCTTAAGCACTGATAATAATTAGTACAATATACATTAATATAAAAAAGGACATAAACTTTATCAAATAAAATAAAGAAAATAACTACATGTGTTACTTGAGGCAGTAAGATAAACTAAACCAGCCACTCCCACTAATCGTAAAAGTCTTCATCATGATTTTCGGCAAAGGGTGGGTTATTTTGTTGATTGATTGTTTTCAGGCGCGTCAACTACTTTGTTTATTAGTCCCGTTAGTTTGTAAATGTTTTTATTCAAAGAAGTATCCTAGAAGTAGGTGATCCTGCTGCTTGGTCATGAGATCCGTCGCAGACCTACATGTTGGCTTCCAGAGAATTTCCCCTCTGAGTCCCCAGCTGTGTGCCATCCCAACAGGACCCAACATGTAAGCTCTCAAATTGACTCCAGACAGCCTTGGTAGTGTAGTGTGCGTATGTGTGAGTAAGGGTAGAGAATAAGACAAGGAAGAGGAAGAAAAGTTCCCATGCAGTGCATGGCTCTTTTGTTAGAGAATATCTCCGCCGAGTGAGAGCCTAGGCTTCCGCGGCCTGAGTTAGTATTTACTTGGCTGTCCGCGTGACGCCGCGTCCATGGCGAAGATGACGTTTCGGTCGCCATTCTGCGACCTTCCTCAGCCACGCCCTAAGGAAGGTCGCAGAATGGCACCTTCGCCATGGACGCGGCGTCACCCGGACAGCCAAGTAAATAATATCTCCGCCATTCGTCTGGTATGAATCGGAGAATCCTCGAGAAACTACCGGTCATCGCAACCGGCCAGTAGAGTAGTCCTTCAGACAGCGGCTGACTTCGATCCAGATCAATATCTAGTGTTGAAAAAACGCCACCGTCGGTATTAGAACGCTAGAACATCCAGGTGACTAGAAGTAACGGCAATGTGCGCTAAAACAGACGATTATTTTGTTACAACACATGTCTTGGATGCATAATTGCATCTTTTAAAAATACCGGCTACATTTTACGTAACATTGAGATATTAACATTTACGAATGGCAGGACTGCCTTGGATATTCTTTTTTCTGTCTCAAACTATTTATATGACCCACATTGATGTATCAGAATCCAAGAAAAATAAATTAAAGAATGTGAAAGCGGTAATGTATGTACGTACTTATAAAGCGAGGTCTAAATATTATTTCAAAATCGGTTCAAAACTGAACATTCAAATGAAGCCACATGAGCTTAAATATTCTAGCCCCTCAAAACCTTGTTAAAAATCTAATTGGAAAATAAATTTTATTAAACATTTTATTATTAAAATTATTTAAATAGTTACTTTTATGAACACACATTTTTTTTATTACTATACATTAACGCCATACACGGTCGTTAGAAATAGAAGAATAGAAATATTGTAGAAATACTCATATATTCTGCCTGCTTCTAAATAGAGATGTACAGATATACAATTATGCTACTTTACATTAATACAATCATTGAACTTTTAGAGTGAAATCAAGACACGAGCTAGACACCAGGGAATCATTTATCCATTGAATTTTAGGACATATTACATTTCTTTCGTGATACTGAAGTTCAGGGACACTTCGTTGTACCAGGGTTCCATAAACAATCTTGAGTACAAGACTTGTAAAATTAAATGTAACTCGAGCTCCATTACATTGACTGCACCTTCTGCCTGGCAGGTTCACCAAGTTCAACCTAGTGATTTTGTGAAGGTATGCTTGTCAGAGTTAGCCGACCACCATCAATTCTCTGCTTGCTATGGACAGTCGTGGATTCGCAATAGATCTTTCGAAATGTGCTATATTTTATTCCCAAGCAGTAAAGGTTGGAATTTAAGTACCTACACCTGATCCATCTGGCTGTAGCAGTAAGATTAAATGCCCAGTACGCAACTCGCCATCCAGTCCCCATTCCGATGCAGAGCGAGGGATACGGGAGACAAAATGTCGGCCTTGTGTTCTGTATTTGTGCCTATTATCCTTTAAATATTTATTCCTTTAGTCACAAAATATTAAAAACTGTATGTGGCGCATGGGGGGCGGAGATTTGCTCACGTTTCCTTGAGTTCCAGAATCCCTTCCCATCATCTTAACTATAACATTTTAACTAACACTTTCATTTCAACTACAAATAGTTTAAATATGACTTAACGTTTTTATTAAGACAACAAACAAAACAAGTAAAAGTAAAATTTTAATATGCGTGACATTAGTAACATTTCAAAATCAAGACATTCTCGATCCCGAGTTATAGAAAACTTATTTCCAACGGTAAATGAACTGGAGATTTGATTTTTCTGCCCTCAGCTCTACTCCTACCACTGGAATTTCGTTCGCAAAATTCATTTTCTTTGTAAAGAAATATGTGCAAGCTATTGACGCAAAGACAGAGGTTTTACTTTCTCCCTACCGCTTACGCAGTAGAGGGAAAGTTATGTATTGCTGCGCGAAAAAACAGCTTATTTTCGGCACGAAAAACACAAATCGAAGTGCTTGGCTCTGGTAACAAAAAAGTGAACAAATCGAGTTGCTAAATTTAGAAATAAATCTTCTAACCCGTGGTGTAGTCAGAATCCATGTTTTGTGGGTTATTGATACCGAAATATCGATTGACGGCAAAACGTTTGTCTGTACGGCTGTCCATCTGTGAAAACTACTAACACCTAAACCCCACGTTGAAGTTTATCCAAAATTAATATTCCCCGGTCGTACTAGCTAAATTGGAAGCTGCTATTTTGAATATCATTCTGTAAAATTTCTGGCTATGTTGCATGAAAACCGAGGGACATTTTCAAAATTTTCACAAAAGTGGCTCCAACTTTTTCTTTAAATTTCTTGTAAAAACATAGCAAAATACACTTATTGAGGTGCAATAACTCTGATTTTCACTGTTAACTCTAAATTTTCCAAAACTGCAGAAGTTTGAATTTGTTCGACGTGTTCCTACAATTGCAGAAATTGATGATAGAGATTTTTCCTTCAAGTAACATTTTTTATCCGTAGTTAGTTCTTTCATTAAGGTCCAGTTCCCTTTGTTCAGACTTTTAGAATTATCGCGCAATATTGCGTGTAATATGTGTAACTTTTAAAAAAATAACAAAAACAATATTTTCTCAAGACGGCTCCAAATATTTTCTTTAAACTCTTGGTAGGGATAGTGCTAAAGGTACTCTATGAGATGACATAAATGTTGTACTGCTCTATTCGTTTGTTTTTTCAAAATTGACAAAAATGTAATTTTTCACCCGTGCCGTTAATATGCTCATTTCCAGCAATTTTTTAATCACTATGGCATTTGTGTGTGAATATGCTTCAAATGAAGTTTTTCGAAAACTCCAATTTTTTTCTGTGAAAAAGAGCTTCAAATATTGCATTTACAGTAACCCTTAATGACATTTTTTTAAAAAGGTCTCCAAAGTTTTCAACGAAAATTTCCGTATAGAGGTTTTACTTTTCTTTAATATTCTTAACGTAATATTTCTTTTCTAATATTAAGAAACCGAAAAATTGAGAGAGAAAAAAAAGTACTTTGAGCGGTGATAGATGGCAGCTGGTAAGAGTATGTAGTACGTACAAGTAACTAATTCAACCCAAAAAATATATAAAATTAATACGAGAAAATCTGTGCCATTCAGTAAAACCACTGGTTTATTTTTTGCTTTTATTAAAATTATTAGGATGTGTCATAATAGTCGTAGCTACACAGAACCCCGTAAACACTGTATCCGCAATTCAACGTGCTCATTGAGGGTTGATGATTATGATGATGAAATGCGAGTAATGACAAGGATGTGAGTAATAAGCACGATGATGGAACGAGTGATTGGGTAATTATTAGCAAAAATTAGAACGCGAAAAATATTATTTACTTACGTGTATTTATTTCACCTAATTTCCGTGATTCGAATCTATCTTCCATTCATGCCAATCTTCACGAAAGTTCCAAATCTTTTGAGCAGTCAGACCCTTGGTTTCTTAGGGTTTCACTCCCACTTGATCCAACAGATGTCGCTTTCGACCAATAATAACCGAGTTCTCTGGTAAGAAGAATTAGAGATTTTGTTTCATTGGGAGATTATTGGGGGAATATAATTTTTCCTAGCAACTCAGAACAACTGATAGACTGCGAATCTTTTGTATGCAACAAGCGCGCCATACTTGCCCTAGGAATTTTATGCGCTTTCAAAATCCATCACGCATAATCAATCAATAAAATCCATGTCACGTCTGAACCCGCAAATTTGATGTTTGGAAGCCAACACAATTGTATCCATTCCTGTGGCCTTGAATGACAGGAAGAGAATTCCTGCTACGATCCCTCTTCGCTCAATTCCACGAGGAACGCCCAGAGGCAAAATTCGAAAAGGCAAAGTCTGCTGCCTTGGGTCCCATGTTCCGGGTGAGGGGGTGGGAGGGGCATACTTATGAATTGGAACAGATTGGGGATATAGGCTTGGTAGTTTGACAAAAGTTGTTTGATTTGTTTATTTTATATTCATCAAAAACACGGTTTTGATGTATGGGAAAGAAGTATAATCTTCGCGCATTTGCTTGAGATATAGAAACTCTTTTTCCACCAGTTCATTATACATAGTTGAATTATATGTAAAAGTATCAACAATCCGAGGTCACCAATCATTTTAAACAATAAATTATCGCTCCCGAGTCATAGAAAACTTATTTTAACTTAACTAAGTTATTATACGAACTACAGCTTGATTTGTATAGTATTTGTTGCAAAATATTAACCCACACACCCGACTCTACACCTGCCACAACTGGCATAAAGAGAGCTCAGCAAAACAAGTGCCTAGTAAAGTTACATTTATGTATGAAAAGAAAAAAAATAGCAGCAGTTTTCTCAATGGATCAGATAAAACCGGATGAAAAATCTGATTAAGTATGGTAAACCTGATCAGGGGTTAAATGAAGATCTAACGTAACAAATCAGGCCTAATTCACTCTGAGTTCAACACAGAAATAATCAAGTCAATGGAGTGAATAGAGGCTAAAAATGGGCAAATGGGGACCGGGAAAGATAGTTCCGTATCTCGAGCTTGGGTAGGCTCTTCGAAAAATGAGTTCAGAGAAACCGGACGAAAAACCTGATCGAGAAAGGTAAACCTGATCAGGAGTAAAATTAAATTCTAACACAACAAATCTGGCTTAATTCACTCTTGAGTTCCGCACGGAAGTGATCATGTATACGAAGTAAAGAGGCGGAATACGAGTAAAATGGAACGAGGAGGATTGTCCCATATCCCGAGCTTGTGTGGGCTCTTTGAAAAATGAGCCCAGGCCAGTCGGCGACCCATCTAGCCGCGGTTCCCAGGAGCGAGCGCGCCTTGTCAGCCGACGGGCCCGAGAGCAAGAGGGATTTGCGCCCTTGCTCTGCGCTCGCTACGGAATTATTTCGTTATGTTGAGAGCGAAAAGTTGTTTAGAAGCCGCGGGGAGAGTTTGTTTAAAGAAGAACATCTGCAGCAGTGGTCTATAAGAACGTTGTAAACAGTCGTAAAACCTGCTAAAACTACTTGTGTTGTTGTTAATGAGACACCTGTATTGTCTACGTAACTTATAATTTTAAGTCTTAAGCACTTTTCGATCGCGTAGCGGTCATCATGAAAATTTGAAATCAAACGTAGGTTTGTTACAAATAAATGGAGACATACGAGACTGTTTCCTCGTGAGCTTGAGTAATTAAATTACAAGATACATAATCAGATGAATAATGTCATAAGTAACAATAACTTCTTCAATAACGTCTTATTACTTCTTTTGTTTTATGTGGGGATAAAATCGCGACCCTTAAGTAGAAAGATTCTGTCTGCATCGCAGTATATTTTACGGAAGAGCATTTAAAAGATTTGGCCCTCTCTACGACGGAATATATTTCATTAAATTCATTAAATCAAACTCTCTCTGTGTACTTACCATCAAAACACGAAACTGTAGATTGATAATTATTTTAAAAGCATTTGCAACTTTGATAGGACCCAAAACCCCAGATTTTCAAATAGAACCTTTTTACTCTAACGATTTAGTTTCAAGTTCAAGCAAATAGGTTCTATCTTTGACGATAGGAAAATTTGACTCGTATATTTCTTAAATACTATAGTAAATATATTGTATTTTAAGAATACTGTGAGAATTTTTAGTAAATATTTTTAACTTTTATTTTCTTTAATTTATTCACTATAGAAGTGATATATATTAAATCGTTATTAGATTAAAATATACTTTCCTGAGTTTATAATGTGGTGTGTCAAACCATCTGTATCGTAGGTCAAACCTGGATCCATATCTCGACCTAAAATATGAGATTATATTAGATAAAAAAGTCAATATTTTTTTGCAATACATAAATAATGTTTCATTATACCATACGACCTTTAATTACCCCAATCGCAAGAATTGTTTATAGAATGATGTAAGAATATATTCGCTCCTATATAATAAAATATATATCTGCAAGGGCCAATCAGCTGTAGTTTTGCGCTCTGATCGTTCATCGTACCCTTTGTGACGGACTCGATTTCCTGCCGCGGCAATATGCAGAACGATAATATAAATAACTGTGTTTCTCACTGAACTCTAGAAGGCGTGCGCACATAATGGATTTACCGTAATATAGAGATATTGTTAACAATTGTGCTTCGTTCGATGTTTACCTGAAAGATCTCCACCTCACGTAATATCAGTCTTCAGTTTTAAGAAATATAACTATAATAATCACAATTCTTGGACTAAATTAACTTAAGTTCAGGAAATCTATTCTCACAAGAATTCATGTGGATTATTTATCACTTTTGTTATTTCTTCGTGTAAACGGTGATCACACATGCAACTATCTTTGTATTATTAGAATTTTCATGTCTTAATCCACACCATACACAACCTCCACCGGAATTTGAAAAAATGTATTTATTATCACACAATGCAGAGCCATTGAAGCCAGTTACTTTACCCGTAATGAGCACTAAGACACTTCATTTGCCGGCTTGCCACTTTCCATGTGGTGAAAAAAGGAACGCCTTCCCCATTGGCAGCTGGGCTGGTGGCGCGCAGACCACGTTCCTGTGCACGGAGCCCGTAAAGCAGAGGCGCGTCGGCAAGCAGAACCAGATAAAGTTCTATTACTCCGACGATCGTGTAATAGTCTATTCATCCCGGGTTATACCCTGTTAAAAGGCTACGTATTACTGATACGTAATACTCCAGCCGAGAATGAGCGGTGGTCGTTGGGGCGGTCGACCGATCGCCGGGCTGCTGATGGCATGCGATGGGGAGCCGGTGAGAGGAGAGCAAGAGAAATGCGATAAGAAAGGCAAGAAAATGAAGCAGAGCTAGAGGAGAGGAGAACTATAGGAAATTAACGCGATATGGGAGAGGAGAGAAAGATAAGGAGCGAGAAAGGTGAGATGAGAGAGAGAGAGAGAGAAAGGCGAGGAGAGAGAGAGAAAGGCGAGGAGAGAGAGAGAAAGGCAAGGAGAGAGAGAGAGAAAGGCAAGGAGAGAGAGAGAAAGGCAAGGAGAGAGAGAGAGAAAGGCAAGGAGAGAGAGAGAGAAAGGCAAGGAGAGAGAGAAAGGCAAGGAGAGAGAGAGAGAAAGGCAAGGAGAGAGAGAGAAAGGCGAGGAGAGAGAGAGAGAAAGGCGAGGAGAGAGAGAGAGAGAAAGGCGAGGAAAGAGAGAGTAGAAAGGCGAGGAGAGAGAGAGAGAAAGGCAGAGGAGAGAGAGAGAGAAAGGCGAGGAGAGAGAGAGAGAAAGGCGAGAGAGAGAGAGAGAGAAAGGCGAGGAGAGAGAGAGAGAAAGGCGAAGAGAGAGAGAAAGGCGAGGAGAGAGAGAGAAAGGCGAGAGAGAGAGAGAGAAAAGGCGAGGAGAGAGAGAGAGAAGAGGAGCGAGGAGAAGAGAGAGAAGAAAGGCGAGAGGAGAGAGAGAGAAGAGAAGGCGAGGAGAGAGAGGAGAGAGAGAAAGGCGAGGAGAGAGAGAGAGAGAAAGGCGAGAGAGAGAGAGAGAGAGAAGGCGAGGAGAGAAAGAGAGAGAAGAGAAAGGCGAGGAGAGAAAGAGGAGAGAAGAGAAAGGGAAGAGAAGAGAGAGAGAGAAAGGCGAGGAGAGAAAGAGAGAGAGAGAAAGGCGAGGAGAGAGAGAGAGAGAGAAAGGCCGAGGGGAGAGAGAGAGAGAGAGAAAGGCGAGGAGAGAGAGAGAGAGAGAGAGAAAGGCGAGGAGAGAGAGAGAGAGGAGGCGATGAACGCGAATGATAGCAGGGCGAGAGGAGAGCGAGAGCGCGTCCACCCAGCGCCGGATGCAGTGATCGCCGGAGCGAACCTGGTAGCTGGCCGGGCGCAGTACCTTCTAATAGAGCGGTCGCCAACAGGTTCGCGACCGATCGTTCGAGTTCTTTTTTTTCGGATGCGACCGCCGCTTCGGCTCTTCGTGTCTTTCCCATTGCACCTGTAATTGCGCATACGAAGTCGAGGGGGCGGAAGCGGTAAGGAGCAAGAACACGCGATCCTGAGTCCTGATTTGAAGGGAGGCCGCTCGAGATGTGCACGAGAGGGCAGCAGAAGAGAGAAAAAAATATTTTGAAGAGGACGAAAAAAAGCTTTGGAGGAGAGAATGGCAACGGCTGATCCAAGTTATATAAAAAAGGAGAATACAAAATGTGAGAAAAAATAAAATATGATAGTGAAATGGAGGCAATTTCCTCCTGAATCTGTCCCCATTGTATACACATACAAATGTGTACACATGTGTACAAAAATTTTGTCATTTATGATACGTTCATAGTTTAATTAAAGTGAAGTGTCAGAATAACGTGCAAGTCAAGCAAAAATCATTTTATTGCACACGAAGAAATTGACTAGATTTGATTTGTGGTTAAAATGGAAAATAATAATATAATGAGCAAATATTGCAAGAGTTCTATTTCTAAAGAATTGAATTAAAACCTGAAAACAAGAGATTTCTGAGAATCACTTTAGAAAACTTATGAAAATAATGGCAGCGGAAAAAAGAAAGAATGAAAATTTAAAGAAACCGCGTTCATACCGTGAATTGTTTAGTCAAAGAAGAAATAGTATTTTGAATTGACGAATAAAATTCAACAGAATAAAAGAAACAAAAGAAAGTGAAATAATAAAAAATGATAAAAACATTAATCAATTAGGACTGCACAAACTAGTTTTAATGAAATACGTGATGAGATGGCGGTAAGATGGTGTTAAGACTTCGAACAGTTTGTTTAGAAATTTTGGAAGAGTTTTTGAGGGTAATGTAATGATATTATGAGATGACATGCGTAATAGAGCACGCATATTTGAAGCAACTTTTTATCTCTCATGTGGAGTAAGGAGAATTCAATTCTTGAATACGATAAGAAGTACTGACTGCACAAAAACATTTATGTTTTCTCTGAAGAACTCTAAAACATAAAGAATAAAATTAGGTATCACCAAACAGTTGATCATTTACCGTTTGCGTTTGTGTCCGTGCACAGCAGTGGACTGGTGTCCCGCTTTCTGCTGCTCCCGTGCAGATCCCGGTAATAGACATAATGTAGCGACCAAGCTTCCGAACTTTAAATAACTTACACGAACTTTATAAGTACTGGCATTATGACCAACACTATTTGCCATAGAAATAAAGGTATATTCTATAGAAACTCACTTGGAACTGCCACTATGCTACTACTACGCAACAAAGCCTTTAACAAGCGACTCTCTGACTTTCAAAAAATTCACGAACGTTCTAAGAGTCCTTATAAGATGCCGTGACGAATTAAACAAAATTATTTTCTAAACATATAGCTTACATTTCCATGAAATGCATAGAAATAGTAGTTATGCAATTAGTTTATAATGTTAAGCTTTATTGCATGAGTATATGTTTTGAAAACAAACAACGTTGGGAATGAGGTTTCAAATTTGTACGAATGCAATACAGCAACATAAACGAGTTGCATACGCTATTTTGTGGATGTCAGCATTCCAAATGTATAAGAGAATCAAAATTAATTTTGTGAAACAAGTTGTGACGTTGCCGCTATTTGACATGTGTGTGAGAAAACGGTTATCAGCTGTTTCATTCACTGCTACCTCCCCAAGATTCTCTCACTGGCATTGGCTGAATGCGTGATGACGCAGTCATTCGAGCCGTAAAATCTAATACTTCATAATTGGTGCCGTAAATTGCCTTTTTATGAACGATTTCTTGCAACAGAAAAGATCGTTTATAATGCTGGTATACAAAAAAACACATTTGCATTACTATTGTAGTTAAATTGTGCTGTTTATACTTAAAATAAAATTAACATTAACTTTGAAATGTACGTACATTATTTTTATCCTTAAAAGACAAAAGACGTGAATAGAATGAGATACATATCCAACTATTTTATACATTTTTTCTAACAAAATATTTCTCTCAGAATTATGCAATTTCAGTTACTAAATATATGTTTTATTGAATCTTCATCTTCACCACAATTCTTATCGTTTATAAA
The DNA here is from genome assembly GCA_017312745.1 of Gryllus bimaculatus. Classification (NCBI taxonomy): domain Eukaryota; kingdom Metazoa; phylum Arthropoda; class Insecta; order Orthoptera; family Gryllidae; genus Gryllus; species Gryllus bimaculatus. Next base: position 24,367,134 of record BOPP01000001.1, on the reverse strand, counting down.
TTTTTCCTACATAAACTACTATTGAGTGATGTATGATTGCTTCTTTTTCTATTGATTGCTACAATGGCCTTCCTAGACAATTTAAAATTTTAAAAAACAAGGTTTACTGGAAAAGTTGTCAAAAAATATTGAAAATAAAACACCCATAATTTTTAACCTCTTCAATAAGTATGTACTCATTTTTCGTCCTAATTTTATGTTTATATTGCGTGAAAAAAACCTAGATTGGAATGGGGACATCAGAAAAATAAAATCTCTTTCCAGCAAATTTCGCCTCTCTATAAATCTTTTCATTGCCCATAATACCCTTGTGGGCAGGTATCTATATTAATTGTACATTAATTCCTTTATAATCGGCGTATGCGAACTTATGCCTGAGAAGCCCGTGACGTAGGATCCAGGTCCGACCTACCATCTCGTAGACAAGGGACAAAACCTGTATTGCCTTGTAAAGCTTCGCAGCTTCAATTTTACGTTTAATCTACTCAATTTTGGGCGGAATTTAAACGGAATAAAAATCTCGTACGCGGAGAAATACAAAATGCACAAGAGGCTTTGTACTAAATTTAAAAATTCAAAAGTATGTATGTGGTTAATTTATATTCTATAGGTGAATTCGAGAGAATAGAAGTGTAACCAGAGAGGGCAATAAAAATCGTGGTAGCAAACGCACTTCCTAACAGACACGACGAGAGCAACGAAGAGAGCTGGAAGGAACAAGATAATAGAAAAAAGGTCAAATAAAATCGATTTTCGAAGCGGTCTCGATCGAGGGACTCGTACGTCGATGGCCAACGACGTCCAAGTGCCGCAATTGGCGAAGGAATCAGGTTAACGCCCTTTTCTACGTCGCCAGTTACGACCATTGCAAGCGCCTCTTAACGAGATTGCACTCGCAGTCAATCCCGCTCTCTTGGCCATCACGCCGCTCCTGCACTGCCACTGACCGTCGCATCAAACATGAACTCCGCCGGCATCGTGAAGATTGGAAAACAGTGGGTGAAACTCCATGCCAATGACAGCTGATTATCTGCTGTCTGCAGCAGAATTCTAGCGGCCGGCTGCTCTGATCGGTAGTTTTCCGCGGTTTCTCCGATCAATACCAGACGAATGCGGAAGAAATACTCTTATCTAACTAATGAGCCAAGGTCCGCTCGCGTTCTTTCCTTTCTCTTCCTTGCCTTTTCCTTACCTCTTACTTACACTTACACTCGCATGCGCTACATTACCACACATGTTGAGAGGCCAGTCGGATTCTTAGACCTTGTCCTCGGCTGGGGCGGTGCCACGCTGGTAGGAGATGCCTGCTTGAGGAAAAGACCCGTAAGCCGACGTAGGTCGGCGCCGGATCTCGACATCCAGCAGGGAAAGGTCGCCACCACCACTACTTTCAGCGATAAAATTGCACTACCCTTAACGGGGTTAATGACCTTAGCAGTTGAGGCGCCTGGAATCATTAATGAATCCATGCCAATGACATGTATCAAAATCGTTTACACCGTAGTATAGATGATCGTGTTGTTGGAAGATTTAATGCACAATTGAAATTTCTCACGCAATATAAACGACATTTATTTAAAAATATCCCCACCCCCAAAGTATTCTACAGTGAAACATCAAAAATGAAACATTCGACACGACTACCTTGATTAAGCTCTTGCGTACACTTTCCTAAAACGGATATTTTCCATAAGACACATGTAATTCATTATTCCCTCTTTCAAGCGGCCTTCTGCACCTCAGCGGCCAGCGGCTCTGACGACTTTCAGATTTTAAGCAGTACCACTTTAAGAAGCTGAGGGGCGGCAGAGTTTACTGTTGATTCAGTATCTTCTTGCGAAGAGAAGCACTGTCAGATTGTTTACGTAATCTCCATAATTGTAGTTGTAGAAATATATGTGTTTCAAATTCGAGGGGCCACGACATCAGCCAGATCGATGTGGAAATATCAACTTTGGAAAAATCGACTGAACGATTTGGCCGATAGCGTTATTCACAGATCTCTACTCCGAAACGAGAATAAAAATTTAGAGCTGAGAGTTATCTGTTGAAAATAAAAGAGGAATATTTTCATAATTTCATTAAAATTTCTTTAGGATGGGAATTGCAATTACGAAGGGAAAGAAACAGTGAGAAAGTGAAAAATGAAACAATGAAAATGATACGAATGCACAGGCGGCGAATTTTGTTCATGATTAATTCAGAAGTATGCGTGCAAAATATTATTTTATTTTGTATTTTATTTTGTAGTTTAAGTAGAAATTAAACGCATTTAAGGCTCATCTACTTCATTGAAAATAGCATAATTACATTTTTATGTTCGTTTTCCATTTTTGTATAATCTCCATTAAACGGCTACCTGATCTAACGTCATTTTCTTCCGTAACCAAAACGACCACTTAAAAAGATTTTAATATATTCTTTCTCGAATAGCTAATTCATTTTAAACCACCAGACTTCTAGTTTTCAGAAGATGTAGTGATGTAAAAGACGTTACGGTACTGTATTATTCTTCTTTGCTTTAGCTTTAAATCCTACCTCTTTATTGCTAAGTAGCCTTAAAATCCACCCTCTTGTTTCCTTACATATACATTTATTTTTCCTATTTTCATCAATTTATGCCTGAGTTTTTGGCATTCACTCTCATGTCGGTAAACTTGCCTCATTCATCAGCGATGAGCGACCCATGAGGTTAGCAGTCAGTGCTCGCCTTCCGCCGCTAGGACTGGGGTTCGATGCCCGCTTGATCCATGAGGAATTCGTAGTGGGCAGAGCGGGTTCGCGGGAGCTCTCTTTGAGGTCTTCCGTTTTCTCTCTCTCTCTCTCTCTCTCTCATTATAACTTCTCTAATTATATCTTCAAGCTCATTACTCATATCAATATCATCTGTTCATATGAAAATGAACCCTTTACGGAGGATAGCAGTGTTGAGATTCTGGCTTGTGAAGTAACACCTTTACATTGTCTCCCCTAAAACTGTTCTCATACAATAAATAAATTCCTCAGTGGTAGTAATGCAGTACATTGGCTCTTTAAGCACTCATCATGTGGTTTTCACTTCCCTCCACATTATCCCTTCTCTTCGCCAAATAAAAGCACTTCCACGGGCACATCTGGCAAATATCGAATGTTTTCTCCGACATCCTCAGTTCACTATTCACCGCTATCTTTACTCCCTCCAGTAGCCTGAATGTTTCTTTTCACTTTTCCATCTCCTGCCGCAACTACATAGTAGAAGACACGTTCCCTTTATTTGTTTAGTTTAAGGGAGATGATGCATATCGGGCAGGTCGGCTTGCACTCGAAAACAGTTTTCGCTCGTTCTTTGCGACGAGCGTTAATCTGGCAGGGAGAGCTCGACGAGAGTTGTGGCGCGTCCGGAGGCACGCTCTGAGACCGTGAAGCCATTCCCGGAGAATACACCACACTTTTAATCTCCCAGACGTCGCGTCGGCTCCGGCACTTCACCGTGATTTGGCCGATTTTCCTCCAGGCTGTTTTTTTGCGATTATTTTCCTCAATAGGATAGGCTACTTGCCGGCGTGGGTAGCCGAGATTGCCAAGGCTGAAGTTTCGTAGCTGTCCTGTGCCTGAAGGTTTCGCGGTTTTGAAACTCGCCCGGGGCATGGATGTTAGCATGTTCGGATGTCGTTATCGTTTCCTACAATGTTACTGTATCCCCAGTGGTCACTATACAAACTTAGTTGTTGAAAAGCGACCTTAATTGAGGCGGGATTATAATAAAAAATTAAATATCATATGGAGGTTTGTAATAATTTTAACTTAGGATTTTCCAACTAATTCAGTAATAATTACATGAGTGGGAACAATACGAATTGAGTCATCAGGGAACTTAATCACAGCGAAAATGTCTTACTTGTTATTGACGAATTACCAGAAAGACTGAAGAGTTCGAAAATGAGTAGAATTCGAGGATTAGGTGTTGAAGAGAATTAGGGAAACACGGAAACAGAATGATAGCTGTGGTAGTGGTGCAGGTATCCAATTAATATTTCCAAAGGATTAGATAATATGGGGTCTGCAAACATCGCAGCATGACATACATTTAATATCTGCAGGATAAAATGTAAAGTAAAGTAAATATCAAATTATTTATGTTAAATTAGAAATATGGATTCGTTATGATATTCAGAATTAAAATAATGTTGTAATAGTGTTTGAATGTAGTATACGAATATGAAATCGAATCTGGAAAATCACGTTACTGATTAGGCAAATTATGATTAGAAACGCCCTAAATGTTTTAAGATTATGTTAATAAACTTTCAGAAAATTACTACTAACTGCATTCCCTGCATATTTATGGCAATTTTTCTCATTAGATGACATTGTATTGTGTTTCATATCTTTGCGAATTAATTATAAAAGTAAGTTCCAATTTGAAAATACCCAATCGTTCATTTGTTGAATGAATATTTTAACGATAATTTCTATTATTACAACAAAATTTACTAGTCTCTGTTGGCTGTTGTCGCTGAAAATCAATTTGGTACCTGTAATGAGGGTCGGACACTGATTTCAGACGTTCTGAACGATAATGTTTAACCAGGAACATGGCATCCATCAACATTAAAAGAACCTCGTAAAAAAACAGTTCGTTCAATTCTACCTATAGCCATATACTCAAACGAATAAAGTAGCATGTCTATACAGTACACGTAAGACACATGTAAACTAATTTCCTTACAGAAAATACACAACTTACAATTTCAAGGAGAGCACTTTATTTGTTACATTGATTACACGCAAATAAAGAACAGGGGAAAACAAAATGATGATAAAAACGGCAGAGGATCCGAATGTACTACAGATTACACTACACACTACAGATACTACAGACACTACAGATCTTCATTCCGCAGTTTCGACTCTATACAACGGTCCTCATCGCGACCTCCCAATTCGCAACCGGTTTTATTACGAGGAATGTATTAATTTCCAGTCCTCGAGACAATTAGACGGAATGGACTGCTAAGCGAACAGGATCGGGCGCTCCCTCCTTCTGTCCCTCTCACGCAGAATGTAAATTTCGACGCCGCCGCGCACCGTTCGCGTCGTTTTCACCGCATTCCAGAGCGAAGCACCATCGCCACCACTAGCCGAGTCGCCACAAAAACGAGCAACGGTTATCACAGAGCCCCGCCGGTCCCTCGCTAACACTTCATCTAATCTCCGATAAAAAGCGGGAGCCACTCGATCCCGAAGCGCGAAGCTCACGCCGACACCCGCGCTCGCTTGTCACAAAACATGGCGGCGGGCGCGGCGCCGGCACCCATAAATTAAACAACAAACGAGACATTGATTGAAACTGCCTTGGCCGGCGGCTTCCCGGAACGATTCACAGCGAGCGCGACTCGGCGTTTGATTGACCCGCCCCTGCGCCGTTCGGAGCTAGCGCCTCCGTTTGCTGGCGGGTGGCTGCAGCAACAAGTGGGGCTCATGCGCGCCGCACAGTGGGTTTGAGGGTAAAAGAACGGGGGAAACGAATCGGTTTTCAAAAATTCAGGAGTGGTTTGAGGGATTGATTTGTGATTTTTGGCGCGTCAACGGTTAAGCTCATTTTTCTCGTAAGCGTAGTGTAGGTTTTTTATTGGGAGAGGTAGCGGTGATCTTACGCCGCTGGATAGTGATATCCGGCTCCGACCTACTGGTTTCCCAACCAGGTATCCCCAAAATCAAAATATCCATTTTGAATTCAGAAGGCCTTTCGATCCTTGCCCTTCGGCTAAATCGTTTGGGAAATGTCTGTTTTGGAGAAAATCATCTGAACGATTTAGATGCTAGTGGGTGCTAGTGTAGGCCGTAGGCAGATGTACATTTTGCCATAAACAAATTTGGCAGGGTCAAGGATCTATGATTTTCGAGTACACGAAGTAGTTGTTTGGTTTCCAGATCACCCCAGCAAATTTTCTGTCGCAAAATGTCCCTTCTTGGTCGTAGCATTACATTACTCTCTCTTTACTACGAAAGCAGAATGCAGGAACGTAAAATGGAGCTGTGAATAAGGTAAATAACAATGCCTATATTCGAAAATTCATAAAAAGCGATATTAAATATCTACGTCCTTTCAGAAGAAGAAGAAGAACAACAACAACAACAACAAAAAGATGAACAAGAACAAGAAGCGTCTAAACTGTTTTGTCCAGTATTTATGTCAATAAATATATGCTATAATCAGTGCATTGGACAGATACTTTGACAGAAGTTTATAAAAACATAAATTCCGAAGAAAGTTGAATTGCCTTCATAAATACGTTTTCTAATTGGCCATCGAATATTTTATGCATGTTTAAGCTGTATTTAAAAGATATTTATTATAGTTTTTTATGAAAGTGATATCTTTCTTTAAGCGTGGACTATTTTGTTCGTTTTTATAACACTGCTAATAAAATTCGAAATTATGAATTATGCAAATTTCGTGCAGTGCAGTAAGATATTTCAGAGCATTTTTTATATTCCACTAAATTTCTCTATGACGTTTCTTAGTGAAAGTGATAAATAATAGAATTCTATTCTATTTTACGTTTCTATTGTTCTTCAGTTACATTATAAGTAATATGAAGATTGCATCTTAATATTTCATGATAATGCTTTTGTTTCAATTTCCAATTTCCAATTTTTTACAAATTTCTTCTCCCAAGTATTTCCCGCCGTCCACTGACGGATGTTGATGTCTGTATCAAACTTGTCTGCGGTGTTGTGTTTGTAATTTCGCTGTCAATAGCGAATAAAAATAAAAGTCGAAGGAGAAATTATCAAGCGGCGAGAAAAAAACAAGACCGGAGATTTCTAGGTGTAGCAGTTCCCACTAAAAAACATTCTCCAGACCTGTCGATAACAGGATTAAAACCCGAAATTGTCATGACTTGAATATCAATCAGTCACTGTAACTGTGCTTGTAATCCAGTCGGTTGCAATGTAATTATCTGACGAATATCATGAAGACAGGTTGCACCAAATTTCGGTCTCTCCTTCTTTCCCAACAAACTTCTCTGTTATTATATGTTCACAATTTTTATTTTTTAAATTTTGTATATCATCAATTTGCTTTCGAATACCTTTTTGAGAAGAAAATATTCGGAAAAATTCATGTTAAACAAAACTAACTTTTTATTTTTCTTCTAATATATCTGAATATTAATAAAGTTCTATTGTAATTAACAAGTTTCTACCTTTTCATCAAAAGACGAATCTGGTGCTACCACATGTGTTTCATTGTTGCTGTTGTGTTGTTCATTCACGCATTTTGTCTTGCCCATTCAAGTAGCTCTGGGAATTCAGGATCAAATATAGAAACGTGAATTAATTTGAACTTCCTTTTTTCATTTAAAGATATAATTCTGCACGATAATAGTGCCACTTCCCTAATAAACAATGGCTCTGTATTAACTTGACGCTTTTATGTCCCACTTTAAATCTTTCATCGATTTTAAGCGGACATGCGCTAATTAATGGTGTACGTTAATTAAAGGAACGGAGGAAACGTTGGCTTCGGGGGAATAGGTTCTAATTTTCATACGGAAACTAGTAAACTAGGAACTATATATACCCGCAATTCAATCGGCAGTAAATTTATGTGTTATAGCAACACATGAATAACGCGAGAAACTATTATAAATCGAAATTTGCTATTCTAGGTGTTTACTTTAACGCATGTTTATCCACATTATTAAGTTTGTGTTTCCAATTGGAAAATAAATTGTAAACAACACTACACTTTTTACCCGGATATCTCTCTCAACAGACTACCTGGTTCTCTGACAAAACACGTCGTCACTGGTCGCCTTCCCCCTCGTCGACCCAACTCACAGGCGGAACTCGACACAGTAGGCAAAAATCACAAAAACGCGCGCAAGATGTATTTTCTATTTGGGCACATGCATTTCAACAACAAAATATTACACAATTTCTGTGTGAATGAACAGAAGAAAATAAAAAGACGCAGGAATATTGAATTTTTTATAGCGATATTAATGATCGCCTTTAAATCAGATGAATATTGCACTATTTTATTTGATATATGAAACTAAGCACCAGTGTTTTGCAAGGCATTCGTAAACTTACCACACTTCAGTATTTACAAAATGATGCGCGTTTTCGGATAGCAAATGTTAGTCTGCGATTTATTTTTGCTTCATGCGCCTTTTTTTCTACGTGTGATTGCGGGATGCTTCCTCACAATTCGTTCAACAGAATTTTACTTTTCCTTAGGAAAAGTATTGAAATTACCCCAACAATATGATTTTTTATGATGAATTTTAATTAAAATCGTTTGAGCTCTCCGCTCAACCAAATTTTGTGATTTTTGCTTTAAATCAAAATAATTTGACTCCAGATGTTTTATTGCTGGCTTTTATCGACTGGAATTATAGTACAAACTCTATATTTTAATAAAATCATAAAAATAATAAAATCAATGCTAATCTGCAATCATTTGTTAAATGTTTCATTGAGTAAGGTCTATCTATTGAAAACACACGTCCATTACTCTTCGAGAACAAGCGAGTATATTCGTATGGTTGCAGTTAAGAAAAGTAAATGTAGCAAATTTTCTGAAGTTTGAAAATTGTTTTAAATACAATGATATGTGATAGTATATAAACGCAATGTCTAGCATATATCTAACACACGCGTCGTTTCACAAACAAACAACTCAGTGGTTATTCTTATGTAGTAAACTATGTTTTTAAGGTAAGGTGGACAAATTTTTTTGACACATTTCCCCTACAGTGAACATGTACAGCTCTTGGTAAATATACATTTCCATTACATTGTCAGATAAGTTGTTCTCTGGGTTCAGAATGAATTGTGATTGTATTGTTCTAGAATGTATAAACCTCTTCAATTTCATTAGTTTTCGAGACTTAATACCGAAGGTTATAAAACAATTTTGATTTTATATATGTAGTGTAATAGTAAATATGTACAACTTCCCTGCCACATCCCACACATATCTACTAATTTTTGGAGCGCATTCTTGTTGCTTGAAATTTTATTATTTTTTCTACCTTCCAAGCCATTTAACAAATATAATTATTCCAATGGTATGGATGTTTTCTGCATAAATTCATACGATAGTAGATCTTTAAATAATGTTATGAAAACGTTTTAAACATACAAGTAATTGTTTAATAATAATAATAATAATAATAATAATAATAGGGAAAAGTTTGGATTGCATCTTGCTGCTGCTGGCGGCCACTATTCTCCTCCTCCTCCTCCTCCTCCTCCTCCTTCTTCTTCTTCTTCTTCTTCTTCTTCTTCTTCTTAAGTACGCCTGTAAAATAATCGTCTAACAGATTTCTCCCACGTGTTTTTTTGTCCTTGCAATGCATGGCTTTTGGCCGTTTCAACACACTGCCTCCATCCGACGCTCTGCCCCACCTCTCCACCCGCCGCCCCCCGCGCCGGCTGGGTCACTGGGAGACGGCGGGCGGCGACGGCCCAAGACGTGGGCGAGCCATCTTTACGGCGGGCGTATCTCGGCTCAGAGTCGCCTTTGCAATAACCGTAGACATCCCCGCCCGCTCCTTCACGCTTAGCGAGGTCGCCCGGCGCTCTGTAAATACTCCGCGAGATCGCGCAGGCCGCTTCATTAGGCCCGCCCGCCCGGCCAAGTTGCCCTAAGAGCTCACTGAAGGAATAACACAACTCTCCCCTGCGATTGATTTCATTTGCCCTTCCGTTTTACTGCTAATGGCGGTGTTGGAGCTCGCCAGCCTTTGTCCTCGACAAGTCTTCCCCACTTCACACCGCCCGCCTCGCCCTACCCTGACCCGTTCCACACCGACCCGCAACACTCCATCCCCTTTACTCCCCCCACATTTCATTCTGCATCGCTTCATTCGTCACAGTTTTGTTCTCCCTCACTTCACTCCCCCCCCCAATTCGTCCAGCCACGCATTTCTCAGATCTCCCCTGCTCTTCATGTTGCATAATCTCTTCTCGCCTCCTCCATCACTTCTCCACATCCCACACTCTACAGCATCGGTCTTCTTCCTCTGCTTTTACTTCCATCTCCTCTGCTTCCCCCTCAACCGCTTTCCCTTAACCCCCTCCTCTACTTCTCCTCCCCAACCTATTTTCCCCTGCATCTCTTCGTCCCCTTCTCTCTCCTTCTCCCGTTTCTTTCCTGCCTCTCGTTCTCACCCTTCCTGCACTTGCAATGCCACACTCACCACCTTCATTACCTCTACATCCACCGATATGCAGCCCTGCTGCACCGCCTCCTCCTCCGTTTCAACCAACATCTCTACAAACCTGCCCCCACCTCCGCTGCTTCCTCAACCGTCCTGCCACCTCAACCACCGCTTTTACGTCCGTCGCCGCCTCCACCGCCTCCGCCGCCTCCGCCGCCTCCAACTCTACCGCCAGCTCGATAATCGTCTCCACCAACTCCTCCACCGTCTCCATCGCCTCCGTTACTTTCACTGCCACCGTCATCATCTCCACCACCACATTCGAATCCGATCTGTCTTCCCACCGCCTCCTCCACTGCCTGTTCCTCCACATACACCGACTTCTCTGACGCTTCCAGCTCAGCCTCCGTCTCCTCTGCTTCCTCCACCGCCCTACCTTCTTCACCACCACCACCACCACCCGTCGTCTCCCGCTTCCTCCACTGCCTCAACTGCCTTCTCCACCTCCCTCCACATTTATCGCTCCTTTCGCCGCTTCCATATCTGTCGCCGCCTGCGCCGCCCTGCCGCCTCCGCGACAGTCACCATTGCCTCCGCTTCTGCCTCCGCCCTCGCCTCATTTCGCCTCCCCCTCCCGCTTTCCGAGGCAGCTTTTAAGCACCGCGCGTGGAACAACACGGACACGCGCTCCGCTGCGCGCTGGCGCTGCCCGGCCTTCGCCAAATAGCCAGCGCCAAGCCCATCCCATCCCACGACCCATTCACCAGCCCCTGGGTACATATTTTTGTTCTTTATTGGTCGGCCGTCGCTCAGTGCACGCTCAGTTGTGTCGACGGCTGCGATGGAGGGGAAGAGGTCCGACAGCCGGGACGATAACGGCTGCTATGCACAGAACGGTCTTAACATACAGGCTCACTAGAATCGTGGTCTAGTTGTTTGAAGCGCCCCCAAATAGTTTACCCGTAAGGAGGGTTGCGTTTTTCATCTTAGGCTTTATGACTTTCTTCCTTGCCTCATAACGTATGAAGCCATCAGCAAAGTTCGATGACCGAAGAACCAGACTTTTCAGGTAATGCAGGTTGTTTTAGTTGAAAATGACAGACATTCACTGTACCTTTTACTTACGGGAAGTGAGTATTCTATGTGACACACTATAAACTATATAGCAATATAACAGTCTATTATCATGTAGAAACAAATAAATGGTGCTCATCTATGGGGCAGCACATTGAAAACACCAACAAAACAAATCATAACATTATATTAGATTAGGTATATATCTTTACATTATTTAGTTTTTGGAGGTGTCTTTTTACTTCATGGAGGATGGGCTATAAAAGAAACGGTAAATCTGCCCATCAGTAAAGTTCCTAAAAAGAAAACAGACGAAACATTTGGTGGTCACCATCGATCCGTAGTCTGTTGTGCAAGATACTGTGGCAGCATCCTACAATTGACATCAGTCGTACTGTATTATTTCTCTATTACATTGTGGAATTAGCATAACTGGTAGCATTAAACATTTAATTATTTCATGCCAGATAAGATATATGTATATTCTGCAAACTGCGAAGAAATTTATAATTTCATATTTTTCCAGAGATTTTGAGTTTATTACGAGTGGAATGCGATATTTAGAAGTCTTTCAGGTTCTTCAGATTTCTTGCAATTTCACCCTATTATCAGAATGTTATGAGTGGTTCAATACAAGAGCTGAATCACTCAAATCATGTTCCATAATGTTCCGCAAAGCGACGTCCCTCATTCCTATGAAGTATGGCTCTGAATGATGCCCCTATTAGTGTCATAATTGTTTTTCTTTGTGAATGAATAAATGAATGAATGATTGCATGCATGAATGAATGAATTGGCACAAACAGACAGATTGAACCAATAAACTATTCATTCACAAGGATTAAAAATTCACAAGGATTGGTACATATACAACTGATATATCAAATCCATGCTGTAGAGGAACAGTGCCTTCACAACATTGTGGGTTAGGCAACTCTGGCACTGATCCACTCATGAAGATTCGGTTAAATGTAGAACCGTAAGTTTTTTACTCGTTTACTCGTGCCGACGGGTATGGCTGTGCCTTTGGTCACGACTGTGGTCGGTATTGGTGGCGAAGTGGCGAGAATGTAAGCAGAAGGCCTCGTGTTAGCTGGGTCTCTGCGAGCACGTGTTGTCACGCGCTGCAGCACGTGTGGGAGGGGCAGGAACACGTGCGTGGATGTGCGAGCAGACGCACCTTCGGTAACGGTGTTTGACAAGGGTGGAGAGGATTTTAGGACGAATGGGTGCGTTGGAACCAACATATTCTGCCTTTCACTCGAGTTCGATTGTTATGCTAAAGTGTGCGCTCTGTCTTCGGTGCCGATATTGTTCAAGTGATTTTTATGAACAGAGATTATTCCAGGATATTGTATGAAGGAGGTTTTAGAGTGTATTTTAAATATTTTCCAATCATAAAGTATTAGTGGTGCCGCAGGAGCTCTTTAAAAAAATGTCTACATGTTCAATCGAAGTACACTTTTTCAGGGGTTTGAGTTATACATAATACAATAACATTTGTGCAAGATACAGCAGTCAATTCACAGATTTAAGACAGAGACAACCTGTAGCTGAAGATGATTGATCTTAACTCACTTTCAGATTTTAGTAATGACTTTTAGTATAGTTTTTGGGTATATTTGAAATAAAAAGAAGTTCAAAGTACCAAAGGGGATAAAAATATCTTTCGGGAAATGAGATATAATAAGAGGATTTAAAAAGTAGGTTTGACTGAAGTAAAATTTTTCGAAGTAAAAGATGCCGGTAAGTTGTTTTTTTGTTTGTGGGGTTATGTAAATAATAATAATAATAATAATAATAATAATAATAATAATAATAATAATAATAATAATAATTTATTACTGCTAATGAGGTTCCTTTCGGTGGAAGTGACCCAGCAGAGAACGTCCAAAAATAAAAATTAAGAAACAATACGTACACATTTTTTAAAAACATAAGCATTGCAATCAAACAAACAAAAATAAAACGAAAACACAAATAGGCAAGTACAGGTGTTCCACAAACTTTGGGCCACCCTATAACTTTTAAACGCTTCAAGATATCGAAGTGTAGTTTTCGCTCAACAATGCGGAATCATAGGACAAGTAATATGCTGTATTGATATTATTCGTAATATTTCTCATTTTTAAGATATTTTAAAATTTTTAAAAAATATAACTATATATTTTCTTGTCAGTAATACAAATATTATAAAAAAGAGGATTACAACGATGTATCTTAAGTTAGTATTTTGTTAGTAATTGAGGCCTATTTCAGAAGAAGGGTACATAAGCCTATGGTAGCGTACAGTCTTATGTACCCTTCTTCCGAATTAGAGCTCAATTTCAGTATATTAGATTTTCTGACAAGCGATTTAAAATAAACGCAACAGCCTTTGCCCAATATTACAAAAGATAGATAATATAAACAAAGAAACAAACAAAAATAAAATAGGAATACAAAAAGAAATGTACCAAAAACTAGATTAAAAGTGCCCAAGTCTACTCCGTTCTGTCGGTTATTTCACTTCACTGCATTTTTCTCTAGAATGGAAAGCGAAAGAAAAAATTATGAGTGTATTCACCTGCTCAGGAAAGCGGCGGGGGCAAGAAGGCGCTACCCGTTCCCTGGCTCGCCTCCGGCCGGAAATACATGTACGCTCGTATCTCTTGCGTATTTGAAACTCGTATCTCTTGCGTATTTAATCCCAAAATTGAATTGCAGAAATCTCACTGAATTGACAAAACTTGATATACATATTTCTAGAAAGTTCTTTCCCTAAAAGCTTAGCTTCTATAGATTCGTCAATGGCATGTTTCTTCACGATAACACCATTCTAAACATAGTGTTTGAAAATAATATGAACATCGATATTTCCCATTTATTAATTAGATTTTATGCCTTCATATTTATTGGCTTTTTTTAAATAGCAAATGCCTTTAGTGAAAATCCTGATGTTTGGAACTTTCTTTTAAGGCAAATGTATTTTAAGACCAAGCACTCATGCCCATGATGCGCCTTGCATTTTATAAACGTACTTATAATATTCAATTCAATATATGTTCATATTTAAAGAAGGGGACAGACATATTCTAGATGAACTCCTCAGAACATCAGTTAAGTGAATTTTTGAGAATAATTTGGTGGTTGCTAAGATACTTGTTCTTTGATACTTTCAATATTTGAAGCTGAAGATCACATAACCAAATAATTGTCGTTTAATGACCATTCAAAGAAATATTAAATACAATTTTTAGCGTTAGTTTCCATTTTACTAATAATCTGACATATAAACCATAATAAAGTAATACAGAAATGAAACACTAATGAAGAATAGAATAAAAATGAAAACTAGAAATACTGTTTTTTTCGAAACAAATTAGAAGTACGCTTTTAAAAATTAGTTATGTCAGCAGTTACATAAAATGAAATTTAAAGATACGAATACTCTTTCTTATTAATTGTGATTAAACACTTGTTCTTAATATGTCCCAGGTAATTTTCGGTTGCTCATAAGAGATATCCTGTTTTTCAATTAACATGTTCCAATAAAAATATTGCGATTAGAGCGTAGGTATTATATAAGTTTGATAATCCTCCAAGAATATTTCGTAAAATCTAGTTTATTATAGCCAATAAAAACAGGCAATCCTGTTTGGAGTACAGGAACAAATGTTTTTTATGTTTCTTCTACCTCGGCGTTCCAACATTTTGTGATTGTTAATTCAAAGATTTGAAAACCGCAGAAGATAGGTAATGAGTAATTGAATATTATGATCAATCATTAAATTGATTATGTGGTTGGAAAACAGGCCCAACAAGTTATGAAAAGGGTATATCAGATAACTTAACGGGGTCGTCGCCCAGTCCCCTTCAGTTCCAATCTGTTTAATGTTTCTTTGAGGACATTGAACGAGGAATATTTTATGAGAAAACACAATCTTTAAGACCAGAATGACGTCAGAATCAAAAGTCCTCTGTTTAGTGAAACGCATAAGAAAGAACTATTATTCGGTGTTAAAACATTTATGTAGTAAATAAATCCAAAATAAATTAACAAAATTGTAAGGAAATGATAAAGTCCTTTTTCTCGTCTGGAATGATATTTTGTACTGAAGGTCTACAAGTTACTGACATTAATGAGACTATTCTTACTCTTGGTGTGTAAGATGTTAGTAGTTGTTATGTTATATCTTCCGTGAATTCTTGCATCTTTCGGTGAACAGATAATATAAAAATAATTACTAATTATTAGCTTACCGCACACAAAAAAGTAGAACATACACTAATTAAAAGCAACAAATAAATTCCTCTTATAACACTGTTATAAATTGATTGATAAGAATTTCTTTATTTTCATTTACATACGAAGAATATCAAAACAGCTACTATTTCATATTGCAGCTCGAGAATAAATAATGTTAGGCGGCTTATTCCTCGGAGTTTTGGGGTTGCATGACATTGGCTGTGTTGTAAACAGTAAGTTTGGGAATTCAGTCTGTAAGTCAGGTGATAAAATACAATGCATTATTTGCATTCTTCGGTCAAATTCGAAACTATTTCATTGTTTTTGTATATTTCCCGTGTTTTGGGGTATCTATTGAAACAAGACACCTCTCACATGGACGGAGTTTTCTAACAATTTGTGCACGCATTGAAAATTAGTGATATAAATAATTGTTATTTTGAGGCGATAAACTATTCGAATCGTAAGCTAAATGTTGTGAGTTATTATTATTATTATTACTATTATTATTATTATTTCATTGTTGTCCACTACTCTCACCACCATCAATTATTATTAGTACGCACCAGTATGTGCTAAGAGAAATTGCTGTATGTATCTAGTATTTGTATTTTAAAACACATTTTGATATTATGAATTTGTCTTCGGAGATCTGAAATCTACAGAATGGCACCGGCCTTATTTTCGTTGAACTCTTAATTTTCAAAAATTTCGTGTTGGAAATAATGAGAGAGAGAGAGTATTGGTAATTTAAGCGTCGACCCAAGTTCACCCGTCACAGCATCCGCGTGATGCGATAAAGAGCACGTCGAGTTAACTCGATGGATTCTAGTTAGAATCTCGGTGCCTATTTTTTTTCTTGTTGAAAACACTTTTACAGTTTCATGAAGTAGTTTAAAGTTGCGGATCTGTTAGAAATAATGCGAGCTAGTATGCTGTTGTAACACTCCTAGTTGCTGAATGCCATATGTCTCCTTTTGGAAATTATTAATACAATCGTTTCATTAAATTTCTAGATTTTAAAACTGCAACTTTTATTCGTACTAAAGCTATCGATCAAAATTAATTCAAAAATTATCATTTGTGTAGAAACTATTATGTGTCTCTGTGGTCGAGGAGGTAGGAACCCGTGTATGGGAAGAGAATGATGGCGGGCGAAAGCGGGCGAGAGCGGACGCGGGAGGGAGGGAGTGAGTGGGAGGGCGGGGAAGGGCGGGCAAGTCGGCACGGCCACGGGCTGACGAAGGAGTTCCGTGGCAGAGGGGCGAGGGCGGTGAACCGGGTCTCGCCCGCGGCAAGGACTTGCGGCGTCGGGGGCTACGGCGGCTTTGGCGCTAGCTCGTTCGGCCGATCCTATAATTGCCCTTTTTAAATCACTCTTGAAATTATTGCTAGTCGAGAGGCGATGTGGTGAGCTCCGACGGAGGTGTGCGTATTGCTTCTAATCATGCCGGTGGACACCGCCGCCGCCTCTGATTCCTTGGGCTGGGGCTGTGCATGAAGGCACCAGGCCGGTCGCCAACCACTACGGTTCGGATATGGCCGACAAAAGGCAAATGGTGGATTTGGTGAAATCCTTACTTGACTTTTATTTGATATGGAGTTTCATACAAGACAATGGCTAGTTTCAAATTAAAAAAGATACAACTACTTATATAGGTGTGGCAATGTATCAATAAATACATTTTGTGATCATCTTCCTCAAGCTATTTTACCTTATCCCCTCCGTCGAAAATGCAGGAGGATGCAGAGGAGTTATACAGAATAATTCAGACTTTGAGCTCACGAAACGCCTGGATGTACTAGTTATAACTACCAGGTACACACCGCTGACGGTTGTATAGGTATTGTAGCGGCCATGCAAATGAAGACACCTGATATGAGGAGAAAAAACGTGGTAGGAGTGTCACATCGCAAACAATTGTTCAATGAGTGAGGAATTTGTAATAGTCATAGTATGTAAATAGATGAGAATCTCAGTAATGGAGAAATAATTACTTTTGCGGCTTTTCTGGCACTGCTCAAGTTCTTTAAATTACAAAATTGACAATTCCCACTGATTCTCTTTTGTAATTAGTGATTAGAGATCTGTGTCAACTACAATTGTTCACACATCTTTTAACAGGAGTGGGAAAATGAGAGTTTTTTGAAAGAAATATTTTTCATGGACATAAATTCATAATATACAATAACTCATAAAGCGATAATTAAAAAATGAGCAGCGCTGATGACTAGGGTTGATCCTACTTTATGATTTTTGAGCTCTGCGCAGTCATGACTCGTGCTTTGATTATGGTTCACTTTTAATCAGACTTAATCTTTCATTCTCCGAAAATTCATTCTTAGCCTAGTCTTGTTTATACATCTATTTCCCCACACAGTGACAATCACATTTCTCTAAATTTGGTAGAATCGAATCATTAGTAAGAACAGAATTTTGGGAGCTCTTTCGTCTGGTGTAAGGCTTTGCAACTAGTTCGCTAGAAATAAGAATATTAATGTTGTACCATTGTGTTTCCCATGTGAAATGAACATTAAATTGCACCCCCTTGAAATTTGAGTTATGTAACTATTGCAAAAAATGTCAGATTTGCGATTTCATTAGCATCGAATTTTTATTTCCGTCTGAGACACCCACGAAAACCAAGCAGTCGTTGGCTAGGTCGTGAATTACATCTCCAGAAGACAGCCATATTTACATTTGCAGACTTATTTGTGTGTTGAGTCACTTACCAGCTCTTCCACTTCTATAAAGACATTGCCTTCTCAGGAGCCTCAATGACTTTGCAACATCTGAAACATTTGGCAAGGAAAAGCAGGGCAAGTATCGCGTCACCGGCGAAGGAATGATGGCGAAAAGCGAGGTGGTGGCGTAAGGTCCCTGCGGTACACCGAGAAATGGGGAAATGGGGCGGCGTTCAGTGGTTCGGAACCCCAAATCCTGCGCTGCCTTATTTTACAGAATCCTAAATTCATTATCAACTATTTAAATACAGAATCCTTCATTCTAATACTGTAGTTGCCGTAAGATTATTTTTTTAAGGCGAATATTGGCCATCGCGGACTACACTACACGTTATTCTCCGAGGCCCAATCATATTTATCGCAACGAGACTAATGTGCATTTACTCGCTGTACGAAACAGCCTTTTCGAATGTATCCATTCTTCAAGCAAGATTGTTAACCTTGATTTACGAACTATGAGGTGATAGGATTATGATGAGGTGTGAAAGGACATTCACAAATACACGCCACGCCTACGCAGAAGTCGCACCTGCTGCCTTCTCAGCGCAGGCGATGGCTGCCGCAATCGCCTGTGCCACGGGGGAAGAACACATTATTATTATTGTTATTATTATTATTATTATTATTATTATTATTATTGTCACTATCAAAATTCTCGCCTAATTCACAGGTAAATCTTCACTGATTTTCGTTGTCATTAAATTGGATGGAAGATAAGATTTCCTCTCAATTCTACATTTAAGGTCTGTAACAAGTCTTACAAAGTATTTAGGACGGTTTGGTATTATCCAGTAAAGATACTTTATGACGTAAATACTGTTTAATAAAAGCTAATACATATTTTCATTCACAACCTGTTGTACAGAGAATCATTGTAACAATTATTTCATTACATCCAGGCTGGATGACTTGGGTCAGTTCAGTGTATTTGAGAATTTTTCTCTTGTTAGGATCTTTCAATTTGCACGCTAACGCACTCTAAAAAATTGATCATTGACATGCCCTTATTGTTAGACATTTTAGAATTGGTTAGCAAGTATTCTTTCATTCTCGTATTCGCCGCTGGAAAGCTACTCACACATATGTCAGCGGTATGTAAGTGAGCACTTATTGGATCGAATTAGGAGAGGAATTGTTAAAGGATTTAACTTTGTTCAGAATTAAGCGCGTTATTTTTACATGATACAAGCGTACACATCATATCGAGGATTTTGATCTTCAAAATTTCAGCTTTACAAGCCAAGATAGAAGCTATGAGTCATCCCCATAGCACTGACATTTTCATAGTCGTTCTTGTTATATAGATCCGACGGATAGCTCACTGGTCAGCGTACTAGCTTTCAACGAAGAGATTTCGGGTCCGATTACCAGTCGGGATAGATTATAAAGTGCGCTTTCCGAGCAATGTCTCAGTATCTGTGGCTGTGTGACGATGCGAAAGCTCACTGCTCAGGTTGAGAATATTACTCGGGCAACTTTTCTTGAACGATGGATTGACGATTTCGGGTGGAGTGGGGGTATTAGTTACAAAAGTCATCCACTAGAGTATTTTAAGTAATGCCATACGTCTGTGAAATGAAAGTCAAAACTGCATCTTGTGCTTAACTTTTCGGAGTTTTAGGTGACTGCCTTGAAAGACCTGGACCTGACTCAGCTATTTCTTTCGATATTGACAATAAATCTGAACATGGGTTCTGCACTATGAAAGCAACTGGCTTTGACTAGCTTCTGTTTCGCGCCAACGAAGTTTTAATGCTTGAAGGTTGTCATCAGTGCCCGCTGGCGGCTTTTGGCCTTCGACTGTTAATTGCACAAAGGAGGGGGATCAAGGTCATCGTTCAAGAAAAGTTGCGCGAGTAATACCAAAACTACAGTATAGGGATAGCTATGTGCTAACCCAAGTCTCCCTTAAACCGTGGTCGCAAAGCCGGGACGCCTCTGGCAGGCCTTGGCCCCGTCAGGAGCTGGTGTGCCAGTACACAGACAGTTTTTATTTAGAGATGTATCAGAATCATCACTTCGTTATTAACTAATCACAATCACAACTAAAACACAAAGCTACCTTAACAATTATATTCAATTGCCACCTACGACTGAAATCGATCTCATCCAACCCTGGGATGGATGAGATGAATTGAGTTGATGGACAAGTGTTTAAGACGAAAATAATGAAGAAGCATTGCTGGTAAAACCCATCGAGTACTGGCTTCATTCACCAAAAATTCCACTTTTAAAATTTGGAAATTAAATAATGATCCAAGCGATCAAGGGTTGTGGTCTGATCGCAACGCAAGGGGTCAAAATGTATTAGTAAGTATTCTTGTTTTAAGTCAATGTACCTTTGAGTGTATTACAGACGCTCCCCTCCTGCTGTGACTTGACACTTCAGATGCAGTCACCTTGTTGTCTACCAGTGTCGCTTTCCAAAGCGTTGTGGCTCGTGTAGTAATATGTCATTGTACCACATCATGCATCAACAAATAGCGTAATACTTTTTTAATAATATGCTGATGTGTCAAGTCAATCTATAAATGTTAGGAAACCTTGTGAAGTATTCATTAAAATTCTAATGTAAAATATATTTTTGATATTATAGTATGAATATTAGTAAATTCAATTTAAACTTGCGACTTACCTGTGTTCTGCGCACTATGATGCGTAAGAGGTGAATATTATCAAAATAATGAACGTTAAAAATGGAATAATGATAGAATCAAGTAATCAGTGAACAACACACACATCCATGCCTGAAGCGTGATTCAGCCCCATATCCCGGATACTTTGGAGCAAACGTCTCAAGCCGTTACTCATTATAGACGGTACAAGAATGGAAGGAAGTTAAAAAGTTATACATGGTTTTCGGGAGATTCCTACGAAAACACCACACAAGCAAACATTTATGCCTGTGGCTGCATTCACCCTGAGATCCAAGTCAACAGAATCGAGCTCTGTTATTTTAATTACGTTAGGAGCGACTTTCAGTGCATTTCGACCATCTATGAGTAGATGGATAAAAGGGGGTTTGGTCAGGGATGGCTGGCGCCCCGGAGCCTTCGAGTGGAGGTTCTGGATTTATGGCGTTGCGAAGCGAAGCATTGCGCAGCGGAGGTGGGATTGCAGCGGCAGCAGAAGGAGGAGAAGAAGAGGAAGAAAAGGAGGAAGAAAAGGAGGAAGAAAAGGAGGAAGAAAAGGAGGATTTGAGAGGGAGGATGAAGAGGAGGATGCCAGAGGAGGATGAAGAGGAGGATGAAGAGGAGGATGAAGGAGGATGAAGAGGAGGATGAAGAGCGAGGATGAAGAGAGGAATGAAGAGGCAGGATGAAGAGGAGGATGAAGGGAGGATGAAGAGGGAGCGGATGAAGAGGAGGATGAAGCAGGAGGATAAGGAGAAAGATGAAGAAGGAATGAGAGGAGAGAAGAGGAGGATGAAGAGGAGAGAAGAGGGAGGATAAGAGGAGGATAAGAGAAGGATGAAGAGGAGGCAGAAGAACGGAGAGAAAAGAGAGCGGGATAAAGAGGCGAGAGAGGAGGGAGAAAGAGCAAGAAGATGGAGGAAGAGAGAGGCATGAAGAGGAGATGAAGGAGGAGGCAGAAGAGGAAGCAGAAGATGACAGAGAGGAGGGATGAAGAGGAGGAGGATGAAGAGGAGGAGATGAAGAGGAGGAGGATGAAGAGGAGGAGATGAAGAGAGGAGGCATGAAGAGGCAGGAGGAGAAGAGGAGGAGAGAGAAGAGGAGGAGGATGGAAGAGGAGGAGGATGAAGAGAGAGGAGATGAAGAGGCAGGAGGATGAAGAGAGGAGGAGAAGAGGAGGGAGGATGGAAGAGAGGAGATGAGAGGAGGAGGATGAAAGGAGGGGATGGAAGAGGAGAGGATTGACAGGAGGAGAGAGGAATGCAAGAGAGGAGGCATGAGAGAGGATGGAGAGGAATAAAGGAGGAAGAGGAGAGATGAAGAGGAGAGGATGAAGGAGGAGGAGGGATAAGGAAGAGGAGGAGGAGATAAGAGATGAGAGGAGGGATGAGGAGGTGAGGAGGATGAAGAGAGGAGATGAAGAGGAGGAGGATGAACAAGAGATAAGAGGAGGAGGATGAAGAGGAGGAGGATAGAGGAGGAGGATGAAGAGGAGGAGAGATGAAGAGAGAAGAGGAGAGATGAAAGAGGAGAGGATGAAAGGAGGAGATGAAGAGGAGGAGATGAGAGCGAGAGGATGAAGAGAGGCAGGATGAAAGGAGGAGGATGAGAGAGAGGAGAGAGGATGTAAAGAGGAGGTAAGAGAGTGAGAGAGGAGATGAAGAGGAGGAGGATGAAGGGAGGAGGATAAGAGAGGAGAAGGAGGGAGATGAAGAGGAGAAAGGAGATGTAAGAGGAAGGATGAAAGAGGAGAGATGAAGAGGAGGAGGATGAAGAGGAGGAGGATGAAGAGGAGAGGATGAAGAGGAGGAGGATGAAGAGGAGGAGGATGAAGAGGAGCGAGGATGAAGAGGAGGAGGATGAAGAGGAGGAGGATGAAGAGGAGGAGGATGAAGAGGAGGAGGATGAAGAGGGGAAGGAGTTGGCGACAGAAGAGGGGAGGAGACGGAGGAGACGGAGGAGGAGGCGGAGGAGGAGGAGGCGGAAGAGGAGGAGACGGAAGAGGAAATGGATGAGGAGGAGGAGGCGAAGGAGGAGGCGGAAGAGGAAACGGAGACGGAGGAGGAGGAGGAGGCGAAGGAGGAGGCGGAAGAGGAAACGGAGACGGAGGAGGAGGAGGAGGCAGATTAAGAGGAGGCAGAAGCAGAGGAGGAGGACGTGAAGGAGACAGAGGGGTTAGAGGGGGATGAGGTCAAGGGAGAGACGATGGAGGAGATATGGAAGGTGGAGGAGGCAGAGTGTCTTCATTCATCACATTCCTGGGATGGAATACTAGAATGGTTACTCAACTGGATGTTTTAAGAAAATATATTATTTCCGTTGATACTATGTTATGCCTGTTTCAGTGCATAAGAATGCTAGACTCAGTGACTATATAATGTTTTTGAATTTATTTTTTACGATGAAATAGTATAGAAATAATAAAATTAACATGAGAATAGCCACACAAAGCTAGTTACGCAGTATTACACACGTGATTTGGACTATACGGCAAGTTTCTAACGCTGTTGACGAGAATACTTTGTAAATGGTTTTAAAATAAAAAAAAATACTTACCTTCTAGAGCGTCTTCATTCGGAATAACTGAAAACAATACATGTGATTAACAATAGACGTGCCGTATTTGATAAGAATTATACACGGGGAGCAAAATAAAAGATCACCTGCCTGTTGGCAACAGCGGGGGTGCGGCTTAATTTGTAGGGCAAAGCACCTCTGTTACGTCATGCAGCCTTCATAATAGATAATGCTATGAACTGACGTCCCTTTTCATGATAATATAATTTTCAAGTTATCGTATCATCCAAAAGACATTTTCACATTTTCGACCTATTTCATATCAAGGCCGGATCATTTTTAAATATAAATTAAGTCTCACTTCAATTTGAAGGAAACATTTGTTTTTAAAGTTTAGATACTTTTCTTATAATTCCCTCTAGTGTTGGTTGCTCACAATATATTTCAAAAGTTAGGGGGCATGTGAATTGGACCAAACGTGGGAGAGGAACAGTTTTAAAGGCGACGTCGGAATATTTATTCAAAATTACTAGGACCATGTCCAACCATCACAGAATCACCTTCTAATAAATCGACTCCCGCGATGGTGAAAACCTCGCCTTGGTCGCGATTTAGTGTCCTGTTGCGCGAAGAAGGTGGGTGACCATGTGACGTGCAACAGCGGCGCGCAGCAGGAGAGCGGCACCCACGCGAAGTACGTGTCCAGAGACGCGACATAACTTTTCCTTGGACTAGTTTTAAAACGTCAAATAAAGCGAGACCCACTGAAAATGCAAACAGTAGCATCGTCATTACTTCACCGTACAATTTTTTGTCAAAAAATGAACAATGTAAATCGAAATTCGGAAGTATACTTAAGTAGCTAGTTCGGAGAATAGACCTAAGTGAAGATTTATGAGCATTTCATTCTCAGAATTAAAACTAACCTTCCGCTGTCCATGACCAAAGGCGTAATTATAAATATAAATTCATCTAGACAATGAATCTATGGCCCAATGACAAGAGAACAGCTTCCTCGCCAACAATGGAAGTTTTCAGAATTCAGTAAATTTTCCGTGGGCTTGTTTCAAATTGCTCACTTAAGTGAGACTCAGTATAAAGAGCCATCAGCTGTAACGGTATACTAAACAGTCCAAACTACTCTGTATAAACAGTTTTTCAGTTAAAGCGAAGACTTTTAGACAAACTGAAAAGTATGTGTAGGTTACTAGTGTGAAATACAGATCCCTCTCTTATATTTCTGACAATTTCATTTACCAATCCTGACAGACACTTAATTCTGAAAATATCAATAACAAATTCACCCACACATTGCAGCGAAACAACGTAGATAGAATCCATCTGTCAATGGCACAGACGTTCACCTATAAAATGTAGATGGCTGCTTTGGCAATCTCCCAGCGCCCTAGGGTTCACAATTCGAACACCGCGACATCCTGGATTTTTGTACCTTCAAATTGTGGCTGGTAATTAAAGGCCAACAACATTATGTCTTATTTAAAGTGCAAATAATCATTTAGTGGATCTTGATAGACAAGTATCAATTATTTGTAGTTCATTACTTGGTATATGTCGCAACTCATCTAATCCAAACGCATTTTATGTTCGTGCCTGGCGCCTTTTTTTCTGTCTTGTCTACAATGACTTGTCTATAACGTTTCCACACGTTATTGCTATGCCACATGTCACGAGAACGGGCTGTTCTGTGAATCTACCTGATGTAATCAACATGGGTGTTCTCTAGCATGAGAACTTCTAGATCCCGATTGCTCTTCGAATGTTAAACAATTTACTTCAATATTGTATACAAATTATCTTCTTCATCAAATAGGCTTTGTTACAACTACGTACTGAACATTACAATTTCACCAGGGTAAACATACCTTGGATGTGAGGTAGGAGAAGAGGAATCGAATGTCGCAAGAGGACTTAACGACTGCGACGGCGGCGGTGGTCACCGACACCCACAAAAACAGATCAAGCGCCCGCCCGTAATGATAATGAGCCCCACGAAGTTCGGCGGTCGACCGTCGGTGACCACCGCCACCCACTTGCCAGCCCGCTCACCGCCCTCTACCCGCTCGCTTGCCTGCCCGCCCACTGCCCGCCTCTACGCGCTCCAAATGACAATCTTTACGTGGCCCGTTCCCGTGCAATTAACGCAGATTAATACCGTTGCCTCGGCCGTCACCGCGACCGCGCTCGCAACGCACAATTTTATATGTGGAAATTACACGCTAATAAATACGCGGTCGTTGGCGGCGCCCGCGGCCGCGCCGTCGCCAGTGATGGATGTTGCCCTCGGACGTTGATTAGGGCCTGGCCCTGCGCCCTTGAAGGAGCGGGGGTGTGGCCGGACCCTCCGCGCCACCGGCCCGCCCGCTGGCTGGTGCCTCGCCGGTGGCAGCGGCGGTGATGGTGATCGTGGTGGA
Organism: Gryllus bimaculatus; assembly: GCA_017312745.1. Lineage (NCBI taxonomy): Eukaryota > Metazoa > Arthropoda > Insecta > Orthoptera > Gryllidae > Gryllus > Gryllus bimaculatus. The sequence continues at coordinate 24,341,345 of BOPP01000001.1, read as the reverse complement.
GGCAGTGGTGACGGTGGCGGCGGTAGTGGTTGGTGATTACGGCGGGGGCGATGGTGGTGACAGTGGTAGTGATTACGGTGCTAGTGGTGGCGATCGCGGCGGTCTGTATTGAGGGTGGTTTTTTGGTTGACTGATTCGTGATTCCAACTGCTAAAGTCATTAGGCCTGTAGGTATAGTGCATGTATTTTTCGCGAGAGGTGGTGGTGATCTTCCCCCTTGGATGGCGAAATCCGGCACAAGCCTGACTGTCGGTTTGCAAGGTTTTCCCCAATCAGGTGTCTCCCAGCACTGTGGCACTGCACGGGACAATCTGTAAGCTCAAGATTGGTCTTCCGACAATATGGTAGTGTAGCGTATGTACCAAATATAATATTTATAAGAAAGTAAGGGACAATCAAGGTCCGTGGCCCATTTTTATAGGGTACGGCTCCGACATTCGTCGTGTGTTGATCGGTGAAACCACAGAAAACTACTGATCTGAGCAGCTCGCCGCTAGAATTTTCCTCTTGATAGCAGCTGAATTCGATCTATTTACCTACCTATCTAGATAGTGTCGAAAATCCTTCCATTGTAGGATGCCCTGGACAGAGGCACTGTAGTGACATTAGTTGATGCCCTGAGCCAACTTTGCCAGTGTGGTGGTGGTGACGAGATGGCATGGAGGCGGCGGCGGAAGTGGTGGTGGTGGTTTGCAGGCGATGTAGGTCCTCGCTCGAACTTAAGACGGAGGCGCAGATGTTTTGGAACGGCAGAAAGCTTTGGAACTGTTCTTCGGGAACTCGTTTCGGTTCACCACCACATTTTGAGTTTCGCTACCAACATATTTTGAGTTTCCGTTTCAGCTGGCTGCCTTCGGAAGGGGCGTGTGGGGGTGCCGGTCGATGGATCTGCTTGATAGCAAAGGGCCGTTTTGAACGTATGTGGAGTTAGCCGCTTTTCAAAGTTTCAATCACTGTTTTTCGGAAGTAAGGGTGTCAACTTTAAGTCTAAAGCTGAAACTTTTTGAGGAATATTCTCGCAGTTTTCTTTTGCGGCACTGAGACCAACTTGTTTCTTTTGTTTTTTGCAAGATGGTAGGCAATGTGAGCAGCTGATATGTCGTTTCGTTGAAAAGACTGTGTATTAACTTGAACTCGTACGTTATACACTGGGTTGGTAATAAATATATAAAGTTTGTAGAAAGTGTTTTTGTTTCAATGTGTGATAATCGCAGTGACAGAAGTAATTATTATGAAGTAGCTTTGTTTTCCGCTTTAAAGTCTAAATATACTGAAAGGAAATGTGAAGACGTTGTACCACAGAAAAAGAGGAAATTAAATACCAAAGTTCACATTTACAAAAACCACCTCAGCAATGAACATTAATTGTTATGAGAATTGTGGTTAGAACACATACTTATCTGAATTATTCTTAGTGTAAGCTAGTTATAAAGTAATTTTTAAAATCTTGTACAATCAGTTCGTGAAATTTACCCAATCAAAATATTAATTACCTGCGTAATATCAATTAAAAAAACATTGTCCAATAATTAAATTCTGTAACAATACATTAAAATAAAAATATTCATTCTTATTATGGTTATTTCATAGTACATTAGAGTCATTTCTATTGAAAAGAATGTAAATACATATTTTTTGAACCAAAATATTATAAAGTTTGCCAAATTTACGGCCAACAATACAAAAAAAGATTATCATTTCAAACAAAAACACTATTACATAGGACAACAGCACAACTTTTTAATCAAACAGTATTCATTTCTCTTTCATTTATTACTATTTTAATATTGAACAATATATTCCTTTACTCTCAATTTTAATATAAGGAATATTCCAAAACGTTATTTAAAATATTTCGCCTTTTAGCGTAGACATTGAATAATTATCCGACGTTGTCATTATTTTATTCGCATATTTTTGTTTTATGTTTTACGAGAGACTAGCAGTTTACGAATCTCGGTGGTTCAGGCGTTTAAAGTGCCAACCAAGTTGGGTGCAGAAAGTGTGAGTCCGTGACTTTAGGCAAGGAGAATTACCCCAAGTGTTGGTGGATTCTTACATTTCGTGTATCCCACATAAACCATCATTTTATTCATAAGCATCAATTTATAAGCATTTATTTGAACATAATGATAATTACATCTATTGTACATACAGTGAAAATCAAAGGCAAACCACCGTAGTGGTCATCTGTTGGGCAAAGGGAAATCAGAAGAGGCGTAATCTTTTTCCCTTGTCTACGCTCAGTAAAGAGGACGGCACACTCATCCTTATCAATTTAGTATCAACAATATGAAGATTTTCTATGCATTTTTTATTTTTGTTATATAAGTGACCCTCAACATCTTGGTCTTTAGCGACTACTATTGCATTTAACGGTATGGTAACTGTAAAGATGACATATAGTGATGATAGTGGGTGTAAGGACGAACACAAATACAACCACGCCCGAGACGGGACTCGAACCCCGGGATCCTTCGGTCTGAGATCGCTACGGCAGTACTGCCTTAACAATATCGGCCATCCAGACCTGCTCTATATGTATTTATTCATATGGAAATTGCTCAAGCTGGCAGTTAGTGCGGCCAAGATATTTCGAATATAAACCATCTAGCGGATACGCACCTTTACAAACCGCGGTCTCGCCTCTCCGATTTGTTCTTGATTTTTGAACCAATCGATAATACTTACAGGGCGATGGCGCAGAATGCAGTTATCTAATTCGCAGTTTCCGCGGCAGAGCTGGCGTCTTGATGTTCAGGGTGACTCTGCCTGATCCTGTCAATGAACTTTATTTTAGTTCTAATTCTTTTTAAATCAGTTGTGCATAATCTTTACAATGATCTTTGACGAACAATATTACGGTAATATTGCTTTTTTTCTTGAAATGTTCATTAATACTGAAGTCCGGCATAACATTTCATTACGTTTCCTCTATTGAATAAAAATTGCAAACACCTTGCAAACTAGGACACCCAAACATTCTTGAGATACTTGTTATTCACTGCCATTTGAAGTGATAACTTATGATAGAAATAGAAAATTAGTACTCTGTAGGATGTAGTGTTGGCTGTCAAAAGGGATCTTGCAATCAACCTTCTCTCCCTGGCCATAAACAGCACAAAGTTAAAAAGAAAGAGAATAAAAAAATGGAACAACTGACCCTCGAATGAAGACGTGATTTAGGAACAGAAGCCGCAACGGCTACCTGGTAGACGCAAGCAAGGAAACGCCATATTAATTGCATAATCACGTTCTAGTGCCAGAGAACGCATGAACCACTGCCATCCCTGGTGCTCTGCTTCTGACCTCACTCGGAGAGGTGGCTCAAGGCATCAGCTCACGGTTCACATAACTGCAGTGTCTCGGACCGGGAAGTCCTAGGTTCGAATGCCGGCGGTGGCAGGATAGATATCTAGGTCGAATTCAGCTGCTCTCTGGAGGAGAATTCTAGCGTCCGGCTCGGTAGTTTCTGGTGGTTTCTCCGATGAACACTAGGCGAATGCTGGAGCAGTACCCTAACAAAACGGGCCACGCACCGCGCGAGGTCTTTCCTTCCTCTTCCTTGTTCTAGCATCACGCATTACTTACACACACGTACACTTATGTGTACTACATTACCATTTATGCCAGAAGGTCGGTCGGAAGCTTAGAGCTTGCCCGGGCTAGGATGGTGCCCCGCTGGTGAGAGATACCTTGTTAGGAAAAATCCCGCAAGCCGACATGTAGGTCTGCGCCAAATCTAACCATCCAGCGGGGGAAGATCAACGCCTCATCCCGAGAGAGAAAATGATGCACCACATTTACTCGCCAGTTGAGGCGCCCAGACACACTGAACTGAAGGTGCTTCGTTTTGACCCATGGATGAAGCAACTTTTTTAAGAAAAGAAAATATGGCTGTTTCCTTAAATTTTGATTTTTGAAACACATGTTGACAATCTGAAAAAGCATTGTGTTTACTAAGCAACGTTTTCATTCGTACGTAAAAATCTCTCTAATAATTTTGAAAAAAGTGACAAAAGAGAAATTGGCAAATAATTTGGAATTTCATTTTTGTTACCTTTTTTGAAAAGCTACTTAATCTTCGTTGTTTTAAAAATAACCTGAGAACTGAGAACTAAAAAAATCCTGTCCTGTATCGCAAATATTAAAGCGAGGTATTTGTTTCTCAATGCAATATATCCCTCAATTTTATGTCTAGAAATGATGACTAGATGGTGGATTTTGTTGACTTTAACATTCCCAAAAAGTGATCAATAAAACGCTCTTAAAATGCTCTAAAACAAAGAAATATGACTTAAAAATTGTTCATAATCGCTTCAGGTAATCAACTCAAGATGTTAAATATGTTACTGATGTTGGAATCGAGGTTTCCTCCTTTTGTGCAAGTGAACTTCGCTTGCAAACGTTTTGTTTGGACTGTTCTTTAAAAGAAAATCTCTGCCTTTACTTATCCCGAAATCGGTTGAACTAACAATGGCGCCGATAGGTGTCACAGAAACCTTAGATTATATAGTACTCACAACGTCTGGCTTTACAATATAAGAGGGAAGAAATCGAATAGTCTTTTCACGAATTCTGTGGTGAATATTTGATGCACCTCATAAATATTGCAGAAAAAAATGATATTAAAATCATAAATGACAATAAAATGATATTAAATTTAATGAAATCAGCAAATAATGCTGAATAAGTTTCGTAAAAAGGCAAAAATTGACTTATTAGTAGAAATCGACGAAAAATGCAGAAAAGAAATGTATAAAAATGAATTATTTTGTTTCGTCTTAGCATAAAATTAATTACTAGGCTAAACGGCATTGTTCTACAGTAAAAACAAAAAATTAATTTCATTAAAATCCGCCCCCTAGTGATACTCTTAAAAAATGAGTAGTTATTGTGTACTGAATCAACTGACACTAAGAGGAGGAAAAGTTTCGGTATGTCGCGTATTCACACTAGTTAAGTCGTTTTTTGAAAAAAAATATTTTTTGTCCCCTCGTTTCGTCTTTCAAACCACCGTTCGACCGCTTGCTGGCACAGGAAAGGTGTCCATTACTCGCAGATGCCGTCGCTTGAGATAACGAGGGCGCGAGCGCGAGAGTGCAAGAGCGTGTTTTCATTCATGGCCGGATGTGAGCAAACAGATCTCGTCTCGCACTGATGAGCAATATCGGAGATACGTGATCGTCTCGCACCCGATCACTGCTTATCGATCTCTGGTTATTGCCCCCGCGTGGATCGGTTGCGTACGCTGCCACCTGTGATGAAGTCGTTAAGTGATTGCTTGACTGTGGGTACAGCTGTATCTCGATTCACTGGTGTCAACTGACACTGTCTGTGATAGCTTTCAGTTCTGATGTGCCGTCAGCTGGTGTGCCAAAATTTGGCCAGCTTTTCGTGACCTTTTTTAGGCCTAAAATGCCTAGTGTATGGCGTAATATTGTAATTATTGTGTTTTAGTAATATGAGTTTTGTGAGTATTTTTTAAAGCACTCAAACTTTATTATTTGGGAAAGTTAATGTAAGAAAGTACTAAAAAGTATGTAAGTAAAGAAAAAATAAGTAAGTAAAGAACTCATATTCTCCCGAAATATTGAAAGTGTGGGGGACATCAGGTAACTTGTCAATACGAGTATATCCGACTTTGTGAAATGCTTATCGCTTGTTGTAATGAACATTTGTTTAAATAATAACAAATAATATATTCGGCGAAGAAACTTGAATCTACGTTTACAAAACTAATTTCATAAATAAATATCCACTTTGCTTGTTGAATGAACAATTTTTATACCTCCTTAAATCATTAATCAGTGTTTCATTTGCCATCTCGTCTGGTTAAGACCATTTACATATCTATTTTCTATCAACGTCTTAGAGGTACAGCGCGACAGGAAAGTCTTTCTGCAGTGGCATGTTACTGGTGAGACTGCTTGATACAGAAATTATTTCGGTAACACGGGCTGCAGCGTATAACAAAAGAAAACGTAAATTGCAAAATCAGCAGAATCATAATAGATGTTGGAAGTATTGTCTTCATCACTTGTTTACCAGTGATTTGGTTGCACCCAACATAAATGCAATTTTTAATTGGACGCCCTGACGGGCTCCGATGTGGAGAGATTTTTCCTGGACCACAGTATTTTGCTTCATATTCACGATAAGGCTACGTATAATATTACAGAGTCTAATTGTGCTTGATTACAGGAAACATAAGAAAACGCCCACCTCTACTGATAGGTCGCGGTGAGAAGTGGCGCTCACCCAACCATTAATCGAAATCAATTTTCTCTAACGTCAAACAACCCATCAGCTCACTTCTCCAGCGACCTTCGTTACGGGTGTGATAAACCGAAGGTTTAAAACACAGCCGTCACAGAGGAGTCTGTTCATCACAGTCACGTAGTACCTGATCACTTCTCAATTTCCAAACGAGCAACCGAAGAAAATTTTTAATTTCCGAGCACTTCTCTCTGGTTTCCTGATCCTCCCGTAGACTGGCCCTAGCAATCGCTGCAACGCTGCCGCAGAGGAGCAACTTTTTTCCTCCGAGACGTTAGAAGTTGGGTCGGAGCTCCCAATAACTCAAATCGCAGGAACCTGTACTTACGGCGCCGATAAGCATCGTACGCGCGATGCGGCGCGCCGCGGACGAGTTTGCGATTCGATTTCGATCCGAGCGGGACCGCGGCGGGTGGCTCCAGGAAGCGGAGCAAGGGCGGTGGGGGCGGCGGCGGCGTGGGGGCGAAAGGCGAGCGGGGGAGGCGGCTGCGGAGTGGGAAAGAGAATGAGCGGGAAAGAGAATGAGCGGGAAAGAGAATGAGCGGGAAAGAGAATGAGCGGGAAAGAGAACTGAAGTGGGCGGTGGAAGGGAAGTGCGTGAGGATGGAAATCAAAATGGGAGGTAAAATGGATAACAAAGTGAATTATGAATGCTCCTCCCCCCTCCATCAAAACTAGAAACACAAATTACAATATTCACGCCTCAAATCCATGTGCCACGAAGCCTGCTGAGATAGACGTACTTTGTAAACATGTTACGGTGACGTACAACTGTCGGTCAGTCGCACGGTCAGACGGTCGATCGGTCGATCGGTCGATCGGTCGATCGGTCGGACGGACGGACGGACGGGTCGTCACACGGGCGTAGGCTACTTGATTACAATATAAGGTGTAACATTCTTTGAAACAAAAATTAACTCCATACAACACTGTTTTCGACCTTTTCTTCATTTCGCAAAGTATGTTTTCCCAACGATAATGAAAATGTAGCCTCCGAATGCGTGTCTGCGATTGGCGGCAGCTAAATTGTTGAGCTGAAGTTAACCACTCTCTTTATATGAAATACAAAGGCCGATTGTGGTTGCGCAGGCTTCCGCGGCCGGAGTTTGTGTTGTCTAGCCTATCCGGGACGAGCCGCGTCACTGACATGGTGGCTAACGTTTCGTCCAGCGTATTGTGGCCTTCCTCAGAGCGTACTGCTGAACGTACAGCACTGCTGAACGTCAGTGACGCGGCTCGTCCCGGATAGCCAAGATGCCCAAAGGCCTAGATAGCCCAAAGGCCAGTTGCTTCAATCAGTCGGTTTACACAATTCCTAGAAAATGTCCATTTTTAGAGAACATCCCAAGTATTGGTCGAGTCCTCCAACCATAGAACCGTCTGATGAACTGTTTTAATTGAGTCATTCCCATTGTTTAAAGAAAATATCCGACTGGGATCTGGTAGACAGCCACCCTCTAATATTATGCACGCACGTTTTCTTGAAGCCTAATTCCGCTCGACGCCAGAGAAGCGGAAGTTCGGTTCCGATTTGAAGATAGGACCATAGTATCAATCTGAAGCTCATTTTCCATGCAAACTAATTTCTATTCCATGAGAGCTGAAGTTTCAGACCATCACATGTTGGCAACAACGCTTTTTATAGTTTATACTTAATCCATCTAATTGTGGTAAAAAAAACTGAGGTTAAGCATGTTCGGGCTCAAGTAAATTTACTCGTAAACTACTTGTTTCTGAAACAATAAATACGTGTGTGGGGGGGGGGCAGGAAAAAACGAATATTAAAAGATATTATGTTGACGTCATATATTTAAAGCTTACTGCAACCAAACAATGAGACGCATGAAGTCACTTTACTTTCACAAAAGAGCCACAATATTCTTGTAACACCGATTTTTCTACAAATAAAAAAATGGAACTATAGAAACAATATATTTTTTATCCTGCGTAGATCGTTTTTTAAGTATTCTGAATTGGATTAGAGGAAATTAGTCTCATGCCGGATGTTTTTTCACCAAACATTGATTCGTGATTATGAAAGTGAAAACAAAGCTAGCCAGTGAGAAGAGTGATAGTAACATAATTCTCCGATGGGTAACCTATTCCAGCTGAAGATTTGAGACACATCCATTGAGTTTCCCGAGCGACGAAGACCACTCAAATTAACCAGTCTTAAAAGAATAAAGTTTCACTCAGTTTTGTCATTGACCGTTATCATTTACATGCCTTCGTAATTATTTCTGGTATTCAAACTTGGAGGACGTTGTGGATGAAAGAGGATAGAAAACATTGCAGGTTGCAGAACAGGAAGAGAAAACAGCAATGAACCAGAATGGATAATTCTGCATTTTTTTTTGGGGACGTTTCACTATAAAAATCGCTTGAACGTCGTGCGTGATGTCAAATATCGTTAGAAGTTACCGTTTGATGAAAAAAGAATGTTTTTTGTGAACTATTAATGTTACTGCTAAATAAACTGGATTGTTGCAAAATTATTATCAATATGTTATTGAAGAGATTAATGATGTTTAAGTTCCGAAGTGCATAACATATTCATACATAACATATTAAGTGTACATTTTCTAAATCAAAGTATTACACTCACTTTGTGATTGTTCTGTACATGTTTTGCTCCTCGAGATACTATACAATCCATATTTTATACAATCCATATTTTCAGTTTTAATTCAAAGAGTGTAAGTACAAACGAGAAAATTGGGGCATATGACGTTGGTGACACTCTCCTGAATATCAGATTTGAGATTCAGACCTGAGCACCTTATTAGAGCAAAGTTGCTTACATAGTTGCAACTTTCCCATGGATTAAGTTCTGAAGATTGACCAATTCTCACTCTAAATTAACAATGTTAGATGCATTATTCCATTAATAGCATGCTTCTGCCGTTCAAAAAATTAATTTTAATTGATCACATTTTTCATTTATTCATATGAAGACAAATCAAGTCGAAATTTTATTTCCCAGAGTAGTGATATGTCTCAAGTTGAATTAAAATTGATTTTGAATAGCATTTATTTGACAATACGGTGAAATATACGTACGAAACATAATGTTAACGGTTGCGGACAAGAAGATAAATGCATATTCTTGTTTCCTAAAAAAGTCTCAACATCACAATGCATTGTGATTCAGTTTAACTGAAGAACGATACGTACAAAATTATGCAATGATACTACTTCGACTACTACTATTACGAATAATAATAATAATAATAATAATAATAATAATAATAATAATAATAATAATAATAATAATAATAATAATAATTGCATTAGTGACGTGTAAGTGATTTCTTCCACCTTCAAATATTTAAAAATCACTCTTATTAAATTTATTGTACATTTCGAGGTCAGATTGGACTGTGATTGATTTAGTAGGCTTTCAGAGAAAGGAACCGCATTATTTTCGAAGGACTAACATTCGAACGGCCGGGAAGTTGAATGCATGATGGCAGCTATGCTTGCGGGCAGGCGGCAGTCAATTACAAGAGGGCGGAGGAGGCTGCTATCGGTCCGCGGTTGCGGCGCCGCCAACGCCATTGCCGCCGCCACCCCCACGCCTACTCCATCTCCATCGCCTCCATCCTCGCAATTCTTTACGCTCGAGCTTCGGGACGCAACCACAACCCCCGACCGGGTTCGCTATTCTTCTGTTGGTCCCTCCCACGTTCCCGCACCTCACTTGACTTGCTCACCTTCTCCGTAAACCACCGATGCTCCCGCCATTTCCTTTTCTTCATCGCTGTCTGCCTCACGGTCCTCATTCGCACTCACGCACGCTTCTACAGCTACAGACCCCCCCCTCCTTCCACGGTTCCGTCGCTTCCTCCACTACCCTCCCCGTTTCCACAGTCCCACCTCTCTCTCGCTGCCTCGGTCACGGCCTCCGCTCCTACCACACTTCCGTCGCCTCCTCCCCTTTCATCACCCTCGCCACTTCCACTCACACTTCTCTCCTGCTGCCTCGGCCACCGCCCCTCCGACACACAACCCGGTAGCCAGTCCCCCACCCAATTCACTGTCTTTTGATATCCTGCCGCTTCCATTGCCTCCAACTTCAACCCTTCTTCACCTCTACCACCACCATCGCAAACGCCACCGCCGACCACCCGGTGCCTGCTATCGCCGCTGCCATGACGTAACAGTTTCCAACGCCACAACCATCGACAATGCTACCGCCAGGGCTACCGCCTCCATCGCACCCATAATTTACGGCTCAGCCTCGTCAGCTGACATCAAACCCGGGCAAGTTTATTGCGTAGCGGCGGGAGGCTGCAATTATTGCTACTTATCTCGCATCTCGGCCGCGCGCACACAGATTTATAAGCGGCGATCGTGGGAGTGGGTCGCGGCGACCTCCTTGAATTTAATTAACAATTTTCTACACCGCTCGGGAATGTAATGGGCCTCATCATAATTCAGTTCTTAAAATATAATAGGCAATAAAGCTAGGATGTTTGGGCGAGGCGGCGAGCGGGTCGGGGGCGGAGGCGGGGGCGGGGCGAACGGCGCCGGCCGGTAGGACCGCCGCCCCCGCCGCGAGCGGCGTCAGTGGGCCAGCCGACCGTCTCGATTAGGCGCCCGTCTCCTAGTGCATTTCAATGAGGCTGCGAACGCCTTGCGTCCAGGGGTGTGGGTGGCGTGGAATTTAGACTTGCGCCCGCTCCTACCGTTCACACACCATCTCCGGACACGCTTTACAGGTCTTAGTTATATACCAGCCTCGTAGCTTGTAGCAAGAACGAGCTGTATTAGCGAAAAAATCTCGTTAACTCTATGCCTGATGCATAATTATTAGAGGGAGTAAGAAATTTTAGAGTAAAAAGTTAAGTGGGTATAAGGCTGAGGGTGTGCGATTGATCGTTAGCAGCCATCTTCAGTCATTCCTAATTTACCACTGATAATAATGATGCCTGCGATTCTTAAATTACAAGAATCAAGAATTGAGCCAAAAGAAAAATATTGAATATTCTGTAATTTACAAAGGTGTGGTTTCTAAATGAAGGGATGTGTCGTAATGATACGGTTGAATATCAACTATAAAATGAAAAATTTAATACTATTTGCTTGATTTTGTAATAACGAATTGTTTTAAACGAAATTCACACAGAATTGATTTATAAAAAATCACGTCTAAAAAAATTAGGAGAAAATGAGATAAAATTAAAGATATTTGAATAATATTAATTCATTAATTCATTCATTTCAGTTTTTTAAATATCACGAGCTTCATATTTTAATGAAGAAATTACTAATCAATGTAACACAACTGTAGGGTGATTGCCTATTAACTAACACAAAAGTACGTGGCGCAGATCATGTACTTCAAAAAAACCAAGAAAATTAGATTATAATATCCGATTTATTTTGGAACGTGAGGAAGTAACAACTAAGTTCATTATAGTTACACAGGCTAAACGAATTACCTTGAGGTATAATTTAATTACTGAATTCATTCAGCATTAAGTTTATTACTTGCATAAATTACCTGAAATTTATTAGAGGAATGGATTAGTTCGTATTTCATTTTTTACATATAACTATTAAATGAAAACACGTTTTGTTTGCAGCTCATAATCAGCAGGAAGACTTTTATATTAAACTGAGCATGCTAATAGATTAAAAGTCTTTCTCTTAGAAATGGGAATAAATTATATTATTGCTACAACATTGACACGTTCTCGTTGTTGAGAAAATATTTTATCTGAGATATAAAATAATCTGAGGGGATAAATCAACGCCTTTCAACTCAAGTGTACTGGTGATCGGGAAGTCGCGGGAGAAGCCGGAAATTTGCAGGGGGAATTTAGCAAGTTTATGTAAGTTTCTGACGTCTGAACGACGGAATGAAATTCTTAGGATGATTGCTCTGATCAGTAGTTTCCATGGTTTCCTGATCGCTCTCAGGCAAATCATGAACCAGACGCCTAGAATATGGCCCATAGTGTAGAACGCGCAAGATTCTTCCTCCACTATTCTGACCCTGTTCCCCATTCTAGGGTCGAGCGATCCCTCACTGTTCCAGAAAAATGTCAGATATGGGCAAGCAGAACTAGAAGCAGAACTGGAAAAAGAAGTGCTATTGGTAGATGAAATGTTGACAAACAAATAGTACATATGTAATATCATGAAGTTAGAATGTTGTTGAGAAACAACAATTAAATAATACTACCATAAATGTTGAAAACACATTCTCTGGTATATTATTGAATTTAAATTGATCTTTGCCAGATCTTTGATCATGCCAGAGAGAGTTGTTTAAGGTAGCCACAATGATAGTGAGGTACAAAAGTACGATTCACTGAAATACTATTTGATAATAAGTTACAGATACTTTCATTTATCCATCAGTAAATTCAGAATGCATGAGCGGCGTCATGCATGTCATATTCTACATCGTGTGCTTTTAATGCAAAAACTGGTTCTCATAGTTTTAAAATGTCCGTTGAAGAAAACCTTCTTGTGGGAAACTGAAATGAAGGAAAGGTATCCGTTCACCGAAGTACAAGTGGTTAAATGGAACTGATGTAGATCAGTTAGTGATGTGCGTGACAAACGGTGGACGTGTACGAGAGGCTATTATCTAAGAGGCAGAGGAGTCTTGAATTCTCTGCTTAGAAAAGAGACGTGTATCATTCGAGACACGTCAAACGTGAAGGTATTGAATGTCTACTGGTTTCGATGCGTTAGACATCTGGTTCTGCAATTAGCATTTTTATAGCAACAGCCAACGTTTCTGCCGACTACCTTCATGGTATTTACGGTCTTTATCGACGTCGCACTAATATCATTTCAAGCATAATTCAAACCAATACAACAATTCCCCCAATCATTAACACATAACAAATCTGCTTATCATTCATTTTTTGCATACATTTTCTCACATAACTTTTATTGCATACGACGCAACGTACATTGCCATAATAGTCGCGTGTCTACAAATACGATGGCACGAAATCGAATCGCATACACTGGGAGTTGATCACATTCACAACTAACACCAGACGTGTTGACTATCATTCACACAACTAAAATATTGGTATATTTTCCATGTTTGTATTTCTTTGGTGTCTGCATTTCTTTATTGGCTATTTTTAAAGGAAACAATTTCATCAGTTCGCCACCACTAACAGTATCCTCCGTCACCTTCACTATCATTGCCACCTCCTCACCTTCCACCTCCGCCACCGCGCTCACTTCAGTCCGCCACCTCTCGCTCTTCCATCACCATCACCGCCTCCATCGCTGATATTTCTTTGCTCGCGAATAGGCCGCTTGGACCACGCGTACACCCACCGGTTCTCAGTAACAATATCTTGGTGGCAGATGCATGTAATTTTTATCATGAGATCAGCATTTAGCGATTTTTCTCCCCTAGGGTTGTAAGCACGTGGAACTATGGAAGATGAAATTGATGATGATAGTGAGGGGTAAAAAGACAAAACACACATACAGACGTACACAAACACTCCCGTGGCCGAGATGGGTCTCGAACCCACGATCATCTGGTCCGAGATCGCTACTGTCTTAGCGATCTCGACCATCTGATCGGCTCCATCGCTGATTCCTTTGTTTTGGGTTTTGGGGTGCATTAACTGTTATGGATATTAGTTCCGTAAGTGTAGGGTATGATTTATCACGGGAGGTGGCGGTGTTCTTTTCCCGTTGCATGAAAATATCCGCCATCAACCTACACGTCGGATTGCGGGAGTTTCCCATCCAGATATCACTCATCAACGCCGCACAGTCCCACCGAGTCACGCTCTAAACTCCAGACTGGTCTCCCGACATGTGTGGCAGTGTAGGGCGTGTAAGTGTACATTTCTATGTAAGGGATGAGAATATATCAAAGAAGAGGAAAGAAATCTCGAGTGCGGTCCGTATCCCGTTTGTTAGGGCAGTGTTCCAACATTGGCCAGATATTGATTGGAGAAATCACGGTTAACTGTCGATCACAGCATCCGGCCGCTAGAATTTCCCAGACAGCGACTGAATTCGATGTCTATCAAGTGTTGAAAATACTGCCATCCTAAACTAGAACCCTAGGATCTTCCGACCAGAAGAACAGTAGTGACCTCAGTTGATGCCCTGAGCCGCCTCTGCCAGTATATCCGTCACTATCAGCATCACAAGGGCGGTGGTCAGCGGCGCGCCATCGCCTTCACCAAATCTGGTGTATGTTTGCAAACTCCGTCACCCCGTCTCCCGCAGAGTCTGCCATTGCCTCTTCGCCATTATGTTTACCGCCCCCGCCTGCGCCTCGGCTACTGCCATCTTCGAGGAATGCAGCGCCTGGACGTCTTCATTGTTCTCGGAAATGGCGAAGGCGAAGGCGGTGGCGGCAGCGGCGGCGGCGGCGGTGGAGTTGAAGTTGCCAGCCCCGTTGCTGCCGCTGGCTGCTGATGCTCTATTTTTGTTGTGACCTCCTACAGCCTGGAAAGTAGTCATTCAGGAATCGAAGGCTTTTCTTCGTTGGCTTCCTTTGTCTAGTACGCTCATGTTTTGTCATGCAATGTTCATTGACGTAGGGTATTATGCAACTAGTTTATAATGTAAAGCTTTATTGCGTTATATGGTGTTATATGACTTAAAAAAGAGCGGCGTAAGGAACGAGGTTTCAAACGCGATTACATTAAAGCAACATTATAAACGAACTGCAAATCTTAATTTTTGTGTAACAACATTATAAATTTATAAGAGAATTAAAGTTAGTTTTTGGAAAGAACGTTATTGTGTCGTCACGAGTGCGAAAAAACGGTTATCAGCTGTTTGGTTTACCCTCACCTTCCCATGGTTCTCTCGCTGCGATTGGCTGAATGTGTGATGAACAATTATTCGTGTCATAAACTGAAAATACGTCACAATCTGTGCCGTTAGATGTCATTTTATCAATCTCACATGACATCTATATGCATATGCATAGCTACTAAAGCGCAAAGTACCTTACTGTCAAGTGGCGCCAGTATCATGGTTAACTCTCCTTTTCATTACTACACAATCAACTTCCTAGCTATAGATTTCATGACAAAAAAATCTTTCTAGACAAATTCTCTATATCTTACCGATACTTTACTTTTTGCACCATTTCGTACCAATCAGCCGATCTCTAGTGTCGCGGTGCCTGTGAAATTGCTCGTTCTCGGCGGAGTACAGCTCTAATTATTGCAGGTGACTGAAAAATGACGCAGCCTTGGTGCAACTGAACGAGTTCTCCTTCCGCCCAGTCGCCGGGTGTCACAGATGCCCCGCGCGTCGCCCCAGCCACGTGGCAGGGTTCTTGGGATGGACGAGTGGCCTCGCCTCTTGTTCGCGGCGTGGCGTCGAGGCGGCTGCCGCCAGCGTCGCGGAACAAACACACAGCGCCTCGCCGCCGACGCGGAGAAAAAAAACAGTTCTACGCTCAACAAATTCTGACTTCCGTTTAAGGCAATATTCTAGCCGTACGCTGCCCTTTCGCTGCTCCCGCCTGCGGGCGCAGAGCTAGTTCGAGTACGTTGACGCGTTTCATTGCTCCGTGCTCGTGTGTCCTTGCCGCGTTGGATTACCATGTCGCCCACGCTGTTGGGCTTGCTTTTACCTTCGATTCTTACTCTCCGTTCCGTTTGTGTTTCTTTTAAATTCCGCCTATCCCGCTGTTGGTTCAATCTTGCAAGTTCGTTGGCCCGTGCCAATCGTCATTGCTAATTATCTTTACCTTATATATTTCCCATGCCTACTGCCACTGCTAACTTCATCTCTTTTCGTCTCCGACGCCATTGTCCATGTCTTTCGTCTCAAACTCTCACATATTCATGACCATGCAATTGGTGAACTCTAAACTAGTCCCTGCTCATCGTTTTTCTAAATGAGTATATCAATTTTAGTTCCTTAGACAAATCATCACCGTTCACACCTATCAACGTCATCACTTTCTTTACTCGAATCCAATCCACGTTTTATGTTTTGTTCTCCCCAATGGACTTTCGTCTCTTGTTCCTTTCTCTCTCTTTTACTATCTTAACATCTATGCGTACGTTTCATGATAGATTGATCCATTAATGTTACAGTTACTCTCAAATTGTACGTCATTTTCAATGATGTGGAATCACTCTCAATGTTGAATCACACTCAATCAACTCTCAATGTTACAGTTCCTCTCAAGTTCCACCTCACTTTCAATGATGTGGAATCATGAGAGTTGTCGGTAAACTAAGGTTTCCAATGATTTTTATCAGAGTACAACACGTTTAACGCATTGACACTCACATGTTTGGAAAGAATGCACTGTTTCCAATTCGTCTCCATAATAACCGTTGTGATCGATGCATTTATGCATGCAGTGTACTATCGTTTATATGCATGTGTAATAGAACTCTCCCGCCACGTCGCGTACATGTTGCGCGACCTCTTCCTTCAGCTTCTGATACGTACTGAATTTCGTTCCACCCAAGTGTTTTCCAATTCAGAGAAGAGATGAGAGTCACTTGGATCTATATCCGCGCAATAGAGTGTGTGAGAATCACATCACAATTGAGTGATGAGAGCGGTTTTTGAACGGGCGGTGTGGGACGAGTATTTGCATGTTCATAAGCATGATGCGTAAGAATATTTGGGGCCAGAACTTGTCAAAAGTAGTCTTCTTGGCATCAGAGATCATGTTACAGAGCTCTTGTATCGTCATACACCGATCTTAAAGCATTGCTTTTCCCACTTTGGCAATTGCATTGTCAGAAACCAATGACCATCCGGCACGCTCTTCAACATTGATGTATGTACGTCCGCTTTTAAATTCTCTGGATTTGTTTTCGCAATTTTTTCACGCTCATACACAGGTCTCCGACCTCTTCACGAAGCTGAACACGGATGTGGCTTATTTTCTTTGCACACAAAATCAAATTAAAGAGTGTAATTGACTCGCGTCGTTGGCGGCGTGTGGAAGCTACATCGCCAACGGCTGCCACGTTGAGACAGCGCGTTCCAGAGAGCACAGAGTTCCTCCCACTGGCAGGAGGAATCTGGATGAGGAAAATCCCGGGAGCGAACACGGTAGGTCGACTCTAGATTTCACCATCCGGGGGGGGGGGGAGGAGAAGGTCGTCACCTCCTAGTATAAAATATTCCTACTATAAAACTATATAATTCTATATAAACTGTTATAATGACCATAGCGGCTGAACACCCGGAACCCCGAAAATATCTATAAATTATTACAAGAAAAGGAGCCACTTTTGCACCGTAAAACTTTGAAACCTCAGAATGTGAGCGATGGCTACGTTGAAGAGCGTCTTCTCTCGGGCGGCCGGAGCGTTCGCCGTCGTTCCTCGGCCGCCATAATAGCCCCACATCGCCAGCAGCGGGTGGGCGGCGCAGGCGGCGTCGTCTTTTTCTGCGGCAGCTCCGGGAACTCAGGCGCAGCGCTGCGCGGCGGCTGCGCGCGTCCCCGGGGGACAAAGCGGTCGCCGCCACCCCACCGCCTCCACCGCCTCCACCGCCTCCGCCGCCTCCGCCGCCTCCGCCGCCTCCGCCGCCTCCGCCGCCTCCGCCGCCTCCGCCGCCTTCGCCGCCTTCGCCGCCTCCGCCGCCTCCTCCGCCGCCTCAACAGGCCCTACCTCCTCCAACGCTTCCGCCGCCACCACTATCATCACAATCACCACCGCCTCCGCCACATCCGCCGCCTTCGCTGACACTGCCGCCTCCATCGCCACCACCACCTCCACCGCCTCCGCAGTGTTTGGCGTCGTTGTTTCCTTCGCCTCCGCAACTTCGGTTGTCGTTGGTTTTTGTCTGTCGCATGATTCGATTATTTGATTATTTCCTGTTTACGGGTGGTCACCTGTTGAGGTTAATAGTCTCGTAAGTATAGTGTATGATTTTGCTCGGGAGGTGGAGTTCATTTTCCACAGCTGGATGGTGAGGTCTTGGCGCCGATGTACACATCGCCTAGCATTTTTTTTCAACCAGGTATCTCGCACCGGCGAGGAACTCCAGCCGGCTCCCCATCCGGGTTAAGCTCTAAGTTCCCGGCGTGTGTGGTATTGTATAGCATGTAAGTGTAAAAGTAAGTAAGGGCAATGTATAGGACAATGAAGAAAAAGGAAAGATCGCGCGAACTCGTTTGTTTGGGTACTACTCCTGCATTCGCGTGGTATTGGAAACTTCCGATCCGAGTAGCTGGCCGCTAGAATTCGTCTGCAGACAGCAATTGAATTCGATCTAATTATCTAGCAATTATGGAAAATCCTGTCACAATCGGGACTCGAAATCATAGAACCTCCCGGTCTTTCGTCGGTCGTCGCCTTCGCCCCCGCATTCTTCAGTTCCTCCCCGCGTGTGTCCCAACGTTCCCATCTGGTTCACGGTGCGAGAACCTTCACTGCCGTCACAGCCGCTTTGACGCCTTCGCAGCTCCTATCTACAACTCCAAAAATGGGTTGCCATTAGAGAATTCTTGGTGTAGTGGATAGCGCGTCTTCAACGACCGATGTTATGGATGGATTTACAAAGTTCATTTAAACTTACCTAGACACACATTGGTGATTATAGGCTTACAATGTAACCTAATCTTAATTTATAGATAACATTAAACTACATTTAAGGAGCACTTAATTGGTTTATTCTAAATCGCTGAAAGCGATAAGAATGACTTTACAGGATATCTATTTTTGATTTGCCTTCAGCGTTCTAAATATTAATTCAGTTCGAAATTTCTGCACTGATTGATCAATTAGAGGTTTGAATAAATGTAAATGGAGAGACATGCAATAGTTTTTACAAATTGCTCAAAATGTGGATATTGATGGCGTGGGTTATATTTTAAATAAATTGCATTTGTGTAATTTTTGAAAATATGCAGTGAAATGCATCTTACATCATCTCAAAGAGTGCAATATGCACGAAGAGTTAGAAGAAAAAAATGGCGATTGAGCGTTTTTGAAAATGCAGAATTTTGAGTTCGTTTTCACAAAAAACTGTTGAGTCTTCGAGAAACTATATATGACCTTATTTTAAAAAAACGTGTACTCATACATGCAATAATGCAAGCAATTCGCCGCTAATGTAAATAATAACGACGTGAGAGAAAAGTCAAAAAAGTTACTTTTTTGAAAATGTTTAGAGCATTATGGCGTTTATGTCATCTTATAGAGTACTTTAGACTCTTTTTAAAAATATGCAAATAAGCTTAATGAAAGAACTCACTATGGAGAACGAATTTCATTTAAAAGAAAAATCGTTATCTTCAATTTTGTAGTTATAGGAAGACACCAAATTTTCGAATTCAGTTTACCGTGAAAATGTGATCTTTATAAGTGTGCTTTACTGTATTCTTACAAGATAATTAAAGAAATATTTTGGTGACTCTTTGAGAAAAGTTTGAAAATGCAATAGTGTTTTTGAGATAATTTTGAAATTGGGGCTTCATGTATGGTACTCCCTAATTTTGAAGAAAGTTTTTCAAATGGCGGTATCTGGAGTAATGCCATATCGACCGGGGAATATCCATTTTATAAAAATTCGCACGATGGTTTAGGCACTAGTGGTATTTACAGACTGACAGGTAAGCGGACGGACGTTTGGGCGTCAATTGCTTTTTCGATATCAAGGACCCACAAAACAAAAATTCTCGCTACACCACGTGTTAGAGGATTATCCCCCTTAATTTAGCAACTGAATTTGTCCACGTTTTCTTTATCAAGGCCCAGCAACGAATTTTTTTCTGTCGAAAATCGCGGTTTTTTTCGCGCAGCACTACATAACTGTCCCTAAATACGTTTACTACTCCGTATATACGTATGTATACTGGGAAGTAAAAAATGAGGTCTATCCTCACTTAAATTCACGGACATCTTCGGGACTTCACCAAATATGCCAATAAAACGTTCATTGTAAAATGATCGCCCATATTTTGTCGCAAAAATCTTGCTCAGATATTTCTGGCAACATATTTCCCCGTATTGTTTTTGATAGTTTAAATATTGCCGTAAGAACAAAAAAAAACTGCTGAAAGATTTTGCGGAAAGTTATTGTTAGTGAAAGGACATCATAAAAAGGTGTCGTTTATATTTTCAATTTTTCATAGTTACTTGTTGTGCAAGTATATTTGTGTAGGTCTGGTAGAGATGATGTAGGTCAGAACACCAATATTCCCTATAAAAGAAATTATCTTAAAAGGGAGGGATGCTTATTAAACAACGAGAGCGCCGGACAAAAATTAGGCGCGAACGAGGCCGTGAGAGCAAGCAATTTCTATTGTGTTCCACATAATATTTAAATGATAAAATGTGATAGATTGATTTATTTAGTCAAAAAACAGTAAATCAACTGCGCACGTTTTCTTGAGTTCGAGAACCCGTTTCCAACATTTGAACTATAAATAAGCAGGAAGATGAATAAAAGTAATAAATAAATAAAATAATAATAATAATAAATTAAAAGAAATTAGCAACATTTGTAGAAACTAGATATGTCCGTTCCAGAGTTACAGAAAATTTATTTGCATCGGAGAACGAACTACAGATTTCATTCCTCTGTATTGCCAACAAAATAGTAACTTACCTTTACCTTTTCTCCTACCAATACAAGAAAGAAGAGAGTTGGACAAAACGTGTGCATAGTAAAGCTGTATTCTGTTCAGTGCAAAACAATATATTTGTGATCTTATCTTTCAGCATTTATAAGATAATATTGGATGGTCTTCAATTATGAATGTTTAATTTATACAATTCCTAAAATTTAAGAGTTTGATCGGGAATTATAGTGCTCAAAACTCGGATTTCCACCTCAGTGTTATCTTAGGCGACACTGTGCTGCAATTACTGTAATATTTGAGACTGTTTTTCATTTTGATTTTCTTTTATTGGAATTGCAAGTTACATAAATTAGTATTATAGTTCTTTTACATATGCATGTTTTACGATTTAAATTAACCTAAAAACTAACATAATTCTAAAGCTAACTACTCAGGGTAAGTGATCTCATGAAGCTCTTTACTTATCCTCCAACTCGGTCTGTATATTCAAAAAAGCTTGAATTGGGATCCTGTTTTTAATTCTTGTACAGGAATCTGGGATTTGAGTGAGGTCGAAATGGCATAGGTGGTCGTTTTTGTTGATGCATGAGAAGAATTTGCTGGAGATCTTGGATGAATGGAATTATGTAAGGGATATTTAATTCTTTGTGCATCTGAAGATTTGATACAAACCATGAGCCTTGAATAATTGTTCTGAAGTATTTATTTGAATGATTTAGATTTGGTTTAATTTGGTTCTTGAGGCATTTAACTACATGGGACACGTATAGGTATTAATAGGTCGCATAATATGTTTCTATAGAGCTATTTCATTGTTTAAAGACATTTTACTTTTGTAGTTAATGAATGGTTTTAGTTGGAGGATCTCTATATTTGCTTAATTTTTTTTGAATTTATATAATCTTTTCAATATTGTTTCGTATCAATATTTAGTCCTGGATATTTGATGTTTTGATTGAGAGTCGTCCAAGGAATTGGTGAACTACTGATTGAAAGAGGGGGAATGGTGAAAATTTGTCTGAGTGTAAAGATTTTTGCATTAGATTTTTCGGCATTGAGTTTGAGTTTACATTTTATTTTCATCGATTTTGTCTAGGAGTATTCGTATCTTATTTCTTATGATGTTGAATGAATAACTGCACCCATTCAGAATGGTATCGTCAGCGAATTGCCCGATGTTGGCGTTGAGTGCTACTGGGATGTCAGGTACGTAGATATTCAAGAGTGTAGGAGACAACGGAGATCCTCGGGGGAGACCGGCTTAAATATTTCAGAGAATTGATGTGTGATTGTCAATGGTAACCGCAACAGTTCTGACTGATAGAACTAGTTGAGATTTATTCATGTTTGTTTTGTAGAAGTAAGAAATGACTACTTCAAAATCATTGCACATATGCCCCACGGGCGTTTCGTTTGTGTTGATTTAGACTCTCTCAAGTGATGGTTGGAGTGTTAGTTGGGCATAAATTGCAATATTATAATTTACATCACAGTTCCCAATAATGAAATGCAGTACGTTCTGTTGTAGCATCTAGTTTCTCGTTACACGGGAGCGGGATGACCTAAGATATAGTAAATTATTTTCTCATTCTTATTTGAAACATATTTTCATGATCTCTGATATTTGATTTGTAATTTCAAAATAACCTTCAAAAACTTTTGTTAATATTTCTGCAACATATTGTATCAATGCATTTTTTTGTAGAATTTAAACTTAACAGACTTTTATGTAGCTAACAGATAACATGTACTCAAGACCTCAAAGTTCCAGAGGAAATTCTTACAAACGGGAAGTTTTTTAATAGGAATTCTGTTTAGGCACTTAGTCGGTAAAATGGTATTACGCCCTTGAGATAATACTTGTGAATAATACATTTTAAAGAAAAGTAGAAGGAACCTTTCACTAAATACTGGTAATTTTTGAACGCTGTTGTTTAGACTTTTTATTGAATCGTTTCTGAAATATAGAATTATGTAAAACATGTTATACAAGTAATAGTCTATAATACGCCCTTACGATTGAACCTTTTGTTTAATTAACCAAATAATTTTAATATTGCTTTTCTTTAGATGAGTTTATCTTCACTAAATGTAGTACTTGTAAGTATTAAAGAAATGTAAATAAAATATCAATTGTTTATAATAGTGTCATATATTAGACAAAGTGTACCTCAGAAGAATTAGAAAAGTTTCCAATATCAGAAGAAAGTTGAACATAATATTATGAAAAACCTGAATTATAAAATAATGTTCATGGTTCGAAAGCAACGTGACTCGCCAGGTCATTAAATAAGTAGCTAACTTTAATCTGTCAGAAAAATGAAAATCTCATGGTCTATTAATATAATGAGTAGAAAACCGAGGAACAAAATTAAACGTTAAAATTACTTTTAAAATCAATTTAAAATATTGAACTAAATAGAGACTCCGAACAGCTGTGTTCTTTACATCGCCAAACTTAAAACATATTAATAAATGAATAATCTTAATAAAATAGGCAAATGGCTTATATATCTCAGAAAATGGTACATAGTGCTGTAATTTTGTACAAAGTCCTATGAAACACGTATCTTATTATTTTAATGCATTTGAACATAAACATTCATAGCAAATGTGTACATTTATCGTGTATTTATTATCATCTTTCATATTTGGCGACGCAGTTCTTAAAATTTCTAAACAAATTTTCGTCATTTTCAGAACTCATTTGTTCCGGTATGCGAGACAACAAAATGCTAAATTGAATACGAAAATCCTTTTATCTTCGTAGATTTCGAGAGATTAATGAAGTACGGGTGATCTTTTGTTTCATTTTTGTAATTGTTTAAACAAAAGCTGACCAATTCAGTAAATTCGTGATAAATATTGAGAAGTGTTGAGAACAGGTTTACGGATTTGATAAGGGGAATATAACTTATTTGGACTTCTACTTAAAATTATTTCATTTAATAATTTTAACTATAAATTTAACAATCACTGTAACGATATGGGTGATGGTGAACAAGTATTTTCTGTGATTGCAATTGACTTCGGTACTACTTACTCCTCTGTTGGTGTTGTACAAGGCGATCAGGTTCATATTGTTAGTGATGACCATGGCAACGTAAAAATCCCTAGTTATGTAGCATTTACTGATGACGGATGTGTTATTGGGGAAGATGCGTTGAAACAGGCTGCTCTAAATCCACACAACACAATATATGGTAAGAACTATTTTTAATTGCATGGCCTTTTCCTTTTGAATTTCCCCACGCAGGAATCGAAATCCAATTTAGTAACTGTTCTTGAAAGTATGTTTTCATGTATTGAAATATGCTTTGAAATTATATCATGACTTTAAAAAAGTATTTACATAAATTGATATTTAAAATGTATTTATAATTTTATGAATAACTTACATCCAAATTGAAGTCTGATGAAATATCAAAGTTGTTATTATTTTATTTGTAAGATAAGAGTTCAGTTGCCTTACTGTATTTCACAGACATTCAATACGAAGATTAGTAATTTTATTTTATTTAAACTAGTAAAGAGTAATAAATTATCATTAGATGAATTTATTATAACGATGTATAACTTTTTCACAACATAGATATTGTGATATTTTATAATGATTTGTGATATTTTGTGATGATTTATATTTAATAAAACTTGGATATAAATTAGAATAAGTAAAAGGACTTTATTTTAGTACGTGTTTTATTTTGCACAAAATTGAAAATATTAAAATAATAAAATAATAAAATATATTATGCTCATGTACTTCGTTACTTATATTATCTTTGTATTCCTAGGTATTAAACGTATTTTAGGTATGGATTTTTACGAAGTCAGAAGAAAAAACGGCATGAAGTTTTGCCCATTTCACGTAATAACGGATAGAAAAGAAACAAAAATTAAAGTTACTGAGATTGGGAAAGTAAACACATATTTAGTAGAGGAAATTTGTGCCATGATACTTACAAAACTGAAGAAAATGGCTTATTGCTACTTAGGCACAAATGTCGCTAATGTGATCTTAACAATTCCCCACAGTTTCAACGCATTACAACGACGGGCAATTGTCGAGGGTTGTCATTATGCAGAATTGAATGTTCTTCGAATAATAAGCGATTCTGTAGCTGCTGGATTTTCGCATGGATTATATCTGGTCAGTACACTGAAAGAGTAATATTTGAAAACTAATTCTAAATTTTGATAATTTTATTTGCCTGTATACTCATTGCGTATTTTAAGTTCGTATTGCGTATGTAGTATATAGTTCCCTTTCAGCCTAGATTTCTTCACAAGTAATTAATTTTTAATTTGCTTTCTTCAATGACAATTTCTGTTTTTCCTGATTAAATAATATTCTGTCAGTTTTAGAATAATCTTTATAAATTTACTCGTGTAATTTCAGAAAGTGTTAAATAATATTTTAAATGGAAGTAAAAATTGAAATGTTCATTTCATTCAATTTCATATTAAAATACTTTTACGCTTATTTGACAATAGTTTATAACATGTTGGAAAAATGTTGTCTAGTCGGGCCTGTGTGTACATACAGCGCATTGTAAATCGTTGTTTTGAAAGTGTCTTAAAAGAACGGTACTGCACCTCGTGCTACGGAATGGGCGAACCTTAAAAACCGTAATCCAATGTTGAAAAAGTTATGTTTTATGGATTACTGCATGAGGAACGCAGCGCCTATTTGTTAGATTATAAAATATGCAAAGAAGTTTTAATTAAAATTTACTACTTATTATTATCATTATTATTATTCGTCTGAAATGTGTTTGATGGAGAACTGAGTGTTTTCTCTCACTTTCTTTCTCTCTCTGTCCAGTAGTAGCTTACAAACGAGGTTTTGTGTCGATAGTGTCCATCACTTGGTAAAAAGTATTTCCTTTCTTAGCGCAATATAGGAGATTTATCAGTTTGCTTATGCATGTTTGAGTGGATTTGCAAATATACAATACAACGAAAATTAAACTAACGTTTAAAATATCAGTCGACGACGAATATGTGACTAACCTGCTAAATATCTTAAGATCGTAGATTTTACATATTAGCTAAAAATGTGTTTGTGAACTACGTGAATAAACAAATTTATTGTAAAATATGGATTTTTCGTGACTACATGAACAACATTTTAATCCATTTTTGTTCTACGTTTATTTCTATATATTTTATCGTTTTTATGCTAAACGAATTTGGAAAAGAAGACTTCTTACGATGTTTAAATTCTGGGCAATTCGGGAGACGCCGCGTCGTTGGCTGAGAGGCCGACGTTTCGCCTGACATGTCGCAGGCTTCCTCAGAGCAGTGACGACAGTTCCTTACGATGTTGTCCAGGCGGCTGAGGTTCCCAACGTGCTGGTCTTCCACCTCGGCGGAGGCACGTTCGACGTGTCCATCCTGCGGGTGGCGAACGGCGCGTTCGAGGTGAAGGCGACCACGGGAGACGGCCACCTGGGCGGCGAGGACTTCGACGTGCGCCTGGTGTCGCACTTCGCGGAGGAGATCCGCCAGCAGCACGGCCGTGACATTACTGGCGACGCCCGCGCCGTGCGCGTGCTGCGCGCGGCGTGCGAGCGCGCCAAACGCGCGCTCTCCGACGCCGACGAGGCGACGGTGGCCGCCGAGCTGCACGGCTTGAGCTTCCGGGCCACGCTCACCCGCCAGCGCTTCGAGGCGCTGTGCCACGACCTGTTCCTGCTGCTGTTCCAACACCTGGAGAACGTGCTGTTCGTGGCGAACGTGCTGCGCGGGGAGATCGACCGCGTGGTGCTGGCGGGCGGTGCCACGCGCATGCCCAAGATCAGGGAGATGATCGGGGTGTTCTTCGACAAGGAGATAGCGCAGCCCGTCTCGCCCGAGACGACGGTGGTGACGGGCGCGGCCATGCAGGCGGCAATCGTCTACGCCCAAGGCCCCGTCGTCATGTCACCGCTCTCTATTGGCATAGAGGCTCCCGGGGCTGCGATGACCGTCATCATCCCGCGACGGAGCGAGCTCCCAGTGAAGAAGACCGTCAACTACACGACGTATCACGACTACCAGCAAGCCATTACACTCAACGTGTTCGAAGGCGAGCGCCTTCTGGCGACAAGCAACACCATGCTGGGGACTCTGACCTTGGACGGGATCCCTCTCCTGCCGAGGGGAATTCCTCAAATCGATATCACGTTTGATTTGGACTCGAGCGGCCTACTGACGGTGACGGCGTGCGAGCGGAGCACCGGCATCAAGAACCACTTCGTCGCGATAACGAGCAAGGACCACATCGGCGAGGAGCAGGTGGAGCGCGTGCTGGCCGAGGCGGAGTATTTTCGCGAGGACGACGAGAACGAGCGGGACCGCCTCGTGGCCAGGGACCTGTTCAAGGTGTGTCTGCTCAACGTTAAGAGGGCCATGAACGCGCCCGACGTCGTAGAGTCCATGGACGTCGAGGACCACGCGTGGTATATGCATATGCTGCGCTCCGACTACCAGTGGTTGAAGAGCAACCTGTCAGCCAAGAAAGAGGAGTTCATGCGCAGGAGAATCGATTTGCAAATCGTGTACTTGTCAATCGTCGCCGATATGTTTCACGACGATTTGAATCATGAGTTAAGATGTAGAAGAGAAGGATAATACGGAATTTTTAATTAGAAACACGGGAAATTATTGGTATTTAATACAAATGGTAGTTTTGTTTTAAAATGAACACATTTTCTTTTTGAATGGATTGGCGTATTTTAAACATATTTATATACAAGTTTCATAATCATGTTGTTTTGCATACTGACTTTGTTGTTTTTCAAAGTTCTACGTACAAAATGAATTTCCTTATTACGGACAAGATGTATATTTAATTATGCAGTTATTTATACTAATGTTTTTAACCGAATCGAACATATTCCACTGAGAAGCACAGGTCACAAATCAATAAGACGGAAAGAATGAAGATTAATGCAGAGGAAATTCGATTCGCAAATTGTATATCAATCGGTGATCATAATTAAGTTTCACGATGGTGTTAATTATGGTATAAAATGTGCTTCGTCAAAAATCCTTTTTTTAGGGAGTTAATACATTTTAAATTGTAAGCAATTAATACAAAATGATTCAACTGTTAATATTATTACATTTTATACTTATAATTCTCTATAATTCAACAACATGTTAGTTTTCAATATGTTGTATAATCATGTAATTTGTGTTTCAACAATCTGTTGTTAATTACTCTGTTTTAATCAGAAGTTGAAATGTGTTTACTTGTATTAATGAGTATTTGCTTGGTGTGGAAGGAGTTAACTAAGAAAGTAGTAAATACTTAGGAGTAGGTTTGTTTGAATGAAATGCTCTCAATATTAATGATAATGTAGATATTTGATAAATTCAAATATTTTGAATGAGTTTCCTTTGAATAAATGAACTTAATTTGTCATTATTGAATGATATATGATCGTATGAATTTTCTGTATGATACATCTATATTAGTCCTAAAATGTATCGAGATGTGAATACGGATTTGATAAACGGTAATTCGCAATGCATCAGTATGATTCATCGTTGAATATATTTTCAGTACAGGAAATTTTATTGGACATGTCATCACGAATGACAATAGAGCTAATGACTATTAAAACATTTTTCAAAAAGGGGTGGCCAAATTATCATTTTCTGTGCGACACAGAGTAGAAGGCTAGCTTAAATAATTGATTAATAATAATAATAATAATAATAATATTTCCGTTATATATGCACTTATTTGTTATATTATTTTAAGTTAACCAGAGGGGCACACATCTCCGAAATGATGTTGATGATGCTGTATTGGTTCGTATTATCTAGGTTCATAGTGTTGCCATGCTTTGATGTTATTGTCAACATTCAGATTATGTCACCATTTTGTACGGCATTGTACGGCATTGTTTTGTGATGTAGTGTACCTGACAAAACGTTCGCTAGATATTATTGAACGTTTTGGAAATATATTTGCTGTTTTAATGACGTTCGTAGCTTGTAAGTGTAGTCTCATTTTTCTTAAATTTTCCTTTTGGAAAAACTGCGGGAATTCAAACCTTATTGCGTTATTTACGCGTTAAGTTATTATAATCCCGTGTATACTTACGAATTGATGATATTCGGACCAAATTGTTGTTTGGCACAGTTGTGATATGTATTCAAGAGATCGTGATCTATTATTGTGGACTAGTTAACATTCGTTATAGAGGAAAAGTGTTTCTCTGTTATTTCATTCCCTTTTTCATCAAGAACTGCTGTTACTTGATGATACAATTAATTTCTTATGCTGTAAGAAATCATAAGAAATTACGAAAATTTTCAAAAATATTTTCGTTATTACACGACGTTTCAGGATCTTGTCTTGTTCTCATCATCAGGTTCTATAAATACAAGTCCATACCTTATTACATAATTATATTTTTAAATTTATTTAAAACGCGTGATAGATAATGATGGTACTCGCCTCTATATTTTTTAAATTTTCTTTCTCTTCTAATTCGTCTTTGAATAAATTTATTTCTTTATTATAGCTTATTTAATTTGCTTGCTTGGAATTTGTCGAGTGACGAACATTCAGTGCTCGCCCTACCTATAGCGCAGCTTGTCGATCTTTTGGACACATCAAAGGAAGCGAACATTCACTGAACACATCACCTGTTCGAGATTGGACCAGCAGTCGCTCCTGCTCGGCGAATGCCGAATGTGTGGAGCCGTCTTTATGGAAAATAAGCGGCCCGCTGAGAATCCCCCCTCAAATGCGAGTTGGCAATATTATGTAATTGGAATACTCTTTCTTACAAGGTGCTGCTATGGCCACCTGAACTTCGCCATTGTGAAACTTTGCTCCTTCCCCTTTGCTTTTTAGAAACCGCAAATTCGGAATCAATGATGAGTGAGGGTTTGTAAAACAGAAGAATTTCAACCTCGTGATTTCCTCGTGTTTCGTGATGATCATGCTTAACTCGATCGAAAACTAACAATTATTTTTTACTGATTGCTTCAACGTGATTTGGGGAGGGCGAGGGTATCATCTCTTATACTCCCGTCCATTTTGCGCTACATGGCTTCATTTGAACACCGACTCCTCGTAATAAACATTTTTTATACTACGAAAGTATTTTACATTGAGAATAAAAATCTTATGTTTAATGAAAACCAGTGTACAATTACGTCTGAATAGGTAGAACTTTCTTTCCGCCGTTACGAAACTATTTCGGGGCTTTATCGGCAACGTTCTGTGCTCAGAAAATGTTTGTATAGAGTCATTTCAAACACTATATTGCATTTTTATTTTGCATATATTATATATTTTCTCTATTTTACATATATTATATATTTTGGAAAAATAAATGATATATGTACATATTTTGCTTTTTTATTGCAATAAATTCCCTTCGCTACGGATAACGTAGCTGGCAGGGCGCTGAATCAACGCGAGGGATTCTGCTCGTCTCTTCGTGTTCTACATATTAATATTCTTCTGGGGTAGGCAATGCCTTTCTTGTCTTCCCTCACGCTACGCCACCAGTAGTAGAGTAGAATTATACGATTATGCGTAAAGGGTTATAGTTGTAGTACAGATTCTGGCTCAAATAATGAATAATCAATCCTTAAGGCAAATAAAATTTTATTCTAGCAAAAGGACATAGTATTTAAACGTACAAACGTAAGGCAAAAAAGGACATAGTATTTAAACGTACTCCTCTACAATATAAAAAGAAGCGCTAAAAATCTTAAGTGATATAGCTTTTACATACCATCATACAAATGGAAATAAATTAAAGTGAACGGGGACAAGCGAAATGAGTGCAAACAAATGGGATTTTCATGTTGTACTCGCATGTATTCTGGTATGTACGTGTCAATGTCAATGAATCTTTGTGCCGTATTACATCGTATTAGTTGTATAGGCGAATGATAGTGCTGTTGCTAAGCGCATAATTGAGTTGATGACAAGATTTTCCCAATTTTAAGAAGAAAGATTTTTGGCACTATGGTCATTTACTCCCACAAATTTATAACTAATGCTTGTTACCTAGAAAGTTGGTAAACATATTTTGTTTTGTTTTTTCGTAGTAATTGTATTCTTAACAACATTCATATTTGTAATTGCTTCAGTTATAGAAGATTCTCATGACAGATTTGGTGCCCAAACACGAAGTTTAATGCATCATATACATATTTCTAGAATAATTTTAATTTCCGTTTTTTATGTACAAAAATGGCACACAAAAACAGGTTTACAGCTCACGCTTTTAAAACTAAGATAACAAACATGTCACCTAGATTGTCGTCTAACTTCATTACGAAACTACACCCTTCTGATATTTGCATAAACGCGAATTAGCATGTTGAGTCCGACCTGATAGCCGTGTCAGTTCTCTCCGCACAGAACACACACCCGAACGCACAGCCTCCGCTCTTCCGGCAAACAACCAGTAACCCTCCTAGGGCTGTCCATTAACAGAACCTTATTCACCGGCGTCGGACACGAACAAGCGTCCGCCTCTCGCCGTAACTTCAACGAGTGAATCGCCGACTACTCGCGTTAACTATCGGTTCCTCGACTGCTAGACGCTTCCCCGCACTGCACCCTGCCTTATCTGCGCCTTCTCCTCCGCCCGCGCCGGCCCCTCCGCCCCCGCGATCCAATTTGCGCGGGGCGGCTCGTGAGCAAACTGCTTGTGGGCGGGCGCACGCCGCCGCGCCCGCCGTCACGCCTCCGCCAGGCACCCCGCGCAAGCGCTTCAATACCATACGAGGACGCGGCCAGATAAGGGACCGAGGGATAGATTGAGCGGGCGACGCCGGCGCCGCCGACTCCGCTGGGGCGGAAACTTCGCAAATTGTTCTTTAAACATACTCGTTGCGGAGTGGCGGAGCTGTCCCAGCGCGTAGCAATGGCATCCAGACGCTCAGCCAAACAAACAGGTCGGGCCGGCCACGGCCGCGCGCCGCGGCGTTGGAAGTGGCGCCCCGCGCGCGCCGGGCGCCGCCCCGCCGCAGCCACCGGGGCGATAGGCGCCGGAAGTGGCAACTTTCGGGGGCCGGGGCGCGGCGTCGTCAGCCGCAACGCACTGTTGCACTATCTTCGCGCCCGCACCTCACCCCGCCCCCCGCTCTCCTCTCGTTTCCCCCCGCCGAAACTCCATCTGCGAAGTTCTGACCTCCATCATAAATTCAGGACGCGGCGCGCACGAGATAAAGCGCAAACTCGAGACGCGCGCTGGGCGCTCTCACGTCTCGTGGCGTCCCTCCCTCTCTCTCGTCTTTTCTTCATCTCTGTCTCTCTCCCTCTCTCAAGATCGGCAATCCTTTTCTCTGCGTGATCGCTGGCTCCACCTCTCCTCTCCCTGCTCTCCGTTCCTCCGTGCTCCTTCCCACACATTTCCGGTCGTACTCGGCGCTTCCCGTTTCCCCATGGCCTGCCAAGCCCCATGCTTCCCGTTCCTTCACGGCCCATCCCATCTCATTCCATCCTCACCAATCGTAATCTAATTCATCCCGCCACGTCCCGTTCCTCTCCTCCCATTTCGTTTCGTCCCGTCCCGTCTCGTTTCGTTGGGACTCGTCTCGTCCCATTGGCTCTCGTCTCGTCCCGTTCGGTCTCGTCTAGTCTCGTCCCGTCTCGTTGGATCTCGTCTCGTCCCGTTGGGTCTCTTCCCTTCCTGTTCCGATTCGCCTCGCCTCGCCCGTCCTGTCTGTTCAGTTTCAATTAGTCACTCTGCTCCAAGTTCCGCTCTTCCCAATCCGTTGCGCCCACCCTGAGCCGTTCACTCTTCTCGTTTCGTCCAATGGCGTCGACTCCCAAGTCTTCCTGTCGTGTCATGCCATGCCATGTGTCATCCCAACCTATCTCACGCTCTCCTCCCAGCTCAGCCTCTGCCCTCCCCGATCCTACCCCTCACAGCTTCTCTCTGCGCCACCCAACAGCCCCCCTCCATCCCTCCCCCGCGCTCTGCCACAATCCGTGGCTGAGGCGTCAGCGAGTTCCGAGTTGTTGGTTCAAGTGGAAGGTGTAGAAGGCGTGTTTGTCTTGAGCGCGACGTGTTGTGTGCTGCTACCTACTGACGGGCAGCCGCTCTTCGCAAGTGGCTACTACGAGAGATGCAGGTTTTCTTATGAAGTGCTGGGAGTCGTGAATTTCCGTAAAGAGCCTTAACGCATGGGCTAGGGCGCGATTACGAACTTGCGTCTACGAGTTGAATTCTGATTATAGTTTAGGACATAATCCTTAATTGTCACGCGGAAGACAATGAAAACGTGTAGTATATAAACTGTGTTAATCAAAATATAGCATGCACTCCGAATTTCTGGGAAAGAAACAATAGTACTGGCTTCCATTTTTAGTAGAAATTATAGCTTTATATAACAACGTTGCATAATTTATCAACTAATTATCATAAACAAGAACGATAATACGGAGGATTTGTTCAATATTATTCATTCATGCATTCATTCATTTTCAAATAATGAAAAAGAATCGTAGATAAGTAAAAGCATGCACGAATATCCTACATCTTATCGATTTTTTATTACAGTTAAATATATCGCGACATTTCTTCTCTCTGTTTCAATAATATATTTCATCTTCTAGTAAATTCTTTAAGAAGTATTTTACATTTTTTTCATATTAATTAATTAACCCAACTTTATTTTATTTCAGTTTCTACATTTGCCCTCTTCATGCACTTTTCCTTCCTTCAATTCATTTATCGCATTTGCATAGTGAATCTCCAACTTTTGTTAGTGCATGCTTCTGAAAGTAGCAAGGGCTAAAATGTTTTCATTTCAGTCTTATGTTACATATTTAACAAACTAATATTTTCCCAAGTGTATCTTTAAATATGCGGTCTCTGAATTATGTTTGTCAGCAATATTCCCCCATCTCTTAAGGTATCCTTTTGCAGATATATAACGCTGGAGAGTAACTTTGTTGATTTTATGGAAAATCATTAACATCTGTCGGATACATCATTATTTTTATGCATGTTGAAGTGCGATTTTAATCACACGTTTGCTACGCTGAAACATTACTTTAAGTTGAAGGGAATCACTACAATTCTGACCCCTTCATTGATAACAATAGCATTTAGATACGTATTTCTCACGACTCGCAATTATAACTCCACAGGTCTAAAATGTTTGTTTCTAATTTATTACTTAAATCTACAATTAAGGTATCTCACTTTCTCATACGTTATCCGTTTGCAGACGTTCTCTTGTTATTCTTTATTAAAGTATTTTGATTTCTCAGCCAATAAGGTTGATGCTGACAATAATTATAGAGAGTTTGATATACATTTTGATTTGATTTGATGCACATTCATTTTAAGTCATAATACTAAAGGCAAACTTAAGACAATTGTGTGGAAGTAACCGGCTCCAGTTTATTTCATTTGCGGCTAATTGTCTTTGAAATCCAGAACAAAGAACATAAATTAATAGTAGGAAGTAGTCTACGGATTTTGATAATTTCGTCATTAGAAATTTAAATATCAGACGTCTTTTATCATAGAAATTTAATTGTGTATGAATCTTTTTCGTCCGCATTTCGGGCATCCTTATTTAATTCATTTATTTACTAGCTGACACCCTTTAGCAAGGGTTTTGAATTTAATGAAAATAGGCTTTTGAACAACTTTAACTTTCTCCCTAAAGAGTAGAGTTATTTAAGCGGCGCAAAAAACAACAACGAATATTCGGTAGAAAATTCTTAATACAGAGCCCTGGTAACGAAAGAGTAGATAAATCCAGTTGCTAAATTTAAAAAGTCCTCTAGCACATGATGTAGCCAGGATTCATGTTTTGAGAGTTCTTTATACCGAAAATCGAATGACAGCAAAACGTCTGTCTGTCTGTCTGTCCGTCCGTCTGTAAACAACATTAGTGGCTAAATCGTTCAGCCGATTTTATCCAAAATTGATATTCTCCTATCGGTTTGGTTGCTGTCGCGGCCCGTTGAATTTTAATTTTGGGAGATACCTTACAGAAAGCCACTGGGATATTTTCCACATTTTCAAAAAAGTCTATATCGTTTTTGATGAAATTTTATTGTTGGGTAGAGTGAAGGACGTTTATGAGAATGGTGCATTTTTCATGTTAGTTGATACACTGATTTTTCGAAAGTTACAAAAGTTCAAAATATGTTCGGAGTGACCCTACAACTAAAATATTAAAGATGGTGATTTTTTCCCCAAATAATGAAACCTGTTTTTGAAGGTAGATTTTGAAATTAGGGCATGTCCAATTTTTCGAAAATTAGAGAACTTTCGCCTGAAAATACTGGGTAGAAAGTAGGTGCTGTTTTAACACTTGTTTATTTTTTCACCCTTTTGTATTGGAAAATCGAAACTGACTGAGAACTTAAGGAATGAGACCAGTTAGGGTTGAGGTGGGAAAAACATTGTGCAGTTTTCTGCGGTTAGGTATTCCTTGGAGGATTTGTTTCACTAGTTGGAGGCAGAGAACTTGTGGAATAGCGGGAATAAAACTTACGGGAGGATTGTTCGATGTGAGTAGTGGTGGAGGTTATACCAAGCTCTTGTCGATAGTCAAGACGATCATTGGATATGAACCAGTGTCCTTTGATTATGGTTCTCTCGAGTAGATTTTAGAATATCTGAAGTTTGTATGTGTGATATTTGGTTTCTAAATCTAGATTGAATATGGGATAATAGCTTTGTAAAGACGGGTGCCGTTATGGATTTGGAGGGGAGGAGATCGACGTAAACAGACGTTACCATGGGGTGGATATTAAGTTGTACGCAAAAGGAGGAAATAAGGGAGTTCGGCTTGCCCCAAAGCCATCATCAGTGGAATACTATGGCGACAGCGGTCCAATTAAGAGGAAGCAGCTGATAAAAATACGCTTGATATTTCCATTTCTAAGAACATAATTTATTTTGTAAAAAATGCTTTCTGCGCTTGCTTTGTAACAAAGGTAAGAGACCACGGCAAAACATTTGCGTCTCACAATCTGTACCGACACGTGCTTAGGGTTTAGAAAATGAATCCAGAGTAAGAGAAATTTATACCTTTTGGATTGCCACTGATCTAGTAAGATCAAAAAAATCGATGAATTATGACTATATTTGTGCGTTAAAAGTTGAAGGGCATAACAAGATAAATGTGATGCATTGTTTATACAAATTTGACCATTCTGCCACTCGCCATATTGAACTTGGGATCATGAAACAGCCTTTATTCAACAAACATGCTGACTGATTTAAATGTATCCATATGTCACAAATATTCATTTGTCTGATGCTATAACGTGGAATCGTTGTGAACGCTTTGAGAATTAAAGTACTCATGTGAGAAGACGACCTTAGACAGAATTACAAAATAAGAGCAGATTTTTTTGGAATGCAAAAAACACCTGAATTTAAAGAAGTTCGTGCAAATTATTTTGATATTTACAAGAAATGTATGTTGTAATGACGTGCACAAAGTCTCTCCGCATCGACCCGAGTGAGGCCAAATAATTGGCCCGAGTGAGGCCTTTATAAATTGCATTTATGTTCGTAGCAACCAGATCACATGAAAACAAGTGAAAGGGACAACACTTCCAGCTTCTAGTATGATTGTGGTGAATACGCAATTTAAGTTTTCTTTTGTTGCAAGCTGCCGCTCGTTCTACCAACGTAATTTCTGTTGCTGTTGCACTCTCACCGGCTAGATGCGGAGAGACTTTCCTGGCGAATGTTGTATGTGTCACAAATATTCATCTCCATTTCCTTCATAACCATTCCGAATTTTCTTCTGAGCAGTTCGTTCCAGGAGAATTCATCAGGACATGAAAGATAAGCATTATCAGAGTGGACGGAAAACTGAGATAATCCATGATACTGATATGTAATGCGAATATATATTAGAAGAAAACTACATATCTTCCTCTGGCCATTATGAGAGATTTGTATGCTTTCCTTAGATACTCAGGCTATCATGGAAAATCCTAAAACATGCACATATCACTAATTTATTTATACATACAACTATATCATTGAAGTATGCAAGTATTGGTTGTTATTCCACCTTTTGTAACCTTTCTCTTGCAGCCCCTTGTAAGGCGTGAAACCGAGTGAATTCTCATACTCAGTGCGTCATTCTTAGTTACGAACAGCTGACATCATGCGACAGGAAAGCTCCAAGGGAGAATGCACCCACCATGATATAATTCTATTAAAATATTTGCGTTTTGGAACACGTTTTTCATATTCTTAGTTTGAAAAATGATTGCCCTGTATATATCGTATACTATATTATAGAATATTTGAGAATATTAAAATAAATGATTTATTGGTGTGTTATACGACAATATTTTATTTGTTGTTCTTGGGCAGTGTCGGATGTCCAAGATAGACAGGTATCTATTTTTCGCGGAGTTATGCAAGAAAACTAAAGTTGATTGACTAAAACTTATTTTCTACCTGCAGAAGATACTAAATATATGGGTTTGGGTCATAATGAACCGGTTACGAGTGTACGGGTATTTAGGGCAAATTCAAAAAAAATCATAATATTTATCTTGGAGTGGTTGTGGTACATTCTTATTGGTCTATTCCGCTCCGCACTGTAATTGTCTTCTCACAATTTAATATTGAAGTCCTATTGAGTATGTGGCCAATTGTAGATTTTAATACACTGAATTATTCTGCAATTTTTCGACAACATTGAGAAAGTTGCACCTCCGAGGGAGAAAGAGAAATCGACACCTCCGCTAACTTACATTTGTCCATTAACATTGTCACACTTCCACCACAGAAATATACCATCCTCTTATCCCACTGTTTAGTATTCAATCTATTCAGTGGGCTCGAAGAGCTGCAACTGCAGGCTTGCTAGCCACGTCATTCAGAATAGCACGGAAAAGGGCGGAAATAATTCTCATTGCATTGCTCAACTGGCAGCCAGCAGACACAGCAGCTGGTATATTGGATAATCCGTTTAAAAATACCCATCTTTACCCAATTTTAAAGTTCCTGTCAAAATTAAGAGCGTCAGGATTGTTCCACTTTCATGAAAGGCGAGTGTATAGAGAACATAGAGAGTAACGTGGACACATCACATATATTGACCTGGTCCTTCCAGAATATGCACAACATACGGGGTTGTCTCAAACAGGTGACCAAGATGTTAGGTTTTACCGTATTATTTTAAGTTCTTATCTAAAATAAAATTCATATTTAAATTTCGATACTCTTTACGATATTCGGATATTTTACATCATTATCGCTAATGACGTCAACATGACAAAAGTTGTTGTTATTTGGACAAAATATTCTAATCTGAGGATGCGAGTTTCTTTGGAGAAAATTCGTAATGCAACGTAAAAGAACGTTCTTTCCTAATCTCTTAATTTCGTTAATACAATACTTTTTGGATGGAAAAAACGTGAAGAGTAGGCTCCTCTTTTCAGTTATCTACTGCTTAAATTGACAGTGCTATATATCACAATGATCTCGCTTTGAATAGTTGTGTTGCTTTTAGAATGTGTGCTCAGAGGCAATAAATAAAATACTAGCTTTTACGTCTAGAGAACGGATGGGTTTGGTCTGTATTTTGACCAGTAGCGGGCTCATATCGAGATTCGGCAAGATTCAAGTCAGGTTTGGAAGATAGTGATCTCAAGTTGTAAAGAATATAAAAAACTCTTCGAATGATTCATTCAGAGCAATGGAAACCGGTTCGTAATTTCGGTTCTCTTGTTCTCGTGGTTATGTGGTACAAGACAGTATAGAGAGATACAACTTAGATCGGGTGTAAGGATGTTCTGAAGTCGTGTAGTAAATATTTAATATATTCATTTATTATTATTGTTGTTGTCTTAATCTTCCAGGAGCAAATTTTTGTAAATTGACAGTTAAAGTAGTTTATTGTAACAATACGTGAATGACGCATATTAGCAAATTTTCATTGTATTTAAACATTTCCAATACAAATATTTCCAAAGAGTAATAGTACTGTGGGAAGAACATCACTGGACATTAACTACAAACGTGAATGGAAACGTAAAGTTCTGTTTACGTTGAGCTAAAATGTGTTTCACTAGGCATTGTAAATATGCAAAGACAACTAACATAATTTTCTTAAGCGTCTTGGGCAGTCACTAGGACATTGTTGACCAACACGCCCATTGGTCCAGAACATAAATTGTTCTCATTGAGAACGGGAAGAAGGAACATTTGCCACGCAACAGCAAACCTACTTCGATCTGGAGTCGGACTACGCGAAACGACCAGGACCGGATTAAGTGTAATAAC
Source organism: Gryllus bimaculatus (assembly GCA_017312745.1). NCBI lineage: Eukaryota > Metazoa > Arthropoda > Insecta > Orthoptera > Gryllidae > Gryllus > Gryllus bimaculatus. Next base: position 24,302,285 of record BOPP01000001.1, on the reverse strand, counting down.
TTCACTCGCGCAGACTTCTTAAGTGGAGACAGAGAGAGCGAAGTAAGGGAACGGAGAAACTCAGACATCTAAACTGAAGATGCAGTCTCGGAATTTGGAGAAAGTGACATTATTGATGTTGATCAAAGCGAAAGCGGTAAAACGAAGATCGATATTCAATTGCTGATGTAATGTGAGCAAATACCAATGGATTAATTTTAAATATTGAGTTTTAATCAGTGAATTAGTAAGTATGTTGCTTTGAGATATAAAGCTGTTCGAAATATCATTGATTCAAACGTATCAAATAGATTTTGCTAAAAGATTAAGGAAACTTGCGTTTGGAAAGAATATGGTATAACAATGTTTTTACGTCTAGCGAACGAGTGGGTTTGGTCCGCATTTTGACCAGTAGCAGGTTCATATCGAGATTTGGCGTTTGTTAACAGTTTTTTCATTACTTGAAAAGTTAATTCTGATTTCAACATTCACATTTAACGTTTCTAAAAATACGTTTTTTTTAAAAAAATGTCCATTACTAGAGTAAATAAATAAAAGAGCAAGTAGTTGCAACTACAATAACATTAATCCTCTGGGAGTAAGGGTGTTAAACATGTCATTTAGTGATTATCTATGGTCAATTTGTGTGTAAGTTACCCTCAATTAGTATCTCTTAGTTCTCTTTGAGTACCAATTAATTCTCATTTTAAAGCACTTAGTAGTTCTCGTTTAATAGCTCTTGGTTGAAGTTGAGACTTCATTATTTCATACTAAACCGAAAGCTAACTACTTTCTGTGATTTAAAATAAGTGATTGTTTCATAAATATTATTCTGTTTCATTATTACAATTAACGAGTTAAAACTTTATTAATACAGAAAGCCTCTACTGAGATTAGTATTTCATAAATGCAGATAATTTGATTCTGGGTTTTCGATTATTTAAGAAGTAAAAATGACTTGTACTTGTATCATATAAATAAATTAAATTAAAAAACGTTGGTGTCTCTAGATATAAAAAAACAAATTCATTTATTTTCTTTCGTGCCTTGTAACTGCGGGATGACATTTCCAAACTGCTTACAGGTCTTTGAATTTCCATTACGAGCCACAGAGAGAGTACTCCATTTTCCTTTGCCGAGGAAGCAGTTCCTGGTGACTAATTTCGCATGTAGATTCCCATCGAAACGAATTTATTTTGCAAGTGGCCCAATAAACAATCCAAACGCAGAGAAAAAGATACGAGGTTTGACCACCGGCTGCGCATTTGACTGGTGGCGACCATACCCGAGGCGAAGTGGGCGCGACCGGCCGTCGCCCTCTCGCTCTAAAAGCGACTGTTGCGGCGGGACGTATCGCCACATCGCACGCCGAAACTCGCGCCGCCCGCCGTGCGAGAAAACGTGTTCGCGAAACACAGCCGGCAAGAAAGAGGGCGCCGAGGGAAAGGGTGGGAAGGCGAAACGGTGAATACGAGATCGATCGATCGATCGTAGGCGATTGTGATAGTGCGCGGAATACTGGTGGGAAGTGAGAAATTAGGTGGGTGAGTGAGTGTGAGAGGGAGGGATAGATGAGGGATGGAGCGTGGAGCAGAATGGGCCGACGAGTGGGACAGAGCAAGGAGCGGGTTTGAGGGAGGAGTGGGAAGGAGGGATTTATTGATTAATTAGTGGTTCCGGGCACCTCAACTGCAAGGGTGGTCGTGTAGTGCATTTTGTGCATGCATACGTGTAGTGTATTTTTTTATCGCGGTGGATGTGATCTTCCACGCAGGATGGTGAGATCCGCCGACGAACTACACGTCAGGTACCGGGATTTTCCCTAAACCAGGTATCTCCCACCAGCGAGGTACCGCCCAGCCGAAACAAGCACTTAGCTCCCAACTGGTATCTCAACTTTTTGGTAGTATAGTCAATGTAAAGAAAGAAGAAGTCAGTGTAAGCGTGTGCAATTAAGGGATAAGAAAAGAAGAAGGAAGAGGAAGGATAGATCGTGCGCGGACCGTTGCTTGTTTGCTGGAGTATTGCTCCGGCATGCGCCATTCGGCAATCCGCGAAAAAATCTACCGATCAGAGAATGCGGCCACTAGAATTCTCCTCCAGACATCGATTGAATTCGACCTAGCTGTATAGCTTGTGCCCTACTACCGGAACCCTAGGATCTTCCGCTTAAAAGCACTGCAGTGACATTACTTGATGGCCTGAGCCACCTAAGCCGGCGAGATGGAGGGAGGAGCTGGATGGTGACGATTAGGGAATGCGAAGCCTTCGGAAGAGAGAAGGGCGGCGAGAAAGTGTCAGAGCGGCAGGAAATGGGGCGGGTTCTGGGGATCTGACCTGGAGGTCCAGGGACCGGAGTGTGAGGGGCGCGTGGCGGGGAGCGCGGGCCGGAGCGAGCGATTGAGCGAGTGGGCGGGCGGGCAGGCGAACCAGCCGATCCAGCGTCGCGACGGCCAGATAACGTACGATGGCATCAGAAAGCGCGTTGCCTTCCTCCCACGACCGACCGGATTTATCGCCTTCACCCCAGCGCGCGCGGGTCGGGGAACGGCATCGCCGTGCTTTACGACGTCACGGGGTCAGCGCGATTTAATAACCTGTTACACTTTCATTACACTTCTACGGCGGCGATATCGCTGAGGTCGCGACGCGGTGTGGGCCTGCAGCCGACCGGAACCGACCTCTGGTGTGGAAGCGGACTGCGGGCGCCGGGACCGGGGCTCGAAGGAGGGGCCGCGCCGCTGACCCATTTGCGAGACTCAGCAGCAATCGCACTCCGTTGCATTTCGACTAAAGGTCCTTTTCGACTAAAGGTCCTTTTCGCCTTCGACTTAGTTTCTCCATTACTTGCGTTCATTCTGTTTGGGGTCGGGATTGACCCCACACGTTTTCCATAATAGTTTACGAGTACTTCTTTGCACGTAAGTTATTTGGAATTATTAAATCACAGAATAATGCTATTTGTTTGATTAGTTAACTGTATTGAGCTAAATAACAAACAATAATAATATTTTCAGGAAATTTTTACACTTCTAACCAGTTTACTCACTCATGCTTTTAAACCTGTTTTCAATCGCCAAATCGTACCGTTTTCAAGCCTTTCATTTTTAATCATAGTGATTTTCAAGATCTCCTACTTTGAAACAGCTGCTATTACAAGAGTTATCATTTATCTTTAAATAATGCCACCTATATGCATTGAAATAGAATCTTCATGTTTGTTGATAATGAATGTTCAAATTATTTCAATTGTTCTCTTGATTTTTTAAGTGCATGAAATATTGATATGAACATTGACAATCTAATATCACCAGGCTGCTACTATTTCCTGATGATCTTAATTCCAAAATTGTATAATTTTAAATTGTATTATTTTTAAATTGCATTTCTTTCTATATACAATGTCAACATTTAAATTCTTAATTGAGTTTTGTAAATTAATGGGAATTCTGGCTTTTTTATAGAAAAACAAGAAACTTAATAAATAAAATGATTGAGAAACGTTTGAAAATGGTCCAGGGGATTAATATAAGGTACCCTAAAAATTAAAATAATCATTTCAAGCTCGCAAACATCCATTTCGGGCCAGATAGTTGTAGTAGAATTGATTTTGGACAAACACTATTTTTCTTTAGAGGCTGGTGTTGTCAAAAGATAAAAAAAACAGATAGACGTTTTAAAGAAAAGCTTATATTGAGTTATAAAACACCTAGCGGACCTTAAAACGTTATATTTTCATTTAAATCTCCATATCTATTTTGGATAATCACAAAACTTTTTCTACGTACGTTACTCAATGTATACCACATTTACGAGAAAGTTAGAATAGAGTTGTATTTACTCACAAAAAGTACAATATACCTTTCCTATCTCTTCAAAAGGCCAGTTTTACGAAAGAATCATAAATTAGAAAAGCAACATAAATTACAAGCGCAGCAGGGCTTCCGCACTTCACGTGCTGACACACATCCAACAGCCAAGGTACACATACCATTTCTCCCATAATTGGAATCGCAAACCGCTCCATTTCCATGTTCATTAGAATGCTCCGCAAGCAATTGCAGTGAAATTGCCTCTCCACGAAAGATAAGTCTGGTCCGAGATGAATGGTATATGAGAAGACTCAATTAAAATAATAGAGGAGGACTAATATGCGTATTAAGGCGCGCCAGGAGCACGCTATTAAAGATGATTTCGATTCTCTAATTGAATTCGTTTCCGTAAAATCGGCGTGCCGGTTTGCCCGGACGCTGCCATTAAGACCGGAGGCCTCAGAGCTGCTCAGATTGCGGTGATGCTGAGCGCCTTGTCTTCATGCAGGAGATGCTGGGCACAATGCCTGTTGTTGGGTGTCTACCTGGACAAAACATTAATACGAATTTTGAATGACACTAAATGCGGTGGTGTTACAACAGCACGTTCTTTTTCGCGTTATTGATAACGCTTATATAATATTACTATTATTTTATTGCATCGTTTCTCCTACTGTCAATTCAGCCATCAAAACGAAATCGATGTAATTAAAATTTACATGAAAACTATTTATATTTTCAACGACTGATGCTACAATAACACGTAAGTTTTCGCAATACTTGTAGCGGTTACGTATTATTGTTCGTATGTTGTACATGTACATGTACGTATTGTACATGTATGTTGAACATACTACATTTAACGTTCCTTCAAAATTACATTTGTGTCGGGATATTCAGAGCATTTACCACCGTCCATTCAAACATTTTTAAAACCAAATTTGCAGTCGTTTCCGAGAATATCTTGTTTTTGGATTTTTTAAATTCCAAATATTGCACCCAATTTTGCGCGAAAACTACTAAAATTTTAAAAAAGTAAATTACCCTAATAAAAGTACAAATTATGTACAACAAAATTTTATTTGAAGGAAAAATATGTATCTTCAATTTTGTAGTTAAAGAAAAACCCCGAAAAATTCAAACTTTTGAAATTTTCGAAAATTCAGAGTTAACCGTGAAAATCGGACATATGCCACATTTAAAGGTGTATTTTACTCTATTCTTACAAGAAATATAAAAAAATTTGAAGCCATTTTTGAGAAAATGTTGATGTCCCAGGGGCTTTATGTAAAATACCCCAAAAATCTAATGAACGATTTTCAAAATCGCAGAGCATCGTCTCAAGCCAAAAATATAGGGGTTTCTTCAATTTATAAAATAGCCTATGCATAGTTTAGGTACTAGTGTTGTTCACATACACCAGACAGACGGAGAGACAGACGGAGAGACAGACGGAGAGACAGACGGAGAGACAGACGGAGAGACAGA
>BOPP01000001.1:24262042-24295673 GCA_017312745.1 Gryllus bimaculatus | reverse complement strand
GGAGAGACAGACGGAGAGACAGACGGAGAGACAGACGGAGAGACAGACGGAGAGACAGACGGAGAGGCGGCCGGGCAGGCGGTCGGTCGGGCTAACGAACGTTTTAAAAACTTTTTTTAAAACTCACATTTTTGGTATCAGGGGACCTCCAAAACGTGTATTTCCATACAAATCGCGAAATCTATTTTTAGCATTACATAACTTTTCCTATACTACATACATTACTCCATATATACGTACGTATACGAGAGGGTAAAAATTGGTATGAACAAATGATGATAGATAAGCGTTCATTCTCTTAATTTGATGATTTTATTAAAATATAGTGTGTATACTACAACTTTGGTTAATATTAGCACATCGACCATTCATCTGGGAGCCTACTATCTTTCCTAATAGCAAACATCTCAAAATTTGATTGAGTAAAAAATATCAAATTGCTACGTAAGCAAAAAATCTTATATTTTTTAATATAAAGACTTTCTCCGGTCAATACATTTCCAAAATTACTATTTTTTAGAAACGTTTGAAATTATCACGGGGGCTTAAATTAAAGTGCCCCTCCCCCAAAATTAAAATATCTTTCAAATACTTTGTAAATTATTTCAAATACTTTGTTACTTCGTGATAGAAAAACGGAGAAAACAGATGATTTGGAAATGAGGTTGTAGTGGAAGTGAAGGTCATAACACCTGCAAGCAAAATTTCTTGGAGATGTATCTGAAAAGATAAATTTAGTAGGTGCAGCATTGAGTGCTACATGCGCCTATTCGTGGCAGTGCCAATGACGCGTACGGTGAAAGTTTAAGCAATTGTTAAAAATTATCTATTTAGTTTTATCATATCAATCTGTTTCCTCAAAAAGTAACTGCCGTTTACAGTTGCGAGAAAAAAATGATCTTTATTAAAAATTCTCTCACTAAATATTTTTACAGTCCAACAGTCAGAATAGTATTTACACATACTGTTTATTTTGATTGATGACCTCAGGGTCTGAGCCAGATTTTGCTTTTCTGTACCCCGGAGATTACAAGAAACGATTTTTAATCCTAGGAATGCAAAATTGATCACTGTGCGATGGCGGCAGGATTTTCGACGCTAACTAGATAGCTAGGTCTGTTAGGAGAATGCTGCTATTACAACGCGCCACATTCCCTAAGCGCGATCATTCCTGCCTCTTCCTTATTCTATCCTCTCCCTTTGCTTATACACACTTACACTTACATACGGGAAATGGTTGGGGAAAAACCCGCAATCCGACTGGTAGATTGGCACCGAATCTCGCCACCTCCCGCATTTTCTAACACGAACTAAACTTGTGGGGGTAATGATCTTAGCAGTAGCGCGCTTGGAATCACTATTCAATCAATTAATCAATCCGAAGGATAAATTTGAAACATGAATCCGTAGATTGTCATCACAAACCAATAGGGGGAAGAGGTGACGAAAAGGATATGATGTTACAAGGACAACCACAATAGCAGTAACAATTGAGGTTCACATCCGTTAAGAACAAGCTGAACAACTAAATCATTGAACTACATGAGATGAAGAGCTCTTGCTGAAGTGGAGAAGTTGAAGACGCATGCGTGGGGAGGAGGCAAAGGTAGCGGAGGGAGAGTTGGAGAAGAAGTGCAAAGATAATAGAAAGAAAGAATGGGGATGTAGAAGTGGGAGACAGGAAGGAAGGCTGAGAGAAGAAGTTGGAGGAGGTGGCAGAAATGGAAAAAGTGAATGCGGTGACGGAGGAGTGGACGATGCGGTGAATAAGAGGGGAGGTGTGGAAGGAGAGGAAACGGAGAAGGGGGTAAAAAGACGATATAGGTGGTGTGATGCGAAGGAAGAGGAGTGGAAAAAATTGGTGGATAGGAATAAAGCGGAGGAAAAGAAAAAGAGGAGGTGGAGAGGAAGGAGGGGTTGGAGGAGAGGAAGAAAGTGGTGGCGGAAAAGAAATATATGATGGAGGAGAGAAATAAAGCGGGAAGAAGAGGAAGAACGTTCGTAGAAGATATAAAAGTGAAAGAGAAAAGAAAGTGTGGAAGGAGCGTCCAAGACAGCCGACGGGAGTCTTACCGAGATGGAGGGTGGGGCGGGGGAGAAAGCGGGCGGACGCAGCCGGCTTGCCTGCGCCGCTTTCAGCCATCCAGTTTGAACAATCAACATAAAATCGTGATTGATAAACGTGCATGCATTCCAGCGCCCGCCGCGCGGCGCGAGGAGAGCTTCTAGCTCTGCTGCTGCCGCTGCTGCTCCAGATGGCGCTCACCTGTCGCCGCGGACAAACGGCTCGGTGCGCATCGCCTGCGCGTGTCATGCTGCAGTGGCCGGTGGGCTCTCCGCGTAGCCCTGCCCGCGCGGAGACAGGCGCTGTCGCGCAGGCGCGTCTCCACAGCTCGATGCACTCCGCGTTCACTACGTGTTATTAGACCTCAATTAGCCGCAATATCGCAATAGTAACCGCAGCCAATACAGATTCGCCTTTGGTCGTGGCATTATCGTTTCTACTACCATTACCTTTAATCCCCCAAAACACAACACCCCGACCTACGATACCACTCTACACTACCGACACCATCGACACATCGACACCACCGACACCATCGACCACCGACCCCAATCGACCCCAACCGACCCCATCGACCACCGACCCATCACACCACGACCCATCGACCACCACCCCATCGACACACCGACCCCATCGACACACGACCCCACTCGACACACCGACCCCATCTAACGCCACTCACACAACCACACCAACCACACACCCACACCACCCACACACCACACACCAACCCATCGACCATCCACATCCATCATCACATCACCAATACCACACATCAACAACCAACAAACCACGATCAACACCATTAATACCACCACATCAATTAATTTGCCAAATCACAACGCCACTTAACCACCACCACATAATTTCAACCCACCAACACGACCAACCCAGTACCAACACGACTACACAACCAAAACACCACACTACCAACATCACCACCTCTACCAACACCACCTGCACCACCACCACTGCCACTACCATATCTAGCACACTTCTTCCAACACCACAATTACCACAACACCACCAACACTATCAATCAACACCATCAACCAACACCATCAACAACACCACCATCAACACCCCCATCAACACCACCGATCAACAATACCATCACACCACCATCAACACTCACCTCAACCAACACCATCACCAACACCATTCACCAACACCATCCCACACATCCCAAACACCACCTCCTCCGCCAACACCACCAACACCACCAAACGACACCAACACACCACACACCACACCACCCAACACCACAAACACCACCACCCGCAACGAACCACCAATCACACCAACACACCAACACCCACACACAACACCACCAACACCGACAAACTCCCACTCCACCAACTGCACCAAACACCATCACTAACACACCTCACACCACCAACACCGCAACACCTCCAGCTCCACCAACGCACCAACACCACCTACACACCAACACGTCCAACACCTCCACCCCCAATACCGCCAACTCATTCATTGTCGCCATCGCCTCCGTCGCTGTCATTGCCGCCATCGCCGCCAACACCGCCAGCGCTGTCATCGTCATCTCCTCCATCGTCGCCAACGCTGCCAAAACCGGCTCAGCAGTATCTGCTTGTGACGCGACCGGCGTCTTCCTCCGACCAGGTGCAACGAGGCTCGGAACGGCGCTCCTTAACTTATTAGCGGCATTTGTCATCCCGTTGGGAAATAATTAGCAGCGCGAACCCGGTGCGCAAACAAAGCTGCCAAGTGCATTTATTACGCCGCCGCGCCGCGCCGGCCGAGAATTAACTGGAGATTACGGGGAACCGCGGGATCCCCGCAGTGAGTTGCCGTCGCCGGCCCGCTCCGCCGCCTCGTGGTGGCTCGGCCATCTTTCTTGACAGGGCCCGTAAGTGCTTGGCGGAAGCGCGAAGGCAAGGCGTTTGGCATTACTGGGCTCAGAATTTCTATGCAGATTTGACGCTTGTAGTTAGAAAATATGCTCAATTGATATGTATATGAAACACCCAATTTGGTTTACAAAACGTTATTTATGTATATCTTGCGTGTATTCCCTGTCTTCTTAATAAGCAAAATATTTCTGCAAATTGGTATTTATTCTGTATTTTTTATTTTTATAAAACATTTATCTCTTATTTATTTACTTCAACTATTTTAATGAATTTAATTTTTAATTTCGTAGAGGTTGTTTCTACATACGTGCCGAAGTCATTACGTGTTGTCGAATCCATCCTGAAAATCAGTAACTTTGACGAAATAGCACTCGCAACTTGTGCTCCCACGTTTCACAGGGGGGCTTCTCCTACAAATGTGCGTGAAGCTGGTTGGGAAGCAAACGAAATAATTTTTTTATGGTATGGAGGTGGCTTAAAATGTGAGAAAAATTCCTTCCTTGTGCCTATGCACTAAAAATTACATATTCACTTATTCATTCTTAGAATTCTAAATAAATCGTTGTCTTTTTTCATTTCAAAACGTAAATTTTCTGCCGTTAAGACGCTGTGTTGCAATCAACATTATGTAAAATCTACCTGATGAGAAAATATTTGTATTTACTCTCAGAACATACCTGTAACGAAAAATGTCTCGCTCAACATAACATGAAGTCAGCGATATCTTATTTATAGATGTTACCGGTCTTGGTCTCCGAGGTAATTCTCCAGATATTTTTTCTCAAAAAACAAACAAACAAACAAAACAAAAAACAAAAAACAACTGATTTTACGAATACGTCTTTCATCTTTGGGTTTATGTTATTTTTCTTCTTCTTCTTGTTTAGGCCCTATCACTAATAGTTTTTCAGAGGCCTCGTTAACAACGTCTCTCCAGTGTCTATCATCACTCTTCTTCTCCATCTTAAATCTAGGCTCCTGGTGACCTCTTGTTTATCATCAATACATATACCCTGGGGGTGTATCTCCTCCTTTCTTTCATGCAATGATTCCTACGAATACAGTACAACGAATACAGTCTCAACAGTTCTCATTTCACGCATCCTCTAAATATAGTATATCCATTCTAATCTTCGGATGCATGTTATGAGATATTTTTTTGAAACGTTTTCCTCTTTTTGTATTGGCACAACTTCTTCATATGTCGTTCTTCTTATTTGAGCACAATATCCTTCCCAGGGTTGTTCTTTACCAGATGATTATATCATCAATTATTTTTTTTAGAGAGGATTCAACTTTCTGATCCATATAATACCACCGCTCTTATTCCCGTATAAAAGGTATTTAATTGATCGGCTCTTGTGAATATTTTTGAGCAACCCAAACAAACGACGTTCGATATATATGTTTAAAAATTGCAATTTAGCATTTTTTAGGGTCATCATCCATTTTTTTTGGTTTGACAATATTCAAGCATTTGGCTCAGAAAGGATAGAAAAAGGCTTATTAAAATACCGACTTAATGAAATGAGAAATTATATAGATTAAAAACTAATATTCTTGTCCCTACTTATATGCAGGCTTGATTTCTGAAATTTTAAGTCCCGAAAGGCGCCGCAAATTAATGATTAATTTAATTAAAATTATATATTTATAGTATAATTTAATATCTATCAATCACTTTTATTAACAAACATAGTGGTAGCACTGGCTCAATGTGAATATAATAATAATAATAATAATAATAATAATAATAATAATAGTAATTTTAAGGGTCTGTTTATAATTATTTCTCATCGATTTTAGTAATATTTAAATTATATTCGTAGCCATGAAAGTTAAATAGAAAATTATTTAATTTTTAGTTTAAAAAATTGCGTCGATATTGTAAAGAGTTTCTTCTTTTTGTTCTATTTCGTTCGCTAGGTACGGGAACGTCGTTCTGCCGCGTTCCGTCATAAATCATTATGTGTAATTAGAGTTACTCATCCATTGTCTTCTCACAGTCTTCACAGTCTTTTTTTGTCACACTGTTGATAAAACAGTAATTTAAGTTTTATCCATTTTTATATCTGTGTTTGGGGCATACAATTTTTCTTCTTCTCTCGTATTGCCCATTTTTTCCCTCTCTACCTATTCTTTGTTCTTTTCTTAAAGCTACATTAATTTACTATTTTAGCTCTAACATTTTTTTCCTATTTCCTTCTTGCTTCGTTACCTGTCCTCTTCTCATGCTCCACCACTTCTTCTCTAATCTTTCGATGCTGCCGAGACCTACTCGCCGTCGTGCCTGTCCGTGCATATCGAAGATGGACGTTTTGATTGCGTCTTTTCCCACGTCTGAGCCGGCATTAGAGGTCGGCGCTTTTAAGCGATTCCTATTGTACTGTTTCAATGAACAGGCTCATGGCATGCCATTTGTATGCAGCATGCCTGTCACGGTTGAACTACGCGATTCCTGTGGGTGGCATGTGGAGATATTAAGGATAATGGCGTAGCTATTGTGACTGATCACAGCAATCACTTCAATGAAATCACAATTTTTCTTGTGCTCTCTTGCGAATATTATATTTTTCATTTGTAAATCCATTAAAATTAAGTATATTTACGCAAAGTAAAAGGGCATTTGCCATACCTAATGAATCTCCCTGTCTCCCTGTGTTCGTAGTCAACAGTTACTAAAAATTGTTTAAGCCAGTACTGGATTATCCCAAATTGTGATTTCGAGTACATTGTATGTCCACTCACCGTCGTCTTTGAGTTAATGTCACTTTTGGAAACCTTGCGTTCAAATCTATTTAGTGGGTACAGGTTTTATATCCATGTATTGATCATGTCTTTTCCCAGAAAGGAAACATGGTTATTCCATTAAGTAATTGACAATTTGCAGACTTTCAAGCTTGTGCTTTTCGGAACTGGCTTTTTTGGGCGTACATTGGGTTTTCACAAAGCCATCGATGCATTGCCATTATATTCCTAAAATCTGTTTATAAGCTAACTGAGTAATTATTTTCATTTATTTAATGGAAGCATGTCCATTGATCTTTAAAGAATGGCTAAGTAAATATTTATTCGAATTTTATGGAAATTTGAATAAGTGAACCCTGGCACACTGAGGATTATAGCTGCAAACGTTTGTGAAATCAATAGACAGTTCGTAATTGTATTTGATTAAGTGCTCTTTTGAACTGCCCCTATCTTGTTTTATTTCTCTCTACCAATAAAATTATTAATTTCTGGAACCCTTTGTGTCGCGGTTCTTCCTACACAAGCGAATCGGAGGAATAAACATTTACAAGCATTTAATCAGAAACATCAGGAACAAAAGGTTCATTAATCTCTGCAGTTGTTAGGGGTACCCGCCTCGCGCCCTATCTGAATCTAATTTGTCAAGATACGCGAGGGGCGACGGTGACAAGATTTGGGTGTCGGTGTCGGCATTTGCGTTGGTGGACATTGATGACTGTCGCGACCACAATAGAAAGCGAGGACCTTTCGTTACCTCAATTGTCTGGGTGGCCGTAGCGCTTGTGATTCTTACTAGTCCCCTCCGGATACAGAGGTGTAAATCTGAGACCCAGCGCGCAATTTCGTTGAGGAAAGAGCGGGTTCGACGCAATTTTTCTCGGAGTTCTCCGATTTTCTCTGCCTTCTGTCATTACTCCATCCGTGTTCATCCATGTGCATCGATGCTTGTCCTGTGATCATCAATTTAAGGTAAACATAATAAATAGTTTTTCCTAATGTAAGCAATAATTTGAATAAACAAAATCAGAAGAAAACCAGTCGTGCTACATCACATATTTTCTCGAATTATTTAGTAACTGCTACATAAAATTATAGTACTACTTGAAGTGTTACCTCCCAGAATTCACGCTGGTATTAAAACGTAGGTTCTCAGTTGTAGCATGTCATTTCTTAACCACCAGCCTCGGATATAAAACAATATTCTTGGCACTTAAAAGAAAAATAAAGTTGAATATTACCATTTGCAATTTTGGAAAATTTAGAGACTTTACAATACATTATAAAAAGTATAACTTTGAAAACCTGATTTCTCTGAAAAAATATATTTATCTTTAATTTTGTTTATGTAGAAAAACGCCGAAAAAAATTGAAATTTTGCATTTTCCGAAAATACTGAAATTTTAACGAAAATGATGGCTGCGTTATTTATTAAGTTTCTTCACACTTTCAGGGAGGACAATGCTTAGTAACAAATGGAGCCACTTTTAAGAAAAAATTGAAAATGGTGAGATATCAAATTAAGTACTTCCAAAAACCAAAATATCTTTTTCGAACTTTCAATAGGGGAATATTAATTGTTCGAGAAAATCGTCTGCACCTTGGTGGCTAAAACTGAAAGACAAACGGACGTTTTGCCGTAAATCAATTTTTCTGCATCAAGGACACACAAATTGAAGATTGAGATTTTGTCTTTAGGAAAACAGTTCCTTGATATTAGATCTTTAAATGATGTAATGTAAAATGTTTTGAAAATATGAGTAGTTTTGATTGAAATAGTGACAACTATTAAAAATTATATAAAGAGTTTTCATCAACCTGCAAACATTATCTTTTTTACCCAAAATCGTTTGTTTTCATTAAACCTACGAATTAAAAAAAATCAAAATATCAGTTGTCTTTTAAAGCGTCGGGAAGGGGAGACATAGGCGTTTGGTGTATAGATTTCCTGAATAACTTGCTTGGTAAAATTTGCGAGTTGGATTAGTTTTCAGGGTTAAAAAAATTATAGTATCACGTAACCATTACAAATAACGCAAGACACATTAGAACTAACTTGTATAAACCAAATCCACCTTATCCAGCGAAATGTGGATGCTATCCAATGCACGCAACGCATACCGTTTTCAAGATATTACTTTCGACCACGTTCCCCCGTTCCCCGATTTCGCGGAAACGAGTCTCAAAACCGCTCAGGGGGGGGGGGCAGATCCGCGTATCAAGGTAAATCCAGCGCTGGCTGCGTACGGGGCCCAGCGCGGCCACCCACGCGGGCGAGCAGGCGGACGGACGGGCGGGCGGCCTTCCAACGCCGCGCAGGGCAGCCTCGCTCGCAGCCGCGGCGCTCGTAAATTAACCGCGCGATTAGGCCGCGTTCCGCGCGCGTTGGGCGCGCCGACCCCGGAAGACGCGGCGCGCGGGCCGAGGAGACACCGCCGACCGCGCGGGGAGCGCTGCCTTCGCCCGGGCGCCGAATTAACCGGGAAACACTACAATGGTGTACCTTTGGTATGTTTGGGTGGGTAACGGAAATGTAAATAAATGACTAAATAAAATTCAAAATAATAAGGGCGTATACCGGTCTAAGTTCGTTTTGAGAAAAAAACAACTTTATCTGTTTTCGTTCACCTTCATTTTCACTCCCGACAAATTGTTTGTTGTGGAATTTGAAGGTTTTGTCATATCCCAATTCATTTAAAATTTCAGATTATCGTAGGTATGTGACAGGAATTTACCGTCATACGTCTAGAGGAAATGCAAGGCCCGTTGGAATTTGCTGTTATGATTTGAGCGCCTCAATAAGTAGGGGCTAAAAACGTTAATTCATAGAAATAGCCCAATACAATATAATTCCGCAATATTAATAAACAAAACTATCATAAAACCTCTACTAGTATACGCATGTCCAATACAGCGGCTTTTGTTGTGTAACAGCTCATCGCGTATGTTATACCCAAGTACCCCTTACCCACCCCCACACGAAGATGTGGTATTTTTAGGGCGAAAACCCCTTCGTATGTCTTCCTTCGGATGGGGAAGTAATGGCGTCTTTCTTATGTTGTACATCAGATTAACTGTATGTAAAAGATTCTCAAGCCTAAAAGAACCCTGTGAGCTAAACTAAATCCGTCTGTTTCGTCGCCTGAGTGGTATGTTCTTTGGTCGCTAGATGGTGAAAGGAGGTTAGCGAAATTTGCGTGGCCAGACGGAAGATCAAGTCTGGAGGCCTGAGTTGCGTCACGTAAAATGAGGCATCATGGAATTGAAATATAGATTAACACTTCCAAATCAATCATCATCAAAATTCAAGTATTACAGAATAAATTTCTTAGAAAATGACCTAGGTCCAGAGATTCGTCTCGCAGGAATTTAACCTCAAATAGTTAATAAATAATACATCAATATCTATACATTAATTTTTATTTCAACCTCCGCCGCTTCCTTTTTTGTACTGTTCACACTCGGAAACACACTACCGGACCAGAATTTAAAACAAATACCGTTGATGTACTAAATGCTTGACGAATAAAGATGTTTTCATAGTTATATTAGCAAGATACTTCTCTTTTAGCTATCAGACCAAGTTCAATTTGCGGTCCCGATATATTGGGAGCACAATCAAGCGAGATATTCTCATTTGTGTTCATGCTTTCCAAAATAATAAGAAATAATTGTTTGACATGATTCTCTTTTGTAATCGTTTTGACGAAAGAAGCAATACTGCTTCAATCGTGTTGTCATTTTAAAAATTAAGTAAATGGTATTACTATTATTTAAATTATGAAAACGTCTGTACTCCTATCACATTGGAGAGAAAATAGGGATACCGTTCTATGCAACCCATAAGCTGCTCTTCAATATCCGTTGATATTTTCATAATTTCGTTCTTCCCAGTACTATTTGACAATGGAATACACTGTATATTTCTTGAAATTTTCTTATTATAATTTGTTTCAGTCGCTTTTAAAAATTGTTCTTTTGTAAACTTATTTTTGTAGTTTTAATCAATTCCACAGAATTGCGAGGCTTTTAGACAACGCAATCAATTGCAAGATCTCGAAGGATGCTGACATCTCTTTCTCAAATGTGTTACTTACTGGTTTTTGAGCTCTTCTGCTGAAATAATACTACTGGAATAGCCTGTTTGCCTTATGAAACAGTATCAAAGGAATTAATTTGTTTTAAGTAATGATTCGCCCGTCGCGATACTTGCATTTCCACGCAGACCTCCGTGGACCAAAAAAAGGGAATTTCATCTCTATTACCCCAAACTGATTTAGAAACTAACACTGCTAGTGATAGTATGTCTGAATAAGCCTAGAGGGAGTCTCAAAAGATGCTATAACATCTTATATCAAATTAATGAACTCACACTCAGTGGTTGTTCAGAGGGTATGTAAAACTGCATAATTAGTTCGCGAATTAACGAATGTGGCGTGACACGGAGCAGAGACATGGAAGATATGTGGAGTTAGGGAGACGAAGAAGAGAAGAATAATGGGGAATAATAATATAATAGTATAATAATACAATATATTAATAGTAATATAATATATTAATAATAATAATGATAATAATAAAAACAGAGCATAAATCAATATTTCATATACCTAAAAGGTCAAGAGTTATTATTTCCATTACATTTTTGGTGACGTTTTAATTCATTTTCGAAAGTTGCTCTTACCCCAGGTTGTCGGAAGCTGTAAGATTGGTTCCAGAGTTAAGTTATTGACATTTTTAATATAATGCTTGAAAATTTTTGTTTATGGGGATTGCAATTTTTTGCGAAACATACTCTACAACCTTCTTTATACGTATTTTCAAAAGTTTTCTTTTCTGGTTTCTCTAGTAATTCAAAAATTATCATTTCATACGGTAGTAGAAACACTATACTGTCGACAGTCGTTTCGTTTATAAAAGTATTTTGTATTGAAAAAAAATCTAATATAATTTTTCAATTATCTGGTTAATTTTCAAATTAACATCTAGCAGCATCAGGGAAAACATTCAGGGACATATACGGGGGAAGTTGATTCCTCAAAAACTGCAAATATATGTAAAATTAAATTGACGGGCCAATAATATTTCGCTACGGTTCAGGAGCTGAACGTTTGATGTCGGGGTCCAGAAGCTGCTTTCACTTTTAAAATAACGATAAATGCAGGAATATTCACATGATCACAGCTAATATAAATGTAAAAAATATAATCCAATAAATGAAATAAAATAGAAACACGTAGAATACCAGAAATGCATCAACGACAACTACAAACTCTATTCTATACATGTCACAAATTGTACTCAATCATATAAAAAATAGTACCATTGACAATGTCACTTATATTACTAGCCTAATAACAAGTATAGAAAATGTCGCAGAAGAGAATGAGATAGAGAGGGAGAGGTGGAAAGAGGGAGAGAGCGAGGAGAGAAATATAGGAGAGGGAGGAGAGGGGGAAGGCAAAAGGGAGGAAGAAGAAGAAGAGAGAAGAGGGAGAGGAGTCGCGTCATTAATAGACACTATTAATAATAATAATAATAATAATAATAATAATAATAATAATAATAATAGGAGAGGAAGAGGTGATGGAGAAAGGGAGAGAGAGAGAGAGAGGGAAGGGAAATAGAGAAGTACAAGAGGAACAAGATCAAAAAATGTGTATAAGCAAGAGAGTGGGAGGAGGAGCGAAAGATGGATCAACTCCGGGGGGTAACTGGTTTTTCTTGGACACAACGTGAGGACGCGGAGGCGCTAACTGCGATGAGGGCGCCTTAAGAAGGAAGAGGTCCTTGCATCTCATCTGTTCGCCAGCTGTTTCCAAATGCTCCAATCTGACTGGTTCAGCAACTATTCTTACGACCTCTGGACCTGTTAATGTTCTCTAATCTTGTTCGCAAGTCCTCTGACATCTCGCAAATCACTGGGGAACCCGAGTTCGCATTAAGAGATTTCTGATACTATGTTCCTAAATACCTAAATTTCTGCTGAGAACCAACAATTAAGACATGCTAATGAAAATGAAGTTTTGAATGATGATTTTTCTTCATTTATCGAGACATTGAAGGAACGCATTTTTTTCAAATTAAAAAAAATAAATATTAAAGTTGTGTAGATATTTTAGGTTCATTTGTTTGGATTTATTCCATTTGATTCGCTGTGTTCTCGATACCTTCATTGTAAAATTTTCAAAAAATGTTTTTTATTGCTTAAAAATGATATTTGAAAAATGTTGTTCGCCAAATATATATTGAATGAGATTATAATTTTCAGTACATTGTTATTCTGGCTTAGATGTTTTATTTTATGAAAAATGCTAACACAACTTAATATTGTATATGCTACACTTGTTCGTACTACCTATTTACACTTTTATTCTAAACAATTTATTAAAAATTTTACTCATGTCTATGTCACTATTCAGTTTGACAGTATTACTCGTATTAACTAGAACATATACGTATATGTTACCACATTTACATTTACCAAATAGAACCTTTCGATAGGGTAAAACAGGGCGTGAATTTATCGTATTAAAGGGCAAAACAGTGAGGAAAAAATAATGAAGATCTCTAACTTCATATTCGCTGTATCGTCTGCACAACTGACAACGAAAACTCTGTTAGCGACTTACACTTGCTTCCGGGATTTCGCTAGCTTCAATTCTCTGGCTGGAACAAGTAGTTACTGGCGCCAACGCAAGATGGCGTTGACGTGAATGTTCGCTTTGAAGTCGCGAGGCAATTGCATGACTATGGAACCCTACACGACTTTTCGAACAGTTATATAAAATTACAGAATGTGCAGTTAAGTGAATTCAATCATGTAATATGTTCAAGTAAGTGTAAGGAATGCGTAGAATATTAATAAATGGCAACGACGGACATACTTTTTTTAAGACATGTAACTTTGGATTCTAACAGATGTTTAGCTCTGCAAAATATACGAAGACAATACCACTATATTACACCTACGTGCGTATATTTCACGAATCATACATACGTGCGTTAGGAAATAAATGCACATGAAAATAACTTTTTAAGTGATCGAAATACAAAAATAGCATTTAGTATTTTAGTTGTTTACTTGGAAAATATTCACAACGTAAGCAAAGAAAACTTTCTTGAGTAGTTGATGATGGATGATCTGAATCATAATAATGAGCTTGAGGTGTATGTTTCATTTTCTCAGGGCACATTTTGCTACTTTGTAGGCATGTACTTAATATCATAAATATTTCAATGAGAAAATTTTAACAATTATGTTTTCATGATCTTCTTTTGTGTTTGTGATAATTTTACGAATGAAAGAAATTCATTACATCGATTAAAATCGAACAATCAAAGTATAACAAATGAAACCTACGTTTTCTTCTATTTAAAAAATTGAAGCATTGCCTTTGTGAATAACATTTTTAACAAAATACCTTTTGTTCCGACATGTTGCATACTGAAGTCTGTGTTACAATATGCTGTGGTGTGATTTCAAGTGAAAATCACATTCAGAAGTCTGAAAGATTCTATATCACTGTATTACAGCATATATTTAAAACAACGTACTATATTTAACTTCCGCCTCAAGTAGCTCAGAGCATAGAGCGCTGACTTCGCATTCGTGAGGCTTGGATTCAATTTCTGTGCCATCGGGATTTCGTGGTTTCTCTCGGGTATCCACGCAAATGCTGCGATGGTTCGACTGAAAGTCCAGGATCGCTAAATCGACATCTCTAGCCGTGCAATTCTGGGTACTGAGCTTTAATCAATGCAACTTACATAGATCTATTTAGATGGCATTGATTTAATTCACGGCATACTCACTAAGTTCGCAACGCCTAAACACGAAAAAACATGTTTTTGTAAATTGCTTTAAATCCTCTAGCGGGATCCGAAAACACATTACCAGTTCCCCATCAGGAGACCGACACGCGTTGAATGACCCCTCATACGTCTCGGTTGGTGCACGGGAAGTGGTTTAACCATGAGTGATGGATCCGCACACTCACACACACATACGCGCACACGCATACTCGCAGTTACTCAAATACTTTATAGGGATGTTATGGAATTACCGAATGTTTGCCATTTTAGCCAATTGCATATTAGCCATATTGCCATGTAATTTTTTAATTTTATGCAGTGATATGTTTTATTTTTTTAGCTTTATATTAGTTTATTTTTAAATATTTTTAAATCTTAGTTCAAATATTAATTTCAGTTGCTATGGTTCACTCAATCGTCGATTTTTGTTGCCAGTCCGGTGGATTGAGTGAATCATTGTCAATTCTGATGAAACCTCAACAGAAGTAAAATATAACTCGTCTCTCTCTGACAAGTGCAAAAAGCATCCAGAGAGGGTTCGAAATGTACTTAACATATTAATTATGTATATTTCATAATAATTTATTGTTGTTATTACGTTTAAGACTATGATTTTAGTTTCTGATTCTGGTGATAGTTTTACTTATTTTTCCTTTCTATTTATAAAGAATTTTGTTTTAAATTATTAGAATAAATTATTATTATGATTGTATTAATCGAAATTTATTGTTATGAGTAGTTTTAAGACTTTGATGTTTAGTTTCATATTGTAGTGATAATACTACTTGTTTTATTCATATTTATTAATATTTTTGTTTAGTGTAATTTATTATAACATGATTATTGTATGAACGCACGTAGTATAATTGAATTTTGGGATGTAGATTTTATAAGCGTGCAAAAGTAGGATTGGAGCAAAGCAAGTAATAAAAGAACGCACAGTTATGCTATCATCAAATTTCGTAAATCTTTGGTATTATATTTCTTATGTTCTTATGCGATTAATTTCCCATGTCCATGTGCATTTTGTTTCGTAACCGAGGTACACTTAACTCGAAGCAGCCAAAACACCGCCAGCTGGACTAAAACGCGAGGACACACCGAAGTTAGAATCTTGATACGTGCGCCCGACGGCTCACGAAAGACAAATGAGCGGCATCGTGCGCGCGGCAGGCGAGCGCGGCATCTGCCACGCGACGCCGTCAATCCGCGAGGATTAATAACAGGTTGATCCGCCGGCTCGGCGGCGGCGGCGGCGGCGGCGGCGGCTTCATTGTGTCCGCGCGCGCGCTCACGCCAGGGCACGGCTGGGCCGTCGTCGACCCATGCAGCCGTTCCCCGGCGCGCCGCGGTCTCTCATGTCAGGGCCGCGCGCATTATTTTAATATCGCCGCGCCGCGTCACGCCGGCGAAAATAGATAACTCCGTTGGTGTGTGGTTGGGGCCGGAGGTTGCGGGCGTTGCGTCGCGTCGCGGTGGCGGCTCGACAATTGGCGGCGGCGGAGGCGCTATAAAAAGGGCGCGGAGGAGGTGGGGGAGGCGGAGGAGAGCGGAGGTAGAAGTGCCGGTGGTGGTGGTGGGCGGGGTGATGGATGTGGTAGCACAGGTGGGTGGAGGATGGGATGATGGCGATGTTGATGATGGATAAGGCAAAGGGCGGTGGTTATGGAGGCGCAAGGGTGTGGAATCGATGGCGGCGGTGGGAGGTTGATAGCGGGTAGTGGCAGAGGGCGGTGGGTGTAGGAGGTGGGCGATGGCATTGGGTACTTTGGTTGCGGATAGGAACTGAGTGAGGTGGGCGAATGGAGGTGGCGGTGGTGGAAAGAGGTGGACGGTGTTTGGTAGACGTTCAACGTGGTGGACGGTGGGCAGTGGCCAGTGGCCACTGGGTAATGGGGGTGGGCGGTGGGCGGTGGGCGTGCGCGTGGACGGTGGGCGATGGGTGGTGGGCGATGGGCGAAAGAGGTGGGCGGTGGGTGCTGGGCGGTGGGAGGTGGGCGGTGGATGGTTTTGTTAGTGCATAGAGTGTAGTGGGCTTGTGGTAGAAGCGGTGGGGCAGTAAGGGATGGGTGGTGGGAGGTGGACAGGCCGGGCGGGCGCTGGACGGGTGGAGGGTGAGATGATTGCTCGGGCCACCTGCAACACGGAGCTCCAGACGCTGCCGCAAACGTCGAGGCCACCGAGCCTCGCAGCCGGCGCCGCTGTCGTTGTAGATGCTGAGGAGAATATAATCGCTAATAATATTTGGCTCTCCTGCTCCCTTCACTTTCTATTCTCATCTTCTGTAATTATACCACTTGCTCATATTGTCTCTCTCGTTTGGCACTCTGCAATCCTGTCTCTTTTTCCGGAGCTCTTTTATAGCACACTGCGTCTTTGATAATTTAATCCTTTGTATGCATTTGGTACCTTTGCTCTGATTTAAAGTTTCATCTTAGTTATTACTACTTGATTTCAAAATGTAATTTATTTAATTATTTCCAAATAGTACTATTTTTCTAAGTCCGTTCTCTATTTCTTTTTTCTTACAAACGCACCATGTAGGATTATGTAGTTTTCCCTCATCGATAACTGAAAAAGTGAAACTGTAACCAGTGCTGTCACTAAATGAACTTTAAAATATTTTACTGATTTGGGTACAACATAAATATGGAAGAAGTGCGGACTAAAATTGGGAGGGTTAGCTGTTTACATCCAAAACCGCTTGTGAATTAGAAGACGATGAATTATTTGAAATACTCTGATAGACTATTAGTACTTGGTGTCAAGGTATTGTGCACAAAAAATATAATACGTATACCATATGAGCACGAAGCAAGTTCATTTAAATATTTTTTTCGAATTCTTTTTGTGGAGTTCTCTTTTTGAACTATAACGAATGATAGTTTATAAAATGTTTTGAGTATTCATTTTTGTTATTTTTTCGTCGCGGGTTTGAAAATTATAAACAAATACTGAAGATTATTGTAAAGTCAATTTTAGCAGTGGTTTATGGTTTTTGTAAGAGTGTGAACCATGTATGCAGCCATAATTCAATTTGTGATTTTCGAGCATCTTTTTTTCAGAAAGTAATTTATACCTGTATTTACAACTTACAATTCACACTTAAATTGAAAGAAATGATTTTCAGCCGTTTTGAGAGGTATACCCGGTGGCATTAACGCAAAAACAATGAAACTTTTAATTTGAAATAAAGAGTGCAAATGTTTGTATGTTTTATTCCACCTATTTTTATTCTGGGCGCACCGACTGAATTTTCATGCTCTGTGCCTAAGTTGACGTTACAGTTAACGTCATGCGACATCATAACTCTAAGAAAGACGGCGTCCGCCATTACAGTTTTACGATTCAACTGTTGCGTTATGAAAGGGCAACGTTTTTGATATTCTTGGCATGTAAAGAACTGTCATACTGTATTTATACTGTACTGTGTTTTTGCAGTATTGGTGTGTTTACTTTATTGCAGGAATAAGTGAGTGTATATTATCAGTGATTATTGAGTGTATGTGTAATGCTACTTTTTGGAAACCATTGAGTGGTTTTATTTCAGCACTTTTCCTGCTGAAGGCCGCTAATGTAATTTTTGAAATGGTGAGAAGAAGAATGTCAGAAATGGTGAAAAAACCGTTCAGCCTGAGCCATTTGAGAGGTGTCTATGTTTTCGTTTGATACCCAGGAACTCGGGAAAGGTCGAAAAGCATTGACACAGTTTCGATATGAACTGAAAAATTCAAATATTGGATAGGTATTGTTATTCCGTTTGTTTTCATAACGCGTGTGGCGGTTTAATGATACTCATGCGTCACTGTTTACGATTCACTTCTCGTCTCAAGACAGGAAGATTCTAAGGATGAGGCCGCCCGCCATTAAATATTTGTTGTTTACGTGTAGCGTCAAGGAACAGGATTTTGTTATATTTTTGGTATGTAATGACCTGCTGTACTGTATAAATATACTTTATGATACACAGTATATGAATAATATCATTCGTGACAACTATTTTTAAAATAAGTAATTTATTGCAGTATTATTCGAGAGTATTTCATTTATTGTTTTCGGACAATGTACGAGCTATTCTTTGGAAAATCGCTTTGTACGGTTTTATACAGTAGTACGCATTGTTGCTGTCATTAACGATTTTGATATTATGCACAAGATACAACTTTAGTTATCAATTTTACACCGATCCAGAATTGACGTTCTCCGAACAATTCCAAAACCTGCGTATTTAAAACCAATTTTTTAAATTTAAGAGGTACGATTCATGAGGCGCCTATAACATTGTCAAAATTTTATCAAACATGTCTACATTTAAAATGTCTGATTGAATATATCGGACAGGACAAATAAATTTGGCACCAATCTGCTTATAATAAAGACCTCAACATATTCAAAAATTGAAAAATTCAAATCTCTCATGCTCCCATAATGAAGGGTGTTTTTTTAGAAAAGGCTGAAATATTAGTAGATACAAGCTGTAATATACGTTCATATTACGCAAGAGAGCTAGGTCGAAATTATACTACATCCCGTACATGACGGGGACTTACACTTTAACTCAGATAGGGCGGGAACCCCCCTGACGAAGATACCTCTATGTCCTATTATCCTTCTTACGCACACACCAAATTGCACTACACTACCACACCGGCTATTGGGAGCGGCCCTGGCTTATCCCAACTGGGGCGACGCCCCTCTGGTGGGAGATACCTGGTTAGCGAAAACCCCTCGAGCAGACGGTAAGTAGGCGCCGGATCTTGGCATCCAGCGGGGGAAGATCACCGCCACCTCTCAAGCCAAAGGCATGCACTAAACTTATGGGACTAATGACCTTAGCCGTTGACGCGCCCGACATTACAAATAATCAATCATTTAAAATATTAAGTAGCAAACTGTCGTGTTCGGCAGATAGCGAATTCTGCAGAACACGGATCCAGTCTAAACGCCCCCTCACAATAGCCTCCTCCGCCGCTGCCGACGCTGACTCCACAGACCGCGAGACACTCGGGCGACGTAACATACGCCGAACGAACGAATCTGTTGAACGACGAACGAATCTGTTGCCAGCTGCCGCCTCGCGTCGCGTCGCGTTGTGGTGATCCAACAGGTGCCCATGCAAATTTTTCAAATTGGGCCGAATTTGCATGAAAATGATCGTCGACCGCCGCGGCCGTGATGAACGGCGCGTTGGAGGCACTCGGAGACGCACGGGACGGCGCCACGACCACTGTGGGCCGAATCGCGGATGCTCTGGAAATGTAAAATATGCCTCTCTAGTAGCAAATGGGTCAAACTTGAAATTAGGTAAGCGTGTTTTTGAAATGTATAAAAAAGAAGAGGAAGACTGGAGAACCGAATATAACAGTTTATTGAGCTTTCTGCTTTACTAAATGTCACAATCCGAATCATACAATAAACAAAGCCGCAGTGGACCAACTAGCTAGAAGCGAAAATACCAGGTCCGCAGCCGTTCACAGTTTTACAAGTTAAAGTACAAGTTCTGAGCTAACAGTTCCAACAGAATAAATTAAGTTCTTAATCTAGTCTGCGTAATGGAAGCAGTAAAAATAACTATAGAGAACTCACTCAAAGTCCAAATCGAATCTGCTTTTTGGGTGTCAGGTCGTTTGTTACTACGCGTTGCAACGCGTCGCCACGCGTCGCCACGCGTCGCTGCTGCTGGTCCAATCTCACTGCGACGGATTCCAGTTTGGTGGAGCCAATATTGCTACGTTGAACTGTAGGCTTCAAAACAGAGCGCGCGCCAACTTGGAAGCGCTCATAGCAGTAAAGTTTAAATTAAATAGGATGTTCAGTTGATCTTATTACTCACTCTTGAATGAAGACATGCGCATTTTGAACTGCGCATTTCGCCTTAAGAAAGGTCACATAGTGGCGGCTGAAACGTTGCCACCGGTACATAGGACGTGACGTCTCCCGGACAGCCAAGTAGTTAATTACTTTAGTAGTTGATGCCCCCGTAAACACTAATCAATCCAAGATCTGAAGAAAATGTAACTCATTACTTCTATCTCTGAGTTAATTGTGGGTTAATATACGATCGAGTTAATATATTATTTCAACCTTTCCCAGATTTTACTCATGTGGAGTTTATGATATTTGTCGAATTCTGATACTTTGATATCTTTTATGATTGTCATTTTAGGTTATTGTATAGCCTATAACAATAACAAATGCATTATTTTTCATTTTATTTATAACCACTACTTCATCCCAGGAGATTTCGTTTTTTTTATTTTCGAGAAAGAGTGAAGGTGATTATTTGTAAAACGAACGAGGATTCCCAGTTAGTATATATTTAAATGCCAATTGGCCGTGGGTGATTTTAGCTACTTTATTATGCCTCCCTAGGTATGCAATACTAGCTAGAGATAGTAAGATACCTATCATGTTCGGCGGTCTTGTTTAGTTAACTACACATTCTACAGACATCCTTGACAGTGGCCTTCAGGAAATGTTCATCGTACGAGTTTTTATAACATCATCATAAAATAGAGATCCCCCTGCTTCAGGAAATGGGTATCCCAATTTCAATTACTGGAGAGAGATATCTTTAACATCTGTTGCATTATTTAAGACATTGGGGTATTGTTATTTTATTTTATTTATTTACATTTTATTATTACTGATATTATTAATAATATAATAATCATAATCATTATTTTTATTGAAATAAATTTCTCACTAAGCGTGGGTAACAATGCTTTCAATGATTGTCAAATACGCATTCAACTAACAACCGTGCAAGCACGAAACACAGACAGCAGTTTAATACATGTTAGCAACATTACATATTAAAATTCACATTACGGTTATTTTTGAAACGTGGCTGACACATTGTCCTATACAGAAGCCGCTGGCCTACGTTTAATTATATACACCAATTGAACCCCTGGATAAAAGATATCATTCCCTGAATAAGAAATTCTGATGACAGATCTGTTTTTCTTAACATCCGTCAATTACTGTTAGTCTGATACAAAAAAGCGCAGAACCTGTGGTAAACGTAAGTACTAAGCAGTAATTTCGATTCCCTACGTGGAAAAAAAGCTGGATGAAAACACTTGCCTTTTCAATTAGTATGACGTAATCTGTACAAATAATGCAAGAAAGCATGTGCTGTTGTAACATCACTTTGTTGTCGTGCTTTTTTTTCAATATTACACCAGCAATTGAATATATTACGAGAACATTAAAATGTATCTATTGTAAAGAGTACTTTAACTATATTCAAGGAAATAAGAGATTTAAATCAAGCGTATTTTGTACCGCGAGGTGCTGTAATATGGAAGACTTTCTGGAATAATATTTCTCTTCGTTGTGATCAAATGTAAAATATGCTAGTGAGTGAGCTTACAAACGTGCTGAGATGCATTGCCGCAAATCATGGAGGAAAACTCTTTACCTCTTATAGTCCATTATGTTGTGATATATGTATTTTTAATTGTGAGTAGACTTTTCTTTAAATATGAAGAAATCTTCTTAAAAAGAGCTGCAGCGGCTCAGTGGTAGGGCGCTGGCATCGTGATGTGAAAGGCTCGGGTTTGAATCTCGACTAAGATCGGAATTCTCATCTGGTGATTTCCATTCAGGGTGGCTCTGAGATCGACTCGGTCTCCATTCCAAGTGAGGGACACTAGAATCTTTCCTGGTGCTGAAGGCGGTCGGAGCGTTGTGCTCGCCACATAGCCTCCTTGTGCCGACGGTGACGAGTAGGTGGAGTCTTCGTCTCCATCTCTTTGAGCCGCATCGGCAAGTGCGCAATTGGACAGGGATATCTTCACCTTAAACTGTTTTTGAAACGTTCTTTACGTGGCAGCCGGGAAGGGGGCTGGTCCAACCCGATAACGTAACCCTGACTCATAAAAAGTGGGTATACGAGAAAGTATGAGTCATTTTCTAGCACCGCAAATTTGCTCTTAATTTCTTGACGAGAAAATTTTGATTGCATGATGCAGAATGAAATACTTTGCAATAGATTTATGCTATTTTTGCAGTGTATTTAAAATGAAGATTTTTCCTTTTATCGATTATAGATTTACCATAGGCTTTGTATCACTCGAAGCTCTTCAACTCACTATAATTGGGAATATCACTACATTTTATGTAGCACGTGTTTCATCGAATTAATATAATGCACGCAAAAAATTCTTGAATAAAACTTATTTTGTGATATAACATTTGATATTTCAAGGCCTGTCGTTTCACATATTACTCATACTTCTCTGGGATTTCTTCTCCCGAGTGATGTTTTTGTTGGTTGGTCCATTTTAGTGTAGTATTTGACTTTAATTCGTATTTTTTATTTTTGAGTCTTCCGTCATTGCATGTAAAAATTTACAATGAGAACACTTTTTAACACTGAACACCATCAAAGTGTAAACGACAAAGCGTGTGAAACCCGCTTTGTCGCATTTTCCCACTTTGTGACTTTTAGCCTATTTCGGGCCAGTGTAAACTCCGCATGGCGGGAAAATCTGTCATGCCTCCTGGTGTTCTATGCCGGTGGGTGGTAGGTAGGCCAAGATGGACCGCGACGAACTGTGATATGGAAAGCTTTCTGGAACAATCTGTCCGCTCCGTTATGCTCTAATGTGAAATATGTTGCAGAGTGAGCTTGCCAACGTGTTGAGATGCATTGCCGCTAGTCTACGTTTACCGTCGAGAAACATTAATCACTCGCATCGTGACGTAAAAAATAATCAGGATACCGTCCAGGAATTTTGTCTCGTATCGAAAATATATTTCAAGCAGCCGTCTTCTTCAAAGATGAGTTTTATTTAAAATTAATATTCATTTTATAGTTTACGTTACAACGTTTATTTTCATACAAAGACAAATAAAACTTTTCAATTGCATTATCGCCCTTGCAGAGGAGAGTATGTTTTAAATTAAGAGCTGAATATTACATTGGCTTTTGAAAGAAACGTAGCAGGGTTTGAAATTATTTTTCCTTTGCAAAATAAGGTTAAAAAAAGCCTTTTTGACTCTTTTATCACATTAAAATGACGTACAGTTGTGGTCTTCTTTTTTGATTCATTTTAATGAAAAACAAGAAAGTTAAATAAGTTTTAATTACATTTTAATTTATATATAATAATAGTTCACGCGAAAGAGTTTCTGACATTCCTGCCCAAAGTATTTATGATCTAGGTCTTGATGTGTCTAGCTGCAGTCTCGTGAGTATTGTAGATGACATCACACAGACCCGGCGCAACGTTGCATTCTCAAGACCACACAAAATGGAAGGTGTGTCAGACCTACATTGTTTATCTTCTACAAAAAAAATTATCAATGAAACTGCACACCGCGCGAATGTGAAGCGAAAATTAGCTACTCGCATGTAGACGCCTTCTTTCCCGCGCCAGCTGTTTCCTTCGCAGTCACTTCACGGCCGGTATTTTATGCCAGAGTGCGTAAAGACAATGGGGGCGAGATCGCAGTTCTTTCACAATCCCTCGGCCTCGTCCCCCAGGTGGGAGACGCGCGGTTCGCAAATATTTCGGTAACTGGAGCGAAGACGGCCGACATGAAGGGGGCAGCGTGTGCCAACGCGCTTGTTCCTTGGGCACGCCGCCGCCACCGCCATCACCGCCGCCGCCGCCACCGCCAACCGCCTCATTCGGCCGCCGCCGCCCCCATCGCCGCCACCGCCGCCTCCGCCGCCACCGCCATTCACCGCCGCACCGCAACCACCGCCGCCTCCGCCGCCATCACCGCCTAAAACGAGGACCGCCGCCGCCATCTACACCGCCACCGCACAAACTACCGCTGCTGCTAGCCCAGCGGGCCAGCTGCGGGGTGACAGAACGAATAAGCCTCGACGAAACGAACAATCGCCAAGCGATCTTAGCGCTCCCCAGATGAATGGAGGTCCATGCGATGCGGAGCGGGGCGGAGGCGGAGGACGGCGCGGGAGCGGGGCGGGGCCAGGGCGGGGGCAGGGTGGACGGGGGCGACGCCGGCGGCACGCGGCGGAGGCGGGTGGAGTAAGTGGAGGGGCGCTAAAGAACGAGGCCATGCGGCCGGATCGGCGGCGGGACGCGGAACCCGTCTTCCTTGGCCACCCCGCCGCACCCCTCCCCGCCACGTCCCCGCCACGCAGACGCCTCACCGCCACCACCACCCGCCGCCGCCGCCGCCGCCACCGGCCCCGCTCGCCCCGCTTTCCCTGCTCTCATGGACACACCTTCCGCGACGTCCTTGCCTTTCTGGGCGGGTGAAAGTCCCGGCCGCTTCACGTCATGGCTAATTAATGGGGATTGCCATAGCCGCCGCGCGGCGCAGGCGGCGGGGCGAGCGCCAGAGGAGGGCGAGATCCCTGGGAGGAGGGGCGATTAGGGGATGTTGACGGTGGTGATGGAGACGGCGACGTCAGCATACCAGACGGTGAAGGTGGCATCGATGGTGAAAGAACCGAGGGGTCTGAGAATCTGGTGCAGGAAATGACACCTCCGTTTGTGCCGATGATGATTAGCAGACGGCTACGGTGAGCTGAGAGCGGAAGTAAGTGGTGTCAAGAAAGGCAGCGAGTTGACGATTGGTGATAGCAATGTTAATAGTGATGGCGATGATGGTAACATGAACTAAAATCCTTATATCGCTAACGGTATGAGAAAACAGGGACGAAGATTATGCGTAGGGGAAGCGTTGGATTAATTGAATTGATTAGTGATTAACGGCTAAGGCCATTAATCCCGTAAATGTATGAATGTTTTAATCACATGAGAATTTCCCCCCTCCGGAGAGATCCGATGCCGATCTACGTAACACTTGCGGGTTTTTTCTCCAATCAGGTATCTCCTGCCCCGGCCGGCACTGCCCCAACCGGAACAAACTCCCTGCACTGGACATCCGGCATGTGTTGGCGTAACGTGCATTGTGCATCAGTGTGTGTGTGGTGTGGTTGTATGTGTGTGTGTGTGTGTAGATAAGGGCTGTGGATAGGACAAGTAAGAGGAGGGAAAATTCCGCGTGTGTTCTGCGGCCGGTTTGTTAGAGAATTCTCCGGCATTCGCCTGGTGTTGATCGGAGAAACTACGGAAAAACTACCTAGCAGATATGTCGGACCCTACAATTTTCCCCAGACAGCGGCTGACTGCGACCTAAGCTGAAGCTATTGTCTAGAATCCTGTCACCGCGCGGGACTCGGAACCAGGGACCTCCCCGAATCAGAGGGGACTGCCAGCGTGATGGATATGACAGCGGGCAGGTGATGGCGAAGTTGGAGACGGAAGACGGTGTTTGCGGTGGCGGCGCCAGCAACGAGGACGGGGGGAGCCAGCAACGCCGCGGTGCGCCCACGCTAGCTGAGCTGAGGTGGTGGCTGCGAGGGCGGCGGAAGCGGATAAAGGCGGGGGCGGGGCGCGGGCGGGGGCGGAGTGGGACGCAGTAAAATAGAGTCGCGCGTGCAACGCCACACCTCGCGCTCACGGCCGACTGGATCGTTGTGGCGCAACTTCGCGAAGCGCGGAGTTCGTAACTCGCGATCCGCTTTCCTGATTTTGCGTTCACTCTCAGTTAAGATTATGAGTTGGATGTTGCAATCAATTTTACGTCATGTTCATGGGTTAGGAGTGTGAAGGTTCCCATGCCAAGGTTCTCGTCAAGAACTTTAGTTCATAGACATCAGTTGTGATCGCAAATACTCTCAAAATTGACACATATGACCTAGAGTTCACATATAAATACAATGACAATTTAATTATTCAGCAAAGAAAAGAGAAAAAGAAAAATGATTGTGTAACGCTCCGGGACAGTTAAGAAATGAAGACCTTAAAAAGAAAACTAAAGTAATAGATGCAACCAACTAAGCAAGAAGAATAAAATGGAGATGGACAGGACACTTCATGCGTGATGATGGATCTGCAGAGGTAAACACACATAATAAAGCATGGAAGCCTAGAACTGGAAACACAAATATTGGTCGCTAAAAAAAGGTGTTGGACGCCGGTGCAATGAAATAGAATAGAAAAGGTACCTCCAATATGCGCACAAGGATAGCAAAGTGCTGGGATGAGTGGAAGAAATTAACAACCACGGAAGTCAATATATTAAATTATATTAGATTGTACTTTGGTAAATGTTTATATAATGAAATGAATGATTACTAATATAGTCAGTGTTTTAAATAGAAGATTCTAATGAAATGTGTTTGATGAAATTGGTTTAATGCAAAGAGTTTAAAGAACGGAATGTAAAGAACAGTATTTTATGAACTGCAGTAATTCAGAGTAGTGATACTGTATGAGCCCCCCCCCCACCACCACCACCATTACTCGACCATCTTTCGATTGATAGCCCTTGCCCTGAAATGGGATGTATGTCTCTAATGATCTCTTCACATCAATTCCAATCCTACAACGTTTTCTGTGAAAGGCTGGGTCTTTGATTTTGGACTTAGTTCTAAGGACATCGTAAATACATTAGTTTGTTTATACAATGTATCTCAAAATGTATGTTTATTTTTAACGAATAAAATCCACTTTACTATTACAGCGTTTTCACTGATGCTTATGCTGCGTTTATCCATAGCATTACAATGTATTGTAATGCTATGGATAAACGGCAGTTTTTCGACAGAAAAACTCGTATTGCCGAGCCCTTGCAACGCAAAAATGGATTAATCTTGTCCCTATTGAAGTAAATAAAAAATATCTTCTTATAATAATTTAATCTACAGTATTTTACTCGTACTCTATCATTATTATCCCTGATTTACTTATTTTGCTCAGCTTTGGTCTTGCTACAACATTTTCGTTAATGTCTTTTTACCCCGTATTGCCTAATCTTCCCTTCTGAATATCTACAGCAATCTTGGCGTTGTCAATGAAGTCAGAGACTGTTTCAGGAGCTCTTCTACACTTAATTTAACTTATAAATTTCTACTTGCAGTCGCGACCTAATTATCTCGCAAATATTACGGTCTTTTCTCCAATAAATGGCATATTAAATTAATTCCCTATTCTCTTATTGCACGTGGACAACATGTCCATTTTCTATCTTCATGAACTAATTACGAAATGTTTCTACTTATGGCTCTGATGGCCATCGATCCTCTCTCTACCTAATCTGGCAGAGTCCTGATAAAAAATTGTTCGCTTGCTCTTCCTATCTGGCCTAACCGGTTCACTTGTTTCATTGTAATTATATATATATATATATATATATATCTCATCTGGTGATTTCCATTCAGGTGTGGCTCTGAGATCGACTCGGTTCCTCCATCCAACGTGAGGGACACTAGAATCTTTCCCTGGTGCTTTGAGGCGGTCGGAGCTGTTGTGCTCGCCACATAGCCTCCTTGTGCCGACGGTGACGAGTAGGTGGAGTCTTGTCTCCATCTCTTTGAGCCGCATCGGCACAAGTGCGCAATTGGAACAGGGATATCTTCACCTTAAACTGTTTTTGAAAAAACGTTCTTTTACGTGCAGCACGGGAAGGGGGGCTGGTCCTAACCCGATAACGTAACCCTGACTCATAAAAATGTGGGTATACCGAGAAAGTATGACCGTCATTTTCTAGCGGCCCGCAAATTTGCTCTTATTTCTTGACGAGAAAATTGTTGATTGCAATGATGCAGAATGAAATACTTTGCAATAGATTTATCTATTTTTGCAGTGTAATTTAAAATGAAGATTTTTCCTTTATCGATTATTAGATTTACCATAGCTTGTATCACTCGAAGCTCTTCAACTCACTATAATTGGGAATATCACTACATTTTATGTAGCACGTGTTTCATCGAATTAATATAATGCACGCAAAAAATTCTTGAATAAAACTTATTTTGTGATATAACATTTGAATATTTCAAGGCTGTCGTTTCACATATTTTTCATACTTCTCTGGGATTTCTTCTCCCGAGTGAATGTTGGTTGTTGGTTGGTTCCATTTTTAGTGTAGTATTTGACTTTAATTCGTATTTTTTATTTTTGAGTCTTCCGTCATTGCATGTAAAAATTTACAATGAGAACACTTTTTAACACTGAACACCATCAAAGTGTAAACGACCAAAGCGTGTGTGAAACCCGCTTTGTCGCATTTTCCACTTTTGTGACTTTTGGCCTATTTCGGGCCAGTTGTAAACTCCGCGCATGGCGGGAAAAATCTGTCATGCCTCCTGGCGTTCTATGCCGGTGGGGTGGTAGGTAGGCCAAGATGGGACCGCGACGAAACTGTGATATGGAAAGCTTTCTGGAACAATCTGTCCCGCTCCGTTATGCTCTAATGTGAAATATGTTGCAGAGTGAGCTTGCCAACGTTTGAGATTGCATTGCCGCTAGTCTACGTTTACCGTTCGGAGGAACATTAATCACTCGCATCGTGACGTAAAAAAATAATCAGGATACCGTCCAGGGAATTTTGTCTCGTATCGAAATATATTTTCAAGCAGCCGTCTTCTTCAAAGATGAGTTTTATTTAAAATCAATATTCATTTTATAGTTTACGTTACAACGTTTATTTTCATACAAAGACAAATAAAACTTTTCAATTGCATTATCGCCCTTGCAGAGGAGAGTATGTTTTTAAATTAAGAGCTGGAATATTACATTGGCTTTTTTTGAAAGAAACGTAGCAGGGTTTGAAATTATTTTTCCTTTGCCAAATAAGGTTAAAAAAAGCCTTTTTGACTCTTTTATCACATTAAAATGACGTACAGTTGTGGTCTTCTTTTTTGATTCATTTTAATGAAAAACAAGAAAGTTAAATAAGTTTTAATACATTTAATTTATATATAATTATAGTTCACGCGAAAGAGTTTCTGACATTCCTGCCCAAAGTATTTTATGATCTAGGTCTTGATTGTGTCTAGCTGCAGTCTCGTGAGTATTGTAGATGACATCACACAGACCCGGCGCAACGTTGCATTCTCAAGACCACACAAAATGGAAGGTGTGTCAGGACCTACATTGTTTATCTTCTACAAAAAAAAATTATCAATGAAACTGCACACCGCGCGAATGTGAAGCGAAAATTAGCTACTCGCATGTAGACGCCTTCTTTCCCGCGCCAGCTGTTTCCTTCGCAGTCACTTCACGCGCCGGTATTTTATGCCAGAGTGCGCGTAAAGACAATGGGGCGAGATCGCAGTTCTTTCACAATCCTCGGCCTCGTCCCCCAGGTGGGAAACGCGCGGTTTCGCAATATTTCGGTAACTGGAGCGAAAGGCGGCCGACATGAAGGGGGCAGCGTGTGCCCACGCGCTTGTTCCTTGCGGCACGCCGCCGCCACCGCCATCACCGCCGCCGCCGCCACCGCCAACCGCCCTCATCGCCGCCGCCGCCCCCATCGCCGCCACCGCCGCCTCCGCCGCCACCGCCATCACCGCCGGCACCGCAACCACCGCCGCCTCCGCCGCCATCACCGCCAAAACGAGGACCGCCGCCGCCATCTACACCGCCACCGCACAACTACCGCTGCTGCTAGCCCAGCGGGCCAGCTGCGGGGTGACAGAACGAATAAGCCTCGACGAACGAACAATCGCCAAGCGATCTTAGCGCTCCCCAGATGAATGGAGCGTCCATGCGATGCGAGCGGGGCGGAGGCGAGGACGGCGCGGGAGCGGGGCGGGGCCAGGGCGGGGGCAGGGTGGACGGGGGCGACGCCGGCGGCACGCGGCGGAGGCGGGTGGAGTAAGTGGAGGGGCGCTAAAGAACGAGGCCATGCGGCCGGATCGGCGGCGGGACGCGGAACCCGTCTTCCTTGGCACCCCGCCGCACCCCTCCCCGCCACGTCCCCGCCACGGCAGACGCCTCACCGCCACCACCACCCGCCGCCGCCGCCGCCGCCACCGGCCCCGCCTCGCCCCGCTTTCCCTGCTCTCATGGAACACCTCCGCGACGTCCTTGCCTTTCTGGGCGGGTGAAAGTCCCGGCCGCTTCACGTCATGGCTAATTAATGGGGATTGCCATAGCCGCCGCGCGGCGCAGGCGGCGGGGCGAGCGCCCAGAGGAGGGCGAGATCCCTGGGAGGAGGGCGATTAGGGGATGTTGACGGTGGTGATGGAGACGGCGACGGTCAGCATACCAGACGGTGAAGGTGGCATCGATGGTGAAAGAACCGAGGGGTCTGAGAATCTGGTGCAGGAAATGACACCTCCGTTTGTGCCGATGATGATTAGCAGACGGCTACGGTGAGCTGAGAGCGGAAGTAAGTCGGTGTCAAGAAAGGCAGCGAGTTGACGATTGGTGATAGCAATGTTAATAGTGATGGCGATGATGGTAAACATGAACTAAAATCCTTATATCGCTAACGGTATGGAAAACAGGGACGAAGATTATGCGTAGGGGGAAGCGTTGGATTAATTGATGATGTAGTGATTAACGGCTAAGGCCATTAATCCCGTAAATGTATGAATGTTTTAATCACATGAGAATTTCCCCCCTCCGGAGAGATCCGATGCCGATCTACGTAACACTTGCGGGTTTTTCTCAATCAGGTATCTCCTGCCCCGGCCGGCACTGCCCCAACCGGAACAAACTCCCTGCACTGGACATCCGGCATTGTGGCGTAACGTGCAATTGTGCATCAGTGTGTGTGTGGTGTGGTTGTATGTGTGTGTGTGTGTGTAGATAAGGGCTGTGGATAGGACAAGTAAGAGGAGGGAAATTTCCGCGTGTGTTCTGCGGCCGGTTTGTTAGAGAATTCTCCGGCATTCGCCTGGTGTTGATCGGAGAAACTACGGAAAACTACCTAGCAGATATGTCGACCCTACAATTTTCCCCAGACAGCGGCTGACTGCGACCTAAGCTGAAGCTATTGTCTAGATCCTGTCACCGCGCGGGACTCGGAAAACCAGGACCTCCGAATCAGAGGGGACTGCCAGCGATGGATATGACAGCGGGGCAGGTGATGGCGAAGTTTGGAGACGGAGACGGTGTTTGCGGTGGCGGCGCCAGCAACGAGGACGGGGGGAGCCAGCACGCCGGCGGTGCGCCCACGCTAGCTGAGCTGAGGTGGTGGCTGCGAGGGCGGCGGAAGCGATTAAAGGCGGGGCGGGCGGCGGGCGGGGCGGAGTGGGACGCAGTAAAATAAGAGTCGCGCGTGCAACGCCACACCTCGCGCTCACGGCCGACTGGATCGTTGTGGCGCAACTTCGCGAAGCGCGAGGTTCGTAACTTCGCGACCGCTTTCCTGATTTTGCGTTCACTCTCAGTTAAGATTATGAGTTGGATGTTGCAATCAATTTTACGTCATGTTCATGGGTTAGGAGTGTGAAGGTTCCCATGCCAGGTTATCGTCAAGAACTAGTTCATAGACATCAGTTGTGATCGCAAATGACTCTCAAAATTGACACATATGACCTAGAGTTCACATATAAATACAATGACAATTTAATTATTCAGCAAAGAAAGAGAGAAAAAGAAAAATGATTGTTGTAACGCTCCGGGACAGTTAAGAAATGAAGACCTTAAAAAGAAAACTTAAGTAATA
This sequence comes from Gryllus bimaculatus, assembly GCA_017312745.1. Classification (NCBI taxonomy): domain Eukaryota; kingdom Metazoa; phylum Arthropoda; class Insecta; order Orthoptera; family Gryllidae; genus Gryllus; species Gryllus bimaculatus. The sequence goes on along the minus strand of BOPP01000001.1, from coordinate 24,263,699 downwards.
GATGCAACCAACTAAGCAAGAAGAATAAAATGGAGATGGGCAGGACACTTCATGCGTGATGATGGATCTGCAGAGGTAAACACACATAATAAAGCATGGAAGCCTAGAACTGGAAACACAAATATTGGGTCGCTAAAAAAAAGGTGTTGGACGCCGGTGCAATGAAATAGAATAGAAAAGGTACCTCAATATGCGCACAAGGATAGCAAAGTGCTGGGATGAGTGGAAGAATTAACAACCACGAAGTCAATATATTAAATTATATTAGATTGTACTTTGGTAAATGTTTATTATAATGAAATGAATGATTACTAATAAGTCAGTGTTTTAAATAGAAGATTCTAATGAAATGTGTTTGATGAAATGTGGTTAATGCAAAGAGTTTAAGAACGGAATGTAAAGAACAGTATTTTATGAACTGCAGTAATTCAGAGTAGTGATACTGTATGAGCCCCCCCCCCACCACCACCACCATTACTCGACCATCTTTCGATTGATAGCCCTTGCCCTGAAATGGGATGTATGTCTCTAATGATCTCTTCACATCAATTCCAATCCTACAACGTTTTCTTGTGAAAGGCTGGGTCTTTTGATTTTTGGACTTAGTTCTAAGGACATCGTAAATACATTAGTTTGTTTATACAATGTATTCAAAAATGTATGTTTATTTTTAACGAATAAAATCCACTTACTATTACAGCGTTTTCACTGATGCTTATGCTGCGTTTATCCATAGCATTACAATGTATTGTAATGCTATGGATAAACGGCACGTTTTTCGACAGAAAACTCGTATTGCCGAGCCCTTGCAACGCAAAAATGGATTAATTTTGTCCCTATTGAAAGTAAATAAAAAATATCTTTCTTATTAATAATTTAATCTACCAGTATTTTACTCGTACTCTATCTTATTATTCCCTGATTTAACTTATTTTGCTCAGCTTTGGTCTTGCTACAACATTTTCGTTAATGTCTTTTTACCCCCGTATTGCCTAATCTTCCCTTCTGAATTTCTTACAGCAATCTTGGCGTTGTCAATGAAGTCAGAGACTGTTTCAGGAGCTCTTCTACACTTAATTTAACTTATAAATTTCTACTTGCAGTCGCGACCTAATTATCTCGCAAATATACGGTCTTTTCTCCAAAAATGGCCTATTAAAATTAATTCCCTATTCTCTTATTGCACCGTGGACAACATGTTCATTTTCTATCTTCATGAACTAATTACGAAATGTTTCTACTTATGTCACTGATGGCCATCGATCCTCTCTCTACTAATCTGGCAGAGTCCTGATAGAAAAATTATTCGCTTGCACTTCCTATCTGGCCTAACGCGTTCACTTGTTTCATTATAATTATATATATATATATATATATATATATATATTATATATATATATATATATATATATTATAATTCGAAGGAAGGATAAAAGAAAAGAATGCGATCAGATTAGTATGAAGTATTTTTCTGGATCCGCTTGAAATGAGAGGAAGAAATAACGGATACGACGAATCAGAGCAGCACCTGCCTACATTGCCACCCAGCCGATAGCATCTCCCAACCCAACTACTTAGCTTGGTGTCGAACATCCAATGGGACTCGTACTCAGGGTCTCTTAGTTTACGTAGTTTTAAGTCCCACACTCCCAATCAC
>BOPP01000001.1:24245305-24262017 GCA_017312745.1 Gryllus bimaculatus | reverse complement strand
TATATATATTATATATAATATATATATTTATAATTGATTTATATATATATATATATATATATATATAATCAAGGAAGGATAAAAGAAAAGAATGCGATCAGAGTAGTATGAAGTATTTTTTGGATCCGCTTGAAATGAGAGGAAGAAATAACGGATACGACGAATCAGAGCAGCTACCTGCCTACATTGCCACCCAGCCGATAGCATCTCCCAACCCAACTACTTAGCTTGGTGTCGAACATCCAATGGGACTCGTACTCAGGGTCTCTTAGTTTACGTAGTTTTAAGTCCCACACTCCCAATCACGTACGACAATTGCACCGATAAATCCAATAATTTAGAACACGGATTTTTCACATCCTTGTGAACATTTTTTTCTTACTGGTGGTAATAAAATGTTCAATACGAGGGCTGGCCAAGGACGTACTAGGAGAATTGTATAGAAGTATAAAATTATCGTACTTGCTTAGAGCTGGAGAATTATTAATCATTGCCCACCATGAATGTTTTCTAGACACGATAAAATGTCAAGTAAAAGAGTTCCTGCTTCCCCAAAATCCCTCTTTCTTTTTTTGTACGACAATTGCACCGATAAATCCAAATAATTTAGAACACGGATTTTCACATCCTTGTGAACATTTTTTTCTTACTGGTGGTAATAAAATGTTCAATACGAGGCTGGCCAAGGACGTACTAGGAGAATTGTATAGAAGTATAAAATTATCGATACTTTGCGTAGAGCTGGAGAATTATTAATCATTGCCCACATGAATGTTTCCTAGACACGATAAATGTCAAGTAAAGAGTTCCTGCTTCCAGTTTATTCGAGGTTACATATCATTCTAATGTTTGTACGTCTAGAGAGTTCATATGCTCCCGCACGCTACATTTATTTTTACGAGTAATTGCAGACGTGACAGTTCGCAAGGTGCAAGCGCGGCTTAACTCTGCTTTCCTTATATGTGAAAACGAGCCTGCTCAATGCACTTTGGCACGCCGCCAAACAAGATTAGGGTTCTATAAAAGTCATCACTGGTAGCATACGTATTTCAAATGCATGACGGTTCTTACGTTTCAAATGTGTTAGATTATGTAAAGCGAATAATACAAATCGATATGAAATGCCTCGTAAATTCTAGATAAACCAAACAAATCAGTTTGAGAGAGACGATTTGCCAAGTACATGTTCTACCAACACAGAATGCTATATCCATAATTAATCCCTTTCTTCTTATTTTGAGAGAAATTGTTTTCCTTTATTAACAATGTTATTTTTATACTTATATGCTTTTGGTTTTACCGATAGTCCAGTATGTGAAAACCTCATATATACATCATAATCTACACTACTAATTTACTATGTGTGCTGAAATTGAAAGATACTTTTGCACCTTCTGGCCATGTGAGATATATCTATGTCTTCTTCCAAACATTGTACCTCCGGAAAAATCAAAAAGAAATTCCGATTTTGACTGAAAAATGCAAATATTTGAATATATGATGCCTATAACTATACAAAATTTTTGCAGTGTTAGTGATGACTGCTAAAATATTTAATTTATTGCTGTGTTTTACATGCGACTGTTTGATTTGTTGCTCTTATTGTGCTTTGAATGCAAAGGGTCCAATACGTTGAAGATATTTTCTTTGCGGAGATGATAAGAACCACTGATTACGAGCAATAAACCAAGAGTGTACCAAATCCAGTGACGAGTATGGCGTAAATTCCTTTTTGTGCAATGTTCAAAACAACCTTCGGTTGATCATAATCTACATCATTAAGAGATTTTCCTGATTTTGATGGTAAACTCAGTGCTTTAGTTTATGAGTAAGGATTACGCTGAAAATAACATTATTCTCTAATTAAAAATTTCGACGATAATAAGAACTCTTCATTGTTGTACCATTATCCTTCCGTATGCATGATGACTTCATTTGGTGATTCAACATGGTTTTGAATATCATCCTAGCATCATAGTCGTCTCAGCTTCATCGGCCAAGCTTCAACTTAGTTCCAGCGTTAATATATCGTCTCATCGTCAGCATCTTCTAACCTCAACATCGTCCCATCCTCGACATCGTCCCATCATCTACCTCGCTCCGTAATCACCATCGTTTTATCTTCAACATGGCCTCATCCTCCAGCTTCGACATCGCCCTAGTCACAACATCGTCTCGGTCAGAACATCCTCGCAATCTGAACAACGTCCCAGCTTCAACCTCGCCCTAGTCTCAACCTCATCCCTGTTTAACGACTTCCCGCACCCAACCTTAACATTGTCCTCGCCGTGAACCTTCTTCCAACTCCAACTTCGTCCCCATCTCGGCATTGTTCTCCCCACAAATTCGTCTCTGCCGTAATTCCATTCACGCCACATGTGTACACCCGCCTCATTTCTTCCCCGCCCCATCCCCGCCTTGGCGTCACCGCGAGGCCCAGCGAGGCCGAGCGGGGCGCCGGCGCGCATTGTGTGCAGCGGGAGCGTATCACGGGGGCGCCGCGTCATCGCCGGCGATTTATTAATCGGCCGCGCAGGCGCCCACGCCCGCCCCGCCCCCTCCCCACACCCTCCCAGCGCCTCGGCACGCGGCCCACGTCAGCTGTTTCTCCCGTTGAGGCCGCGCCGTCGCAGGAACTACTTTGGCATTGCACCGGTCCGCATTTGTGCATTCACGCTCACCTTCACTCAGTTGTGAAAATTGAGTAATTGACTTGTCTTTTTATATTTAATTTAAAACATGAATAATATGTTGCTGTGGGAAGAGAGAGAGTTAGCATTATCGTTGTCTCTTAGATATGTGTAACGTTATGTATTAACGTCGTGTATTATAAGAATAACATGTTGTGTAACTATAATATGTCTAATTCGTGCATAAACGATTTTGGAATATTTTAGAATCCATGTTTTAGGAAAAAGTTTTAACAAATCATCAAAGTAACGATCCTTTCAGTTCACTGTCACAATTACAATAAAAGGGAAGGGAATGGAATACGGTATCTAATACATGTACTTAATAACCCATTACTAATATAGTCTCCGTTGATCACCCTTCGAATCTCCAAGACGATTCATTCATTCTCTAAATGCAATTTCCTTAGCTTTTTATTTGTTATCTCATTAATGACAATGAACTAACACCCCACATAATGTAATACTGTTTCTAGGATCCCTATTTGATTGTAATTTTGAATCTCTACCTCTCTCTCTCTCTCTCTCTCTCTCTCTCTCTCTCTCTCTCTCTATATATATATATATATATATATATATATATATATTATCTCTCTCTATATGATTATATATATTATATATATATATTATAATGATAAACATACTTGCACAATTAGAATTTGTGATGATTAAGACTTCAAACAAACGAAACTTCAAAATGCGTGACCTATCGTTTTCACCATTTATTCATTATCACTTTACCATTGTTCTTACAGTGGAGGGCATTAGAAAACTAACTTTTGTTGGAAAAATATAATAAGTAATACATCTGCCATTTTTCCTCGGCTCAAAACTAAATAAGCAACTAATCATCATCATACCCGTATATCTGCTTCACTGTTTATTTGCAACAGAAGTTGACCCTGCGGTGTACCGCTTTGGACGAATGTCATCATTTGTTTGGCTCTCGCTTCCTGCGAACGCGTTTGTATTCGCCTCCTCCACCGCCACGTTCCCACCCCCGCTCCCGGCCCCACTCCCACCCCTGCCCCGGCATTCCCCTCTGCCCGCCTCCCGCTCTGCCGGCGGTGAGCACGCTGAATGGGCGGCGCATTTGCATCGGCAGCCATCAGCTGCGTGGCTCGCCAGTGAAACGCCAACACTAATTTGTAGGTTATTCAGACACACGAACCACAGGGCATCTGTAGCGAATACTCGGCCGTGTATCGCAAACGCCCCACGCCGTCCGCATCCACCATCCAGTTTCGCACGCGACAGCGGTCTCGCCATTTCATGCATCATCTGAGTTTCCCTGCCCGTGATCACGCCTCCTTGCGGATCCCCATCAACACTCCCGTATCTGCTCTCCCACCTCAAGGTTTCCCCCCGTTCTGCTTCAGCCTTTTCTTGGATCCGAACACGCCCATTCCTGCTCTCGCCTTCTCACGACTCCTCTTCAGCACTCCTGATTCGGATCTGCCTTCTTACAGATCTCTGCAGTCTCACTTCTGTTCTCGACTTCTCAAGGATCATCATCAACCTTCTCATCCCTGCCCCCGACTCACGGATCCCCACCCACACCCTCGTAGGGACGAGGGTAACTGCCTTTTTACAGATCCCCAACAACACTCTCATCACATTTCTCACCTCCTCACGGATAATCACTACCACACTCGTCCATTCTTTCTCCTGACATATTCCCACTCTCACTCTCCCAACCCCACCCACACGCCCTGCCCCGTTCCCTTCCGGCTCCACCTCCGCCATCACCACCCGCGTAGTCGGTGCCACCCGATCCACCGCCACCCTCTCCTTTGGCATCGTCACCGCACCTCCCCCGCCCGCGCACTGTCTCCCATCCACGCAACTACCTTCGTCTTCGCGCCCGTCAGCGCACCCACCTCGCGCTTGTTCGCGCAGCCGATGACAAATGGGAACACGGCGTATCCAGCACTCCAGCGCGCGATATTCACATCAACGCCATGTAAATCGCAATCTCAGGCAGTACGTAGCGCACGATGGAAGGAGAAGGCATACAAGGCTCTACCACTACTTCTTACTCATATTTTATTCGCCGGGTACGGAACAACAAGAGCGGTGTTTAGGTGTCGTATTTCTGTCCTTTTAGCTTTCTTATTTCTAATTCATTAGCAACGAAGACATATATTGCTGAGATTTTGGATAGTTAAACATTTTAATTCTACACGTATATTCTTCTTTGTTGTATTTCGATAACATTATCCATCCTGTGACGTTCGTATTAAGAGAAGTGGAGTGAATAAATCACTTTTGGTCACCCCATCCTTTGATGGTGGTACTTCTAACCTGCCTTTTAAATCGGTGCCGTGCAGAAGAATAATTAAACCTGAGAAGCACAGCTGACTGAGGATGTTCAACCCTCAGTCAGCTCAACGTTAAACGCGTTGATTGTAAATAAGAAAATAATCGTATGGATCGTGCATAATAATTAAATTCGTAAAAGATAAGATTGAAAATGTTGGAACAATATTATAAGTAAGTAAATTTAGTTGCAATGAGCTTTTTATAATTATATAAGTAAAAATAAAAATAAACTCTGATCATTGAGGATCAAATTCACTAATAAATCCGTACTTATAAATAAAATAGTACTTCAATTACATGCGACATTTCACAGTAAACATGATTTTGAATACAAAGGTTACAAGTGAACATAGCAATGCTACAAGAATGTGTTGCTTTGGATATAATTAAAATAAAGGTTTGAATAGCAATGTATGAAGGATAATATAAACATTAGCGTAAATAATGATACATTTCTTTATTAGTAAACATGCAAATATATGTTTGAATAGTTTTCCATATCGCCATGCTAATTACAATTCTCGTAACTCCATATTCCCTTCTCTATTTTCTGTCCACGTCATGATAAAAAATAATTATGAAAGAAGAGTAATAAAAGTAACTAATAAGCAGAACATCTTAAATAATTGAGTTTCCAAGTACTTATAAGTTCAACAAGAAAGGAAAATATAATTCTGCTTCCCATCTATGTTTGTTTTTTATTAACGATTATTATTTGTTTTACAAAACCCTCCGATCTGAAATTAGGAGGTATTCTAATTAGTGTGACGACATTATGAATACGTCATAATTAATATCAACATTGGAAAGAAAAGTTGACATCTTCAACGCATTGACTTTTGGAGTCATAAAATTGCATCTCTTATATATAATTTTCAATATTGGAGAGCATCAATAATGTAGCTGTCAAAACCCGGAGCATCGATTCAAACTCAGTTTTGGCCAGAAACAATCGCTTGAATACAACATTTGTACATATCACAGACAAGAGTAATAGGAGCAAAACAATGTATAGTTCAAAAGAGTACTCATAGATCTAGAAGAAAGTTCTTAGAAAACGCAGATTGGAGTGCATCTGAGTGAATTATGAACGATCTTAACAAGATATTTTACGTTGAAAGCAGCTAAAGAATTTTTTATTGGTTCATTTCAATAATCCAGACTTAATAAAACGAAGGAGGTGCTGTACGAATTTCTTAGAAAGCAATTTCTTAGAAAACACAAATTAAAGAGCATCAGACTGAATTATGAACGATTTTACGTTGAAGGTAGCTAAAGAATTTCTTATTCGTTCATTTCAATAATCCGGACTTGATAAAACGAAAGAGACAATGCACGAATTAATCCAGATTATCGATCGTGTTCTGTTCGGCGTTGGTCACCAACTAACATTTTTCATTTTTCAAATTATTGTTATTAAATTTGTTAACGGCTTTTTGCTACAAACCAACTTTGAATTTTTCGACCAAACCTTGCTACGACACCATAAAAAATGTAATAGAGCGCCCCAAAATGTGAACTACTGTTAATTACACATAAAACCACAACGTATGTCCCTTCAGGGGTAATGCATGCTGGTAGCTTGTCTTGTTGGTTGTGTGCGCACCTACTTTCGTTATACCATAATCTGTGAGTAAAATTTTTAACTTAAATTCTTTTCAGACAGTCCTAAAAGCAAATTATTTTCGCATACGTAGCATACAGGTTTTTGTGTCAATAGTGTCCTAGAACTCGTACAACACTCTCCGTCATCTTTTCTTGTGGTATTCCCTATAGTTATGTTCTTCAAGTATGAGCGTTGTCGGTTACGATCTTCGTGTTTGCAATATCTTCGCATGAGTTGAAAGGTGTCCAAATGTATTGATTGTAAATTAAACAGCACAGTAAATAGCATATTGCATTATAGTGATCTCTGTCGCCGGTAATGATGAAAGGATAACAGGATTCATGTAGGTGAAGAGAAATGCTTCTTTGAAACCCTACCACCGCGTACATGAATGATTGCCAATGGATAAGTAAGCTCAACACGTGTACCGACGCGTAGCACGAAGTAAATACGCATGTTGTGGCAAAGTAACATATGGTTTCTAGTTAATGAAATTGATAAAATATCCTACAAATGCTTTCTGGGATGAGTAGATATTTTGAAGTATGGTTCCTACCGATATAAGATTGCGAAAGTTCGACGTGCGATAGATATGTGGTACTTTCTGATATGACTCATCAACGATTCTGTTTTGTTCTTTCAAGTTGTGCCTTGATCTAGCGGGTGCAAGAAAGAATAAAATTCTGACGACAGAATCATCTCCATCGGCATGGGCACTTTGCAACACCAAATTTGTTTTAGACCAGATCTTTAAAGTGTGCCCCATATATGACCATTAGAGGCAGTCGTTTGGATTTGCAGACGATGCAATCATACATTCATATGGAGATCAAGATAAAATAATTAACTTTTGTAAAGCTATTAATATATTAACTGAAATTTAGCCCCATTGTTTTATATAAATTTATCCCTCTCAAGTATTATTTAATAACAGTTAAAGTAAATTGAAAAATTTCATAATTTCTTTAATTACACCATAATGTAGTACACAAATTGTAATACTCACTGATAACGAAATCGTTGATGAGGTTATAAACAAATTTAATTACAAAAATTCTGATGGAAGAAAAATAGAATTTCTGGGCTGGGTTTCCGATGTCTACAAGGGTATACAAGGTTTAGATCAAGGCCCTACGTCGAAGAGAGCTCTCTTGACGTCAACAGCACTTACTGCGCTCAAAACGCGATAGAAAAAATGTGCGATACGTAGCTAAACCTGGAGCCATAGGTTGAAGAGAATGGCGAATCGGAGCTTAGCGAGCTCCGATGTTACGTTCTCTGATCGATTGTTTTCCGTGATTTCTCCGATCCACATCAAGCGAATGCCGGAGCAGTACCGTGCTTAAAGGGCCACGAATCGCACACGTTATTTCCTTTCCCTTCCTTGTAGACCTATCCTCACCCCTTACACACACATTTACACTACACTATCGCATTTACACTACACTATCGCTGGATGTCCAATCGGGAGCTTCGAGTTTGTCCCAGCTGGGTCGATGCCCCGCTCGTAGGAGATACCATGTTGGAAAAATCCCCACTATCTGACGTGTAGGTCGGCGTTGGAACTCACCACCCAGCGCACGACGATGCACTTCATTTACGGGAATAACGCCCTTAGAAGTTGATGCGTCCAGAAACTAGAAATAACCAAAGGAAGTGAGCAGGATTCGAGGCGAAGTGCAAGTCGCGACCGTATAGTTGGAAGCGCGAATCTCGCCTGTCGGTCGCCGGCAGCAGCTCCTTCATCACCTCGCGTCCACCCGCGTGCTCGCCGCAACAGCGCTCGCGGCGCCTCCGGCTTCTCTTCGTCGCTTCGTGTTGCGCGCGTCCGGCCTTCGCCACGGGACGGCCGCCCCGCTCCCACTTGTTGATTGCGATTCGAAGATGCACGCCCTCGACCGAGATGGCATTGAGGGGTAGCACTCTGCACGAGCAACTTGAATTAATATTAGTTTCTTGTGCGTCGTCAGAGCACAAGAAGAGTGACACATCTAGAAAATGTTCAATTTGCAGGAGGGCTGTTGAGATGTGAGCGGATCCGTTTGCTTTGCAGCCGATGTGATCTGGTGAAACAATTTAATATATATCTTTGGACTTGTTAACTTTTTACTAGAAGAAATAATCTGTTTTCCAAATATATCATACAAATGAAATGAAAAAGTATGTTTGAGATGCCACTTTTCTTTTGCACTGACGGTAAGTTTTCTTTTGTTGTCGGCAATAATGGCTGGTACGGCTTACTTGAAGTTTTATGACACTACGCAGTTCACACTATGATTCGAGGTACTTGAGTATCAGAAATTTTACCTTGCGGTGGAAAATCCGATGTGATACGCTGGTAACTCAATAAGAACATATCAATGTATTATTATTGATATGTGTAGTCCACTCTTCACTCTACTAAAAATAGTCCAAGTTTTCAAGCTTACCCTTACCAAAAGACAGCATTGTACGAATATGATCCACCATCCATCATATGACGAACAAGAATATATAAATTGTTTGAGCAAAAGCTTAAAGACACTATTTTTACCCGTGAAATAGTGGCGGTGTTATTCACGCTGTACTTTGCCGGTGAGCGGCCTCCACTCTCATTACTGACGTCACTGTATTTATTATGTCAAATCATTGGGCGGTCGCCTTTGCCTGGTTTTGTTGTCGCTACCTTGCAGAGCGCAGAGACTTATAGCTATAGTGACAACTACTAGGAGCCACAAAGAGTGGTACAGACGGCAACAATGTAAAAGACAAAAATCTTCCTAGCCAAATCTCAGCTCAGAAGCGTCTAATCTGACCAATGCTAATAGCGTCTAATGCTTGCCAAAGACTAGCAAGGAAAATAATTGAAGGAAGGAATTTTTTCCTTTATATATCTAATAGGGAGCACTGATTATGAGATAGATGCCTCGAAACATGCTTGCGGGAATGATTGTCGATATTTAATGTAAATATATTTTTATTATTGTTGAATATTATCTCATTTTAGCTATCCATTTAGAAATAAGGCAGGAAAAAGTTTTATTGTGTCTTGTCAAAACCTTTTAACATGCTTCCGGTTGTGACAGGGTCAAAGTGATCTAGACATATATCTGGCTTGTATGAGCAATATTTTTGATTTATTTGTCGTCTACAACATATGTCAGAGATGCAGCAAAGTTTCCACACCTCTTTTTATTCGTCGAGTACTGAAGTTTCTTTGCCTCTCACCACAAGTACATATTTCATGAGATTGAATGAATAATGAATAACCTGTCGGGAAACTTTCTCTCATATCCCTCTTTAAATGAAATTTACAGACGGTTGCTTGAGGAGAATGTTGCACTACAAAAATGGTTACTCGCGTGTAGACGCTATAACATTGACTAACGCAAGATTCACGGGAAGTTACCGTTGTTTCTATGAGAGAGATGCAGGTCTTCTGACTCTTTAATTGTGTAATATAAAGTGCTTCTACACATGTCACATAACTCACAGGGCCTTTCAGCACTAGTACAAACCCATTTAAACGGTCAGTCCTGCGAGTAGGTATAGAGCATGAAGGCCAACCGTTGAGCAATATATGCACATCGTAATGAACATCGTCATAAACACCACTTCAAATGTACTTCACAAGAAGTACAGACACCTTGTAAACCTCTCCAAATCACGGAGATCGATTTTTAAAATTTCAGTCTAAACACAGCAGGAGAGATCGTTCAATGACAACCATTGTTTCATGTGCAGCGTCTCTGGAGGGAAGGTTTACGTGCTCAAGTCCCGGCGCTAGCCAAATAGCCAAGTAGAGCTCAGCCGCTATCTGGAGCATAATTCTAACGACCAGGTCCTTTGATCAATTGTTTCTCGCAGTTTCTTCGATAAAAAGCAGGCGAATGCTATAGCCGAACCATCACAAACGGACCACGGACCTCACGCGCTATATCCTTTCTCATCTTTCACCACTCCTCGCCTCTCACACACACGAACACGCGCAGGCGCGCACACACACACACACACACACTCATTTTATAAGACCATTAAAAAGCGTAGAGCTTGTTCCGGGAGTGGTGCTCTTATGAGGGAGATACCTGGATGAGGAAACCCTGTTGTGTAGGGGGACCTTCACGTTTCAGCGGGGGAGGAGTTCCGATAACTACCGGCATAACCTGCAATCCACTCACGATCTACCCGGAATAACGAAATACTCCCGTTTCACAAACAGTTCATGTAAGTTCTCTCCCATTTTACATTGAAGATTCGTTCAATCAACATAAAAATGTAATTATGAAAACATACAATATTAGTAAAAGTAACAAATAATGAAAACATAATTTTGAATACGCTAATTGTAATATTAATTCAATATTTGTTTAGTTTCGTCCCTATTGTTTTCTAATGCACTTCCAGTGTGTGTACAAACTTTGGCATTTTGGGCACTTTTAAAAACATTAGGATTATTTACTGTGAATCAAAGTACTTGTTTTCGCAATTGAGAAGGAGTCAGTGGTGAGTTTTTCTACATAAAGTGACTCACTTCGTATTTAAGTTTAATATTTCTTTAAAAATCTACAAATAACCTAACGAACTGTTCAGTCATTGCCAAAATACACTTCCCATAGAAAATTATATTTATTAACTTCACCTATATGTTTTCTTTATTTAATTTATATCACTTTATCCGTAGTTATTATTATGAACTGGGCGAATGAGGATTTGTAAGTAAACCTCTCTGTTATTTGGTGTTCGCGGTGTCAAAAAAATCTCGATTCGTTACTTTATTCAGAGAATTTCAGGCCACTGGATGTTCTTTTTTTCGTTAATTTCTTTTGCAAAAATGTTATAATTTTTAATTTAAATATTAAAATTACGTTCAGAATCACCGCACTACGACTTTGCCACCTTTGTTCCGAGACACAAGAAACAAAAGGCCTTCCGGAGGCGAGTGCATCTAAGAAGCAGCTATCACAAACGTCGTTGCGGGCTGCGTGGGAGGCGGGGCGATGCTGGGCGGTGCTGGGCGAGCGACTCGTAAACGCGCCCCCCGCGGGGCAGCCTGGAAACGAGGCAGTTGTTCTGTGGCGTCGCCCACGACGCTTTGCCCACGCCCTCTCACCCGCCCGTCCTCGCCCGCCCTCAATTCAACCCGATTGTACTCTTCCATGTTTTCCCGTACTCTTCTGCCGTCCGCTATAACCCGCACCTCTCGCTCGCCCTTTCTCGCGCACCCTTTATTGTTTGCACTCTCTCGCTCGCGCTTTCTCGTTCGCTCTTATCGCTTACCGTTTCTCGTTCGCCCGCTCTCCCTCATCATTTCGCTCTCGCACTTTCACGCTCGCCTTTTCTCCCTCGCCCTTTCTCGCTTCCCCCTTCTCGCTTACCCTTTCTCTCTCGCCCTTTCTCGCACTCTTTTTCGTTTTTCCTTTTCGCTCGCCCTTTCTCACTCACCCTTTCTCATTCAAACGACGCTCACCAATTCTAGTTTCTTTCTCTCACTCGCCTCTTCTCATTCATCCCTTTTCGTTTGCCCTTTCTCGCCCTTTCTTGCCCTTTCTCGCCCTGGTTCTTTATTGCTCGCCCTTTATCGTTTGCCCTATCTCGCTTGCCCCTTCTAGCTTGCTCTTTCCCGTCCACCGTTTTTCGCTAACCCTTTCTCGCCCGCTCTTTCTCATCCGCCCTTCCTCGTTCGCGTTTTGTTGCTCGTTGTCTCTTGCAGTCCACTCGTCTTCTTCCTTACCCCTGTCCTTAGCCCTTCTCATTCACTTTCGCTCCTCGCTTGTTCTCACGTGGCTGGCCTTAGGGACACCTTTCGTAGCGGACATCGGAGGTTACAACGTGTGCTCAATGATTTTATTACAATACAAAGGCACTGCAGGTGCGCGCGACTGTAAGCAATAGTTCGAAATTTGCTACTGAAGATATTATACTTCAGCTGATATATCATAATAAAGTATTGTAGAAAATAATTTGTTAGTTTTATTTAGTGGACAAAACAATGTGTTTCTTTGTAATGAAGATCGTGTGCATTTTTTAAACATGTGCAAACGCCGGATCAGTACCCAAACAAACCTGTTAGAAACCGCGCAAGATCTTTCCTCCCTCTTTCCTTGTCCTTTACTTACACATACTTACACGTACATGCACTATACTATTACACGTGTTGAGAGAGTTAAGGCTTATCCCGGGTGAGGCGGTGCCCCGCGCTGGTGGGTGATCAAAAACAAAATCTTTGCAAGCGAACGTAGTTCGGCGCCGGATTTCACCAGTCACCAGGTGAAGATCACCCTCACTACCCGCGACAAAAACATGCACTACAGTTATGGGGCTAATTCCCTTATATTGACACACCCGGAATCACTAGTCAATAAATCAATCACATATTTAAACGTATTGCCATCAAGTTGTGTGCACTTATTCGTGACTTAACCAATCAGGTTTATTTTTGAAATAAACAAATATACAAAAAGTATAAAAAGCAAACGCAAACATGACACGAAATCCTACAACATACTTATCATCTTTGCCATTTAATTGCATCCATTGCCAATACATTCAACTCTAATTCCTTCATATTTTTTTATGAAAACTTATTTTTTATTTTCTTTTTTTTTGTTTGTATCCTCACCTTTCTCTGTAGTTGGGATTCATGTATTTAATTTTTATCATCCCATTCGCATTATTTTTCGTTGTCTATTATGTATTTCAGTGGTCAATTTTCTTTCATTTTAATCTATCTTTTGCTGTACTCTTTTTCTGAAATTGATTGTATGTAGATATCTTTTGGGAACATTGGAAAATTATTTATGTCAATTAGGATGAAAGGAATTATAATTTGCCTAACAATATTAGTAAATAATTAATACAAAACAAATTACTGTATCTGTGCGTCAAAGATATTTTTGCAATTTAAATTAAACTCGCTTGCAAGATCATTCATTAGCTATCCCTCGCGTGTTTTGTAAGAAAATAAAATCATTTTATTTATTTTACACTCCCCCTCACTTTGTCACATTAAGTAAATAAATATTCCTTTTGGAAGTAATGTCTCCACGTGAAATAAGCACATTCCTCTTGAAATTCCGGTCACTTCCGTGTTTGGAGACTCGGTTACAAAACAGCTGTTTTTACACTTCACTAAAATTGATCCCACTCTTTCGAATTCCAGGTTGTGAAGTAGCCTTAATTTCAGAATTATACCGGGTACATTAATATTTCCTTAGCGATTTTGATTTTCAACTCTTGGTCACCTTTAATTAAAACGACCTGAAAATGTGATAAACGCTGATCTCGCGTGATGGAACGTTTTTAAGGCGGAGTCACCAGGTAGCCAGACCCGACGATTTCTCCCAGATAACCCGCTGTCCGCGGGCCGGGATGGGGATCTCATTAAAACTAAATTTCGTTTCTCTCCCTCTTTAAGCTGCGCGCCTCGGGTTCATTACAAGGAGGATAACCTCTAGGTAAACAAGCGAAAGACGCAACTCAGCCAACTTTTAATGGGAAATTGAAGGATTTGTTCGCTTGCGTACATTGACCCCACCGATTGCTTTGCGTGAGGAACATATCAAACTGCTAATACTACGGGTCAAATGGTGAGGTAAAAATAGAGATGGCCAAACTAAATATAAAATACTGCTACAACGAGATGTAAAAAGTTTTGAAATTGTGTTAGTAGAACTCATTTTCTCAAGCACAACATTTTTTTTCTTTATTTAGTAAATGGGAAGAAAATTATGCACAAAACTTTATATATGGGAGAAAATATATTTCATTTAAAAAATGAAAGTTATTATTACGGACTACCTTTTAGAACTCCTTGCCTTCCGGCAATACTATATTTCACATTAGACCTCGTGGTGAAATGATTTGCCTGCTCGTTGTCTCAACCACGGTGACGCCATCACTTGCTACTCCATCTCGTCTCCAGGCCGGTCCGTCCGATCTAATACATATTCATGCCAAAGAAATAAAACCGCTTGAGATATAGCTTTATTTACCAGGTGAAATCCGCTCGTGGGCAGGGGTGATGCTTCCAGTCGTAAATGATTGGATTGTGAGTGGGATAATCCGTGTAATCTACAATGGGGAAATACTGCATACTTCATTGCAAAGCCAAGGATAATTCTCAAAATATGGTAGCATGCAATTCTTACATAAAAATTTGCTCTTACTTATGGCAGAAAAGAAAACATGTACAATGGAATGTTCCCAAAAGACTTCTTAGCAATATTACCAAGAGTTTGAGAGACGTAAATGATAACGAAAACAAGATACGTTCTAGGTCCGTACACCTCTGACTAGGAACTCTGCGTGTGCCACTACTGCAGTGCTACTTATGTTCTATCAGGGTGTTCGGAAAAGGGTGAACTTCCAACGGTTTCCAAAACATTTGAAGAGAAAGGGGTACATAATTGAATAGGAACATTATATTCAACGAGAACAACTATTGCATTTATTTTCAGATGACTTTTCATTGGCTGAGACGCAAAACAAGACCTAATATTATATTTTTTCTACACATCACAAAGAATAATTAACAACCTTGAAAGTGCCAAAAATGGCCCTCACAGAACCCTCAACACTTCTCCTTTTCATTCACAATAGCAATATCGGCATTGTGGAATTCACACATCCCCAGAAACGAGAGAAATATTGCAAACTTCCAGACTTCATTACCACGAGCTTCTTTTGCATCATCCTGAATGCAGCACGTATTCTTTGAGTCAACCTTAATTTCACCTCAGCCACTACTCCAGCTCCCGCCCCCTCCTTCACCATTTTGAAGGCCTCCGGTACCTGGCTTCCGACGACCTCCTTCTGCCCTCATGTGCACTCTCTATGAGAACACGTCCTTCTCCAACATCCCTAGGAATCTTTGTTAACATTCAGTGTTATTGCCCTACTGTCACTCCAATTCCAAACTTAACTTCCCAGCTTTGTAGTTTCTGCTATACCAAGCAACTGAATGGTCACATTCGTATTTTCCTGTTACAGTGATAGCTGCATTTTATGGAGCAGTAGAATACAGCACCAGTAACTTAGTCTGTAGTTGATCACCACATAACATTAACCATCACCATCCTAATCCACCACAGCTCCATCTCACTCACAATAGCATTGCGTCGAAAATCGAATCATTGCACTCTCTCATTACGCTTGCCATCACCACATCCCCAACTTGCACACCACTGCACAACTTTTGCAATCATTATAAGTATGGACTCTCATCTCATTCTTTTCGTTGGCTATTTCTCTCAATACCCATCACCTATTTATTGAAATCTTACCCACACCTGACATACATACTTAAATGCCAAATCAGAACCCAGAACGAACCAACCTTAAAACAACAGGTGTGTCAATCGCCATAGTATCAATCCAACATCCTTGTATTCTTCATCCTAGTATTAAACCTACTACAGTAGAACCTCGCTAACTCAAACCCCGCAAATCCGAAATTTCGGATAATCCCCCCCCAAAAAAGGAATGGATGAAAAATAAATAAAATGCTTTTTTGTAGTGTAAAGAAAGGATTTTACAATGACTCTGGAACTACAGTGTGCATCACTGTTTATGTAACAGTAATTTTCTCTTAAAGGAACTTGCAAAATCTGTAATCTTGTTTTGCGCTTGATGATGCGATCTCTACGCGACGTTGCCATTTTCTGACATCGCACACTACGTTGCATAGTCCGGTATTTCTTTAAATGTATTAATACATGTGCTTCAGTACTTAAATTTATTTCGACGATCTGAACATTTCGAAGGCCACATCCTCAAGTATTTCAAACTACCGAGGTTGTACTGTATCACAAAGGTGGACTTTTCGGATCATCCCTCCACGCCTTTCGCTTCATTTCAGAACATACTACCCCTTGCCTTCCTTTTCTCTGTCTCCCTCACTTTTTGTCACATTTCCCAACCCCGCTCTCTCCACCGCCTCAGCGTGCTCCTGGGTGCCCCTTTATTTCGCGCGCAGCCTCCCCCTCATCTGCGAGCGCCTCACCCGATGAGCCCCCGGGCTCGAGGCTGCGCGCGCGCGCGCGGGAGGTCTCGCGTCCGCTGGACGCCCCAGCCGCGCCCGACTGCGCCCGACTGCGCCCGACTGCGCCCGACTGCGC
>BOPP01000001.1:24210701-24230832 GCA_017312745.1 Gryllus bimaculatus | reverse complement strand
GTGTGTGTGTGTGTGTGTGTGTGTGTGTGTGACTTGGCCTGCGCGTGTGTGGGAGGAGGTTTGTTGTGTGCCTCGTGTCTTTGGGTCGTGCCTCTGAACCGGCCCGAGAAACGCGGGACCAATTGTGAGATTGTTGCGATGTTTCATTCTGTAACACACGCTCACACGCTCGTGTTTTTTACATTGTTTGCAACTATTTTTTTCTTTTATTTTTATGGTTGTTTTCTATACTGCTAATTTACAATCTGTTCACTTGGAACAATTAGTAAATTGTATACAAGATTCGTAACAATTAAGAGAATCTAAAGTATTTTTTTCAGATTGTCTCCCGCCTTGTTCATACGAATGATTAATTGAAAATAATAGAGAAGAAAGGTTTATTAGCTTCCTTCCTGTAACTCCTTGACATGTGCAATTGATTATTAGATCGCAACAAGCTAGAATATACTAGATAGAGTAGCTGTCTCTATATTTTGAGCACGCTTGGTAGAGGCTTGCCGAACGAGTGGCCGCCATATTTTTTGAAGTCAAAACATACAAGTGGCGGTGTAACCTATTAGCCTAAGGTATTAGCTGTCGACAGTGTCATCGAATCAGAAGCTTAAACATCACTATAGTGACTACCGTGACGTTCAAGCTCCCGATTGGAAGAAACCGTGAACAGTTGAGACCTGACAGGGAAGAGTTGCATAAATCGCAGTATAGAATACTTTGTTTCCCAGAGGGCTCTGCTTTCACTGCAAAAAAACATGGCTTCAATTTGCTTCAAAGATGGAGACGCTTCACGATCTAATTTTCTAGAATATGATAAATATTTAAATGATGTTTACCCATCAATTCTTCAAATACGTGTCGAACGAAAATAACTCAATTAATGAGCAACCTTCTATTTTAATAGTTTTTATTTTTCAAAAATAATTGAAAATTTAATAATCGTATTCATTGTGAAACTGTTCTGGAACATTTATCGCAATGTATCAATTTCAACCCAGCCATTATTGTAATATATAAAATTACTATTCTAGTTTTAAAGTTTCGTAAACATTTCTGAATATTTCTGCTTCCGTAGGAGGCAGTAACTTTCAACCATGTGAGCCTCTTCGTACTTCCCTGAACATGTCCTACCCGGAGAAACGAGCTAGGATGGTTGAAGGTGCGTCCATAAATACTATTCTTTTATTTTATTCCAGACAATTTTGAAATCGGTGTAGAGTTGTTGATTCTTGACAGGAAAATATTTTTTCGTGTCTTCTGTCGTACGCAAAAGATAGAACATAGGAACGTAGAAAGTTCACCAATGCCATCGTCGCTCACAACCACAGAACTTCTTGGGCGCCCATCATGTGCTGCCGGAAGGATCCTCTTGTTTCGAAAGCGATGGCTTTAGATTATGAAGGTGAGCGTGTTGCTCAAATAAGGAATTCGAAGAAAATATCTGATTCAACAGCTACAACGGGACTCTGTGGCTGAAATAGCATCCTTAACTTCCGTACCTATTTTGGGTACCGCCATATGAAAAACGTGTTAGAAAAATGTTTTATTACAGTTTTTTAAAATCAATCTGGAAGTTATATCAGATTAATTATAAATGGTATTTTAATCAGTATTTTTACATCAGTTACGAATGATTACCTTTCATTTATTTGATCTTCAATCTCTAGTGAAAAATAATGTGACAGGGAAACTGAAGTATTGAGATAATTGTTTCGAAACATCAGTTCATAATGAGAAGAAAAATAATGATTTATATTCTCTGTGGTTGTTTGAAATTAGGATGATTAATTTAATCTTTAATCCGTAACTGGTACAATGTTTTTTCACTATGGATTTTCGATGATTCACTATGGATTTTGTATTAATGGTAAATATTTGTCCTTACTATTACTACTATATTTTGTATTCCTCCAAATATAACTTCTAACGATTATTACATACTAAAAATACAAACCAGTGTATTTGAGGGGAAATATTAATAATAACCCACGCACCTACTGATTACAGTTTTCTCTCCTTGTGACGATTTTTTAATAACAAGCTACCATTTTATCAGAACAGTCACAGTTAGGTTTTATTCTTATTAAAAAACTACGCTGGTAGATCACATTTTGTTTCTCTAACTGTGTCTGTACAGAAATGTACATACAGAAAGTACACAAATGTATATTTATTTCTGTATGTATTTAGTAGTCTATTATCTTTATAAATGCTTCCACCATTCGTGAATCCAAAGTGATGTGTAATCACGAGATCATTCAGCTTCTCGAAATTCTTCTCATTTCCTCTAACAACGGTACTTCATGGACTGGCTTCATCACGAAAATGACCACATCTAACAATCGTCGAATTCTGTTAAAATTATACTTTACTTTAAGTCTCGAATACACACACACTGAGGAAAAAGAGACATATAAAGGTTGGAGAAGAAGTCGCAACATTTATTGAATGAACGCATCACCTAGGTACTGATAACTTCTGTCATTTTCATTACTATCACAAAAATTACAACTCTGCTATAAACGCGAGCAAAAATTACATCTGATTGACAATAATAGATTTTGAACTTCAGTTGAACAATAGATTACCAATGAAATGCACTGAAAATCCAGAAATTGCAGCATTTCTCTGTTCGTTCAAATAATTTGAACGACACTAATGATATGTTACTAAGTATTTAAGTAACTCCGTAAAAAATTGTAAAAAAGTCTCACTTTAGATGTTGTTTTACTCTTTTGCCTCGGTTCATTTCCGCTACTTTATGCATTACACATTTCTTTGTTATTCGCTTGTTGGTTAATTGATTCCCAGTATATAGTCTAGTAAACAGAAGTGAACGATAAACATGTCTAAACCATAAAATTTACTGAAAAACGTACTCAAGTCTTATGTTCACATTTGAATATCCATTTCTATTCGTTCATAGTATGTTGCGAGGAAGAAATGTGTTGTAAGGTTCGTTCTAAATTTCAAAGAATGGCTGCAGGACTTCATGTGAACATTTGAAGATGTTTGTAAAATATATCAAAATGACACCCCCCCAAAAAAATTAAAAATATTGAAACAAATACAAAGCCTACAAACTAATGACCGATATTAAATTAACAAGAAATCAAGGTACCAAAATGATAAGCACAACAATGTGAAACACATACCTGAAGTGTTATTTCTCTTGAAGCTGCATATTGTCCCTCTGGTAGAATAACTTATTAAACAATATATTAACGGGCATTGTGCTTTATTGGACATTTACGTAGCTACATGGACATTTTTACAATGGACATATAAATGATTCTGGCGAAACAGAAATGGACCTCTAATGAAGTGAACATTTGTACGAACGAATATTTCCAAAAGTGGACGTTTTTGCAGAGGACATTTCGCTGAGAACCACTTGACTGATAATCTATTCTGCTCACCTTTACTTTATGTAAATTTTTCGGAGTGCACTGGTCCACATTGGAGGTCCCAGTTGGTCGCCAAACACGCGCCTCGGAGCGCCATCGAGCGCCGCCTCTTCGTCTGTTCTCCGAGCGCGCGCGCGCACCTGCGCTGTTTGCGGTGCCGATGGAGCGCGGGGAAGACATTCCGCGACCGCACTGCGCTCCTCTGTATAAAAGTGCATTCCCCACGAGTGGCCGGCGAGGTGCATTGGGTGGGCGGGCGAATAAGGCGGGACGGCGCGGGATGGGCGAGGCGGAGCGGCGGGCAGGGGGGCGGGACGGGACAGGGCGTGGCAGCGGGGCGGGACGGGCGGGCGGGGCGGGCGGCGGGCGGGGCCGGGGGCGGGGGTGGTAGCGGCCACATTGGAGATATTCAATGTATTCGAGATATATTCAAGATATATTCAAGTTATTCAATATATTAGATATTCAAGTGTGGCATAGGAACAAGGCAAGGGGGTGGCAAGGGAACGAGGCCTGAATGCGGGAAATGGGAGCGGGGAATGAAAGCTGGGCACGAGTGAGGGGCATGAAAGCCGGGCATGGGAGTGGAGCAGAGAAGAGAGACAGAAGGTAGAGCAACGTGTAGGGAAGGATGAGCGAGGCAAGAGAGACCGAGGCGTTATGCGCGAATGGGTTTCACGGGTGCTTCCCTCACAATGGAGAACTGATACCACGCGATTGGAGGCCTACTCGTAATGATCAAAGATCAACTCTTGCCGACTTCCAACGTGCGAGGGCAAGTCGTTGAACCGCGGAAGGGAAGTTGACGGATGGTAGCCGAAGGCTGAGGAGAGAGCACAGCTGTCAATCAAACTTTTAGTACATTAGCAAAGGGTCCTTTTTGTACTTCAACTTCGTGTGTGGTGCGCCACAAGGACAGTTTTTATATTCTTTTTATCAAAGCGAAATAAATTACTTTCGCGCGTTACCGCGTAGAGGCGTGGGAATGCGTGGTTTCAGAGGCGTCTGACGTTCGGCAGCCGCGCGCGCGGGGCCGTGAGCCGGGGGGAAACGGGGCCGCGGCACCTGCGCGCGTGTGGGCGGGGGGCGCGGAGGCGAGGGGAACGGAGGCCGCCGAGGCCAGCGGGGGCGGGCTCGCGACCCCGCGACACAACGAGCGCCATTCATCGCCGCGCGCAGCTGCGCGCTGTCTGCCCGCTTCGCGCCCGCCCCCTTCCCTTTCGCCCGCTTACCCCTTCGCTCCGCGGCCCCGCCCCCTCGCTCCGCGGGAGTTTTACGTCGTGTGTGCGCTGCCCATTACGCCCCGACGGATAATCGAGTCCTGCTCTCGCGCTGCGTTGCGTTGCGCAGGTGGGCGGAGGGGCCCGCTGCGCGCACGGCAGCGCTCTGGGTGGAGGAGGCGATAGGGATGGCAGGTTTATGTGCACGAGGCGAGACACACATCCAAAAATTGAGGTGTTTGACAAAAAATTCAGTCTATATTTGCAAATAAAAATTGCCCAAATATAATAACCAGGCAATCGATATTTTGAATAAAACATTGGCATTTTGAGCGTGAAGTAAACAGCTCTGCACGTGTTTAAACTCCTACAAAATAGCTGTGTCCTTTCTTCTACAATATGTCACACTCTTGCGCTCCGGCGATTTGCTCGTAAATGAAGCGTAACTGCAAAGAAAAATATCTAAAACTGCGGAATCACTAGAATTTCCGTTGAGAGCTGTGACCCCTCCTTACCATTGGCTTCTTACGAGCAGCCTGCGAAGTAGAGTAGTCAAAGTAAAAACGATCATTTAAGCAACAGTTTCTCAAATCCGGTGCGGGTGAGATTGGACTTTAAAAAGGCGTTTAAAAA
Organism: Gryllus bimaculatus; assembly: GCA_017312745.1. Classification (NCBI taxonomy): domain Eukaryota; kingdom Metazoa; phylum Arthropoda; class Insecta; order Orthoptera; family Gryllidae; genus Gryllus; species Gryllus bimaculatus. The sequence goes on along the minus strand of BOPP01000001.1, from coordinate 24,225,578 downwards.
ATGTTAACACACCTTCTCTGTAATATTTGAAAGATTGGAATCACGTATTAATCTGTTGATACAGCACTCAGATTTTGAGTGTAAATCATGGAATACGAGGCTCTAAACTAATATGTAAATCAGGTCGCGTTGAAAATGAATAGTTGTACTCGTTTGTGTCATCCATTATAATTTTATTTTTATTGTAACATGACGCAGCCTTAAAAAATGCTTGAAATACATGAGAATTTGTTTTTTTTATTATCGAAATCCTTTAATTCTTGTACTTTCGCATCTTCTGCGAGTTGAACTACACCATCCGACGTCTCTCGCACCCAAGCTTCCATCTTCTTCTATCTTGCCAATCATCTTCTTTGATACGACATTGTCTCTCGCATACCAGCATACCATGTACGTCTTGGTCTATGTCTCTTTCTGTGCATTGGCACTTGCCATCTCCAAGTTTTTAATGGTCATCTTTCCTCTGTTATTCTTCTAAGATGCCTGTACCAATTTAACTTTCTCCCTTCTGTTGTATCCATTATATCCGAAACGGCTCCCATTTGATGCAGTATATTTTCTGATTCTTTCCATTAACGTTACACTACAGCTACGTCCCCAAAACCCCATTTCCATACCCTTTAACGTTTTCTCGTTGATTTTTGAGATCTCCCATAACTGAGCAGCATACTGTGATAAACTTTCCGCTAATGATTTATAAATTCTAATTTTATCTTTATTAGCAATATTTTTATTCCATATTATTGAATGTAATTGCTGAATAGCAGATGGTTCTTGCCGAATGCAATGATTAATTTCCTCTTCACTGCCAAAGCGAATATCTGGGAGTAATAGGAAGATAGATAAACTAATATTGTCGTAAACGTCAGAGGCGAAAAAGGAGACACATCACAGCACTAGGATCTACATGGTAATCCCTACAATGGAATCGGAAACAGCGATGAATATAGCAAAGTGGGTGTGGTTGCAGGACTAACGGTGGTAATTGGGGTTGCCGGTAGCGTCAGTGAGGCGGGGAGTAATAATGACGGCAGAGACTGCTTCACAGCTGGTGGTTTGTTTGGAAACAAGAGTCAGCTGTTTGATTGATTCGTTATTGTTTTCGGGCGCGTCAGCTGATAAGGTCAGTTAACCCGTTAAGTGTGGTGCATGTTTTCCAAGCTAGGAGCGGCTTATATCTTCCAACTCTGAATGACGCGATCCAGCGCCGACCTACACGTAGGCTTGTTGGGTGTTTCCCAGATAATATCTCCCACCAACGGGGTACCGCTACTACCGGGACACGATTAAAGCTCCCGTCTGCTCTTCCGACATGTGTGGTAGTGTAGAGCCACATTAACGGAGCAACAGAAGAGCTAAATGACGTCTAACTGACGACTTCAGTGTCGTCATGAACTAACTGACGACTTCAGTGTCGTCGTGGTAGTGTCGGGGATGTTGTCGAAGGTAGAGTGGCATCACCGTCGGCTGCAGCCTGAGCATTAGTGTAGCCAGGTAAGGCGATGGTAGTGGCATACGATGAGCGTGCTAATGATTATGGTAGAGACTGCCGCGTCAACTGATATGTCTGCCATGAACTAACGCTAAGCACGAGAGAATACAGAGGCGTGGCGTGACGTGTCGTTGCGTAAAGTGGCGTGACATATTGTGCGTGACGTGGTGGGTGTAGCGTGGAATGACTTGGCGTGACATGTCGTGGCGTGGCGAGGTGTGGCGTGGAGTGGCGAGGTGTGACGTGGTCTGGCGAGGTGAGGTGAGGCGTGACGAGAAGCGGGCTTCGGAGTGGCGCGGCGTGGCGCGACGTGGCGTGGCGTGGTGGACGTAGCGGGGAATGCCATGGCGTGGCGAGGTGTGTCGCGGGGAGGGGTGGTGCGGCGATGCCTCACGTGGCGTGACAGAGTGTGCGTGACATGGTGGGTGTAGTGTGGAAAGCCATGGCGTGGCGAGGTGTAACCTGGCGTGGTGAGGTGAGGTGAGGCGCGACGAGACACGGGCTGCGGAGTGGCGCGGAGTGGCGTGACGTGGCGTGACATGGTATGCGTGACATGGTATGAGTGATGTAGTGGGCGTAGCGAGGAATGCCTTGCCGTGGCGAGGTGAGGCGTGGCGCAGCGTGGCGCGGGCTGCGGGATGGTGAGGCGTGGCGTAACGTGGCGTGACAGGGTGTGCGTGACGTTGATTGCGTAGCGTGGAATACCTTACCTTGGCGAGGTGAGGCGTTGAGCGGCGTAGCACGGGCTGCGGGGTGGCGCGGAATGGCGTGGAATGGCGTGACGCTGGAGAGTACAGGGGGAGGCTGGGCGTGGGGGCGGAGAGCTCACCTACACCCGCGCTTCCCGGAAGCCGCACGAGCGTTTCTCACGGCCGCCGACAGGTGCGCGCGTCGCGGCGCGCAGGTGGACGCGCTGGCGACCGGGTGACTGCCGACACCGACGCCGACGCCTCCGCGACGACGCCCCCTCCAATCGATAAGCCGTGATACCTGGAAGTTTGCAGAGAAGAATATTGAAGGGGAACTGTGGCACTCGGTGTCTGCGCCCGTTCCTCTCAATGAGCCTTTGTTTCTTGTGTTTGCTCTGAAATTGCGTGGGAGCAGCGTTCAGAAACACACATAGGGAAAACGATGTCAATTCCAAAGATGGACACAATAAGAGCAATGATCGCTTCAACAACTAAATGACAATTTGTATTAAAAACTTATGAAATATCAGAAACATTACATTTTTGGGGAAAATTTTGGTCTTCACCTATAACTGCTTCTAAATAATAAAAATAGTACAAATTATGAAATGAAAAAAAAAACACATCACAGAATCTGTGCTCGATGTTTTTAGAATGTAAATGTTTTTAACATTTATTTCGTACTTGAGACATTCATTGTAGCTTCTATCCTTGCTCCACAAACTCCAGAAAGCTATACAGTTGACTTATAGGACAAAATACTTATTGACATTGAAATTTAAGGGAGGTCGCTAAGACGGAAATATTTATTTTTTTATTAATTTATTTAGACTGAAAACGATGTGACGAAGAGGGAGTGTTTTTTAAAACTTTCGTTTTCATCCTTTTAGACTTTCTAAAACGCTGTTTAAAAATTATTGAACATTTCCACAATAGATTTCTCAAAATGTTTACAAAATTCTTGAAGACACTTTTTGTAGCTTCCAATATTTCAAATATTATTCAAAATTACTTATTACTAATAATTGCTGATGTTAGACTGTTATATGTTTTTAACTGCCAGGTATACCGAAAATTGCTTTAGAAGCTCATTATCTTTGGAAGTCATTTCATCACAGCAGCTACGAACCGACAAGAACGCCAGCATTGGAAATTGGTTTATTTAGCTCCAAAACATTTCTAATGGATCTTCCACAGATGTTTTAGTTCGATTTATGAGGTATTTTAGATCGAGGAAATGTGACTTCCTTGACATTAACAAAGCCTTTTCTTTACCATCTTTAAGGGAATCCAATGAGATGGTGTTCATAAATGAGCATCGTAGATATTCGGAGATTTTTGTTGCCATGAGTAAGATTGATGGAAATATATCTGTTCAATAACAAAAATTAATTTTTAATACCCTTGTCGGTTGTGGTTGCTTTTTTATTTCCTCTTTTCATTTTTAGATTCTTGAAACTGACTTTTTATATTCTCAGTATTTTCTTTGTATACAGAGTTATACATTATTATCTCATTTTACAAGTAGCTCAGTGTTTTAACAGAAAAGTAGTATGAACACACTATTAAAATATTTCGGATGAACGTGCGGCGTGATGTTCACCCAACAAGAAACAAAGACATAATGAGGCCCAACGCGCTTTGTGTAGACGTTCCATTTCGAGAAATGAAATGTAGTACAAGTCATGCAGGCAGAGGGATGAGTTGGCTACGAGAAATTTTGTCTGCATTACTATGATTAGATGTACGAAAGCTGGGACAACATTTCTACGCAAATAGTGGTAAAAACCGGCTTGTGCGAAAACCGAAGTAAACAGAAATCGAGGTCACTTCATTTTCAGCATTCAGCTTTAAAACTTGACATTTTTAGGACGTGCAAATGTGATAAAGGAAAATAGGACTACTACATCAATACTTAGAATGGTTGAGTGGACAGAGCGGAAAGCCAATTCTCGATAGTGAAAGGAAATAATTTATTAAAGAGAGGAACAGAATTTAACGGTGTCTGGGAAAAGAATATTACAAGTATGTTCTGGGTAAACGATTCTGAAACAGCATGTTGCATAAACTATGTCCTCCTGTTGAAAAATAGTCAACTTCAAGAATAGAATGTTAATTTGAAATATGTTTGTAAATACTTAGCAACGTCAAAGTAAAGAAAACCATTAATTAAACCAAGTTTAAAAATATTTTCTAGGATTTATTGATCAATGTTTCCTGGCACGTCAACTGCTATGGTCATTAGTCCAGGTTCTGTAGCGGGAATGTTTTAATCCCGGGAAGAAACGATGTTCCCGTACGGCTGGATGGTAATGACCGGTGCCGACCTACACGTCGGATTTTTGGAATATTCCCCTCTTCATAATTCCCCCCAATGGACCACAGTCCCACCCGGGATAAGCTCTATGCTCTCGACTGTTCTTGTGGCGTGTGTGTTAGTGTAGTGCTTGTAAGGGTAAGGGTAAGTGTAAGTGAATATAAGAGGAGAGGAAAAGGCAAGGAAAAGAAAGGAAAGATCGCGCGCACTCCTTGGCTCGTTTGTGTGGCATTCGGCAGTCGTCTGGTCTTGATCGGAGGAATCGCTGAACACTCCTCATCAGATCAAAGAAGCCAGCAGCCACCGACAATTCTCCTCACTACCGATCAAAGCAGTCGGTAGGTCTTCTCACTAAGTGGCTCACTTTTTTCACTATATTAACCAATGTGTCATTGACAATTTTAACGAGAGTTGATATATAGATACGAGTAAATATCGCTAGCGAAGTGCAGGTCTACAAGAGAATAACGATGGTTTTACAAAAGTTATTTCACAAATACGTAAAAGGATGAGGAAGTTACATGCAGAAGGATAATACGTAATGAAGAAAACAAGTAGATGTTTGGACGTGGATAGAACAGAAAATTTACACCATTCAGCTGCGGACAAAAAAGAGGCGAAAGTTAAGGAGCTTTATCACGCGTACCGAGTTTCATAGTTGTTGTTATTTGACACTCACGTTCTGACACTAACAGTGATGTCCTAGCAGTGCGCAAAGACAGGGGATTCTGCCATATAATAAAACCTTGCCATCAGTGAAAAGATGGAGGAGACAATACGAAATTGTAATAGTAATTTATTGCAGTGACACTTATCATATTGAAGCTTTATGCATCAGTTGTCATATGCTGTAATCATAACTTTTTTTCTTTTTCTTCGACCTTGTATTTACACAGCAGTGAAACTCGGGCACGCATGCATCTAGCACGCTGCAAGGGGGCTAAGCATCAATCAACCGGCAGTCGGACGGGCGGAAACCTGATTCTTTACAAACCCGTACGCAATGCATCTATTGGCATTTTGCTCTGAGGAAGGTCGCAGTATGACGGCCGAAACACGGAATATTATGCTTAGGACGCGGCATTTTCCTGACAGCCGTTTTTAAAGCGCATTTGCTCTACCTCTACCTAGCCCAAAGATACAACAGAAGAACAAATAAGTGTGGTACTGAATATAAAAAAAATTGGTATGAAAAAAGTGGTATTGAAAAATACCCTCCCAAAAAATGTCCCTGTAACACAGAAAACTGTTTATATTTTTTTGCCTTTATTGATTGGAATAATACTCAATAACACCTATTTCGTCACTGCATCATGGCTTGTTTCTTGCAAAAAACGCGATTGTATGAAGAAATTTTTAATAAAAAACTGATTCCGCAATATCCATATTTCTAGGCTCAAAATTTGCAAAATTTGTTTGCAATTCTAGTAGGTGAACTCAGAATAGCACGTGTGTAAATTTTGCACTAAAAATCCGGGGATGGCAAACAATTTTCAGTACGTTAGTGAGGATAATCGGATGAAAAAACTTTGTTTCGCTATAAGTTAGCCAGTACAAGATAAAATCTAATAGTATTTTCCATTCGATACATGTAACGTAACTTAATTCAAGTCAATGACGTCATCGTCCGGTGACACTACCGCTTCATACTGGTGAAGCGCGGTGAAGAATGAAACGGATTCGATTGATTGATTAGTGATTCTCGGCGCGTCAACTTTTATCACGAGTGATCGCGATGATCCCGCGAGATGGTGAGATCCTGTCATTCATCCAGCTAAATCTGACTATTCCGTAGCTGAGGAGCTAAAGTCGAAAATCCTGTCCAAGTCGGGACACAAACCCAAGCACCTCCCTGTCAGAGGCACTGCAGTGAAACCAATTGATGCCTTGAGCCACCTACGTTGGTGGAAAGTATTGGAGAATAGTCAATGGATGTGCTGGTGTGGGTTGTGAAACCACAGACATGTCAATTTTGAACTTCTGTGATATTGTTCTGCCCACCCACAAGCCAAAATAAGATGTGAACTTCCGTGGATACATGTGATCTTTTAAAAATATTTCTTGTCTTGCATTTTTATTTCTCGAATAAATGCCCCTTTAAAAAAAACGTTGGGACTGGTTAGTGGACAATGTTGACAAAACTAAAATGTCTAAATTCATTTCTAATATAATTATTATCAGTTAATTAGTTTATATCGAATGAAAATTGATAGAACTCTTGGTCGTTTCCGTAACTTTGCACAGAAGTCACATTTATTTTAAAATTCTTCTTGTTTTAAGAGGTGCTTAATTATCCACTGTGTTTATGCTTGACAGAACATCTTCTATTACTTTCACAATTGCGCAACGTACGCTATTTATATACTCTAAACTTTGTTCTCATAACAATTCTACATAATATGAAAACAGCCAAGGTCACCGAGCTACACTGACAAAGTTCACTGTGCAGAGCTGGTTGCAATGAATGGAAAACACCCCTCTGCTAAAGACGGTGACCGTGAAGGAAGACGACAGTAAACGATGATCTATGGACGAGGAGGAGAGGGTGGTGGAGCAGAAAGAAAGCCGGAGGAGGAGGGAAGGAACGAAGAAGAAGGAAAAGGACAGAGAAGGAAGAAGGGGTGGAGGAGGAGGGAGAGATCATAATAGGAGAAAAGGGAGGTGGAGGGAGTGGCGGAGAAGGTTTAGGAAGTGGGTGGGATGGAAGGGATGTGGGAGGAAGAAGCGGAGGAAAATGAAGAAGTGGAGGTGGAGTGAGAGTAAAGAGCCTGAAGAGGAAGGATAGTTGGAACAGGGAGAGGAAGGAAGAGAAAGGGGCGAAGGGAGAGGAAGAAGGGGGCTGTGGAGGAAGGATGGTTGGAACAGGAAGAGGGCGGAGGAGGGGGAAAATGGAGGTTACAGAGAACGGAGAAGAATGACGGAATGGCGGAGGAAGGAGCGGTGGTGGGAGGCAGCAGGGAGGGAGCGGCTAACGGTGCGGGCTCTGGGGACGGGCGCAGTCGGCGACCTACGGGACGGCGCTGCGCGGGCATCCACCTGCGGAGGTGACCGCCGCCGCTGCGTATGGGATAATGTACCGCGAAACGGCATCTAGCCAGTGCAATAAAACGGAATGTTGCCATTTTCGTCGCGTGCGGCGTAATCGTGAGGAGTCTTCTTCCTCGCTCTTCTTTCCGCCGCTCGTGTCTCCTGAGGCTCGCTCTTCCTCGACGGTTTTTTACCCGCTCGGTTGTTTACAAGTATTTACCTCCTAGTCCGCTGAGCGCTAACCTGTTAAGCTTAACTCGTACCCACTAGGACAAGAGTCATTGAAGCCGAGTTCAGGAGTGTTGGTGTTCTACAAACAGAAAAAAAGAGCACGGTGTTGATGCCAACTTAGTATGAAGTTCAGTTCAGCCCACTAACAAGTTCAGAGTACTGTGTGTTTGTGTGAACTGTTTTAAATACAAATACATTTTCAATGAAATATGAGGACACTTTTAAGGTTGTTATAAAATTACGAACAATTTTTAGGGTATTTAATTATTACTTCACTTCTAAAATTTTGCTATTTTGTTTCTATTGTAAAAAATATGTTCTGTACGATCCAAGCACACTATGAATTATGTACTTTTGTCCACTGCCATAAATTGAGTTTCATTAATACAAAATTGCAATTTTATGTGGCTTAGTCAGGTACGAATTGTCACTGACATGATAGTAATTGTTTATTCACAGAGAAAAAAGTTCAATTTGAGAAGAGTTATTAGAAGTACAACTAGTATATAAAACATTTGAAGATAATGTATATTCCACAACATTAGTCAGACAAATAACGAGAGCAATGGCAAGGAGTATTTGGTGCAAGAGAGAGTCAGTTCACCTCTTTGGATAACGAACGGAAACTGATAGAACACTAGGTCGTTTTCGTTACTTCGCACAAGAGTCACATTTATTTGGGAAGAAAATAATACAGAACATAGTTTAGAAAATAATACAACGTTAGTAGCACAATACGTAAATCAGTACAATTCAAGTGACATTACAATAGGAGGTGAAAAATGTCAAAGAAAACGAAGAAAATATGCAGTCCTCGTTGGCAGAAATGCGCCATCGATAATGTAACATCGATGTAATCAAAATCGTTCTCTAAAATTAAAACATCGATGTTAATTGACTACAACCATTGGTGTTTTTCAACTTCAGTGTTTTAAACTCTAATATTAAATGTTTCCGCGGGACACAATTGAATTTGAAATTGGCGGTGTTTATTAATTTATATCTGGCAAAACAATGTTAAAAATAATACGAATAGTAAACAAAATAGAGCCTCAAGGCGTGAGCACCTAGGGTCATCTCAAAAGGTCAGTCCTCAATTCGCCGAAGAAGGGGAAGAGAAGAACGGGAAGTCCTACCCCCACGAAGTTTGCGTTGACCGCCTCTTCACGAGCGAAATTGGAGAAAAGTTGTAGAAGTAGATCACGTTAAAAGGATTATTTTGAGCGAGAGAGTTTGCTCGAAAATAATAGTACAGAAAATGTTGATTTAGTTCGAAAACAAACTGACAATAGTACCAAAATTATTTTATATATCAACTTTAAAAAAATCAAGATTAAGGACATTTTGGTTCACAAACATCAAAAAATAAAAAAACATCGCCCAGACATCGATGTTGGCACCGCCCTTACCTGGACAATTTCTAAGCTCCCGTCCGGTCTCTCGGTATGTGTTTGTAGTGTAGTGGATGTGAGTGTAAGTGTGTGTCAGGGATAGAAAAATAACAAGGAAGAGGAAGGAAAGATCGCGCGTGTTCTGTAGCCCGTTTGTTAGGGTACTGCTCCGGCACTCGCCTGATGTTGATCTGAGAAATTACGGAAAACTGCCAATCGGGAGCAGTCGGTCCGCCGGAATTCTCTTCCAGTCAGCGCCTGAATTCGACCTAGACATCGACATCGCTGGGGGGCGGGGGGGGGTGAGGCACGGCCCCCGCGTTGTGTGCGGCGGAGCGGCAGGTGCAGCCCGTGCGGCGTCCACCGTCGCGGAAACGCGGCGCGCGGTTCGCCCGCCGGAGAAAGTACCCCTTTTGTAAACACGGGCGCGCGGCCTTAAAAGGACAAGCATTCGCATCGGCTTGTTCCTTTTAACCCGCTTATTTAATACCCCGCCGCTAAGGCGCTGCTGAGCCTCTGCCGCCGCGAACACGCGGCACCAGCGGCAGCAGACCTTCCTTCGACTTCTCCATTTCTTCTTTTCGCGGAGGCCGCAGATGCGGTCGCCGGCCCTGCCGATGCCGTACGCGTCTCCGCCGCATCCGCTCTCGCGCGGTGGGTGCCAGCGCTTTAGCTGTCGCCACCTCTGGCACAGCCACCACTCACCCGTAACCAAGTTGTTAATAATAAAATTTGAATGAACATGAATTTTCTTTTAAGCCAGTTTTTTTAGTTTAAATCAATTTCTTGGATAAAATGAGTATATCGTGTTCCAAGTCTTTAATTTAAATGATGTTTTTAAGTTAATATGTCAATGGGTGCTATTATGATAGAGAAAAGCATACTTTCACCGTATATTCTATACCGTTTGTAGTAAAAACACATGGAAAAATACTGAATATCCTCGCTGCAGAGTAGAGAGAAAGTTATGTTATACTGCGCGACAATAGGTGAATTTTCGTCAAAACAAACCTCTCTTATTACTCAGAACCCTGGTAACGGAAAAGGGGATAAATCCAGTTGCTAAATTTAGAAAAAAACCTCTAACACCCAGTGTATCCAGAATCCATGTTTGGTGGATCCTTGACACCGAAAACGCGAATGACGGCAAAAGTATCTCTGTACGTCTGTCTGTGTGTCTGTCAGTGAACAATGCTAGCTTGAATTTGAAACCGATATTTTAATTTTGAGGGATACTTTACATGACATCCCTGATATGTTTTCCAAATTTTCAAATCAAATTTTTTTGTGGATAGTGCGAAGGACTTTTAAGAGAATGGCGCAGGTCTTATGTTCGTTAAAAACTCTAATATTTTTAAAAAATGGCTGAAGTTCAAAATTTTTCTGAGTCTTTCTAAAACTAAAATATTTTTGATAGAGATTTTTTACTTAATGAAATCTGTTCCACAAAGATAGAGTTGGAAATGAGGACATGTATAATTTTTCAACAATTTGAGTGCACTATTTTCACGTAGTGAAAATAGGGGAGAGAAAATACGTGCTGTTTTAGCACCACTAGTCTTTTGCTTTACCCAATTGCTGTAACATTTTGAGTTCCTGCTATATGGTCATAATAATGCAGTATCTTCCCTATTTTTTCTATTTTTTATTAATTTTGGATATCAATAAGTAACAACTCTTACAGTGAATCACATTTGCCTTAATGTTTTGCTGCATCACATTAACACCGACTGACCCTATACAATTTTCGGCTGAAATTGTGTTTTTGGTTAAAAAAAAGAGTTGATCTATGTACTTCAAAATTGGCCGTTTGTTTGTGATTTTAAAATGACTGTCTTTTTATAATATTATATTATTATTTACTTGATTGAAAAACCCTTCCAATGGTGTTTTCAATTTTCATCCACCTTTTAAACGTTTGTCCGGGACTAATGACCTTTTGACCGTTTGTCCGGTGACACCATCTGACCGTTTGTCCGGGCTAAGAAGGGCGACGGTTAAACCGATTTCAATGTCTTGTCACTCAAAGGTGAAGTAGTTAGTCGGTTATAATTTAAACTTTGTTTTCAGATATTTGTTTTAATTTTTTTAAGAAAAATGTTTGCGTACAAATCCACAGTTTTCTTCCCACCACTTTGTACACGTGTCTATCTAAAAGCAGAATAGTTATTCTCTAGACGATATTTCATAATACATCCATCCTCTTTTTTTCCACCCCTTGATGTAAATTTGACGATTTTTGTTAATATGGTGAGGAAGTACTCGAAAATGAAATAACATTAAATCCTGTACGATTTTCTACTAAAGTATTTTTTGTTCATTTCGACAGCGAAATTTGGATTTTAGAAAGCGAATGGCCAGATTATTACTAGATATTTGTCCGGTTATGCGAAAATGCATGTGATAATGCTGTCTGTAATGATGAGGCTATTATATGAACAAACCATTTATTTTAACCAAAATACGTATATGAATTCCAAAACATTTTTTATTATTTATTTTATGTTGCATTAAGTACAAAGGTTATTAGAGACATCTTCACAATTACATTTTTTTGTACATGGTGTTATGACTCGGGAGGGAACATTCATATCGCAATATTAACCAGTTTATAAATTTTTCTTATACATCACTATACAAGTTTATGCCCTTAAAAATTATGAAACCGACTGTATTGTTATTTGTTCTTTAGTACTTTTGCCCTGAAGTTATTGTCACCATGTATCGACCGGTCGGCCCCAAACCTGGAGCACAGAAATAAATGATTAATATACATAGAAAGATAACACAAAATAGCCGTTTTCCGATGATCAGATGGGCATGTGTGAGCTTGGTGTGACCTATTCTACATCTAGTTAACACATCCTGATCAGCTCTGCAGAAGGATGCGGGTGGATTATAATCATCGTATTTGCATATACTTCTTAATTTGCAGCCAGTGTTATAGTTCCATTCCTGTCTGTCCAATTCTTGTAGTTTACTCTTGATGCTGGCTTGATAGTCCTGCAGTATTACGGGAATATTGCTTCTTTCATCAAGTTGTGACACCTCTTTTGTAGACATGTCTGCTAGCTTATTCTCGATGATACCCACATGAGCCGGAATCCATCCAAAAGCAATCTCTTTACCTTTAATATTAGAGTTCCTTATCATACTAACAATGTCTCAGGCTAACGGATTTCCAAAGTAAAAGGCATTTCCAATAGTCGACAGAACCAATTTGGAGTCTGTTACTATTAGAAATTTGCGTTCACTGTCTTCTAGAATGTTGTCTAATGCGATGGTGATTGCGTATAACTCGCTTAACAAAACTGAGTACTTATCGGGCAGTTTGTTGAGATTACGATTGTTGGTGGCACATCCCACCAAGTGGCCACTCTTCGAGCCATCTGTGTATACTTTGTTGTAGTTATGATACTTCGAAATTTCTTCTCGTATTCGGACTCTTATCTTTTGATTGTGAGTTTGTGACATCTTAACATTGTTTATCAGCTCCTCGACCTTAATTTTCTGCATAATTCATGGTGCATAGTCATTGTTACTGATAGTTTTGTGTAGCAAAAAATGTGAGAAATGATTTAACTATATAATTGAACTAGTAATGTGTTAATATTTTTTTTTAAAAAAGCAAGGGGTCGAATACGTAAAAAATTTAAATTAAACACATTATATAACTGGCAAGACTTCTACTTACGTACCCTTTGTCTCGCGACCATTGAGGTGCCTCCAGAAAGTTCTATTGATGTCATGCAGCGTCCGACCGGGAAGCCGTAGGGATATAGTCCTGAATGGTGGGCAGAATTTGACCTAAATTGATAGGCGAGGTCGAAAATCAGCCGCTGTCACTAGAGAAGAATTCTAGCGGCCTCCGGCTTGCATCTGGTCCCGGAAATTTTCCATGATCTATCCAATGAATTACCAGGAGAATGCTAAAGCCATAATACTAACAAAGGGGACAGACGCGCGCGATTTTCTTTTTTTCTCTTTTGTTCTAGTACTCATGTATGCATTACTCATTGTGACAATTTATACCATGGTTCTCACCTAATGTCCCCTATACTGCCCTTATGTATATCTTACCATGCACGACACTATAGCACATAATCCGTACACATGAGCTTGTTCCTGGCTGTGTCAGTGTCCCCCTGGAGTGGGTATCTGGATGGTAAATATCACATCCGCCACCATGTAATAGCCATCTAAGGAATCGACGATCCATCGAGAGAAGGAAAGCATTACATAGTACCGAGAAATGTCACACCATGATAAAGAGGCAATAGAATATAAAAAGTTTATATCTAAATGATAAGATCTTCATCTTAGCCCCCATTCCATCGATGCATCGGGTCCGTAGTAAGACGTAACATCCATGGAAACTCACACCTACTCAGTGTACATGATCTTACAGAATTACCTACGAGCTGTGGAGCGGAATTCATATAATTACTTGCGGCGTTTGTTACGAGCCTGTACATTATTAGTCTATAATTTTAATTCATTTTTGGTTTTATAATTTTACTTGACTTTTAAATGTCTATAAAGGCAGAAAGTTTTTCGTACTCTTCTGGTTGTCATACTCAAAATAACATTGAATGTTGGACTACATGAAATACCGATTTTTTCGAGGAAATGACGTATAAATAATGTGAAAAATTGGAGAATAACGTTCTAGTCGACCTGTTCGAGATTTAATTTGAATCGAAAATGAATAATAAAAAAATTAACAAAATATGCTATTAGAAAAATCACCAAATAAGTTAAAATACAAAAGTATTAAGATAAAAGAAACGTTAAACAAGTACTCAGGATACTAGGTTGCGACAATTTGGACACGCCTCTCGAATCCGAGTAAGATCGTTCTTATGTATACAATGTTATCTCCTCTGAAGATGTTCATGTTTTGCCTATTTTCCTGTATTGGTCGAAATCAGGCTTGTTGAACCGTAATGGCTGAATTTAAACAGCGGGGATGAAGTGTTACCCCACCAGCAGGTTTACACTCAACACACTACAATTCTTGTGTTCTTACGCACATATAAATATGGAAGTAAGAATATACATATGCGAACGAAAAATTAAACAATTTATGTTGTACTAGATCTTACATAAAGCGATGGCAACCTTGTAAGTTTTTTACATAATCGACCTCTGCGTACAAAAATATAGTGCGGTTTTTTTTATTTGGGTAATCGAGTTTTCAATAAAAGTCTATACTAACCATTGGAATTTGGAATTGCCCTTTATTTTATCATCGGGCGATGACTCGGCCATTTTAGGGCCCGCATCTTCCCGGGTCTTGTCCCAAGCAAATTCGCTTACGCGTCTTTCCATAAACCCTAGCCAGAGAAAGGAGGTATTTTCTTGGACTGGAAACGGCGCGATTGAATTTAGTATCGGGGAGGCCAATTTAGGTCTTTGAGGATCTTTTACATGCAAGTAAATTGCTACTAACATGGGAAGCCGGCTTTCAACACTTCCCCTTCCGAAGAAGGCTATCATAGGTAGAGATTCAATGCCCTAAAAGATCGCAGTCATGGGTATTCAGGAATCGGGCCCCGCTCTTCTGAACCCGGCGAAGTTTGGGTAGCAAAACAGTCCGGGTACGCAAACCGTCCACACCATGAACGATACCATAATCAACATGCATGTGGCCATACCGTTGGTGTTCGGCTAGTGAAATGCCATGCTCTGCGGTCTTTTTTTTTTTTCCTTCTTCATTCGATTTTTTTT
>BOPP01000001.1:24159703-24201930 GCA_017312745.1 Gryllus bimaculatus | reverse complement strand
GGCGCGGCGGCGGAGGCGAGTTACACTGCAACTAATAATTACACCGGGGCCCTCGGGAGATCCCCGAGCTCTATCTCCGCTCCCCGCCTCCGCCCTTCGCCGCCGCCGCCGCCGTCGCCACCTCCAACTTAGTCGCCCTTCATTTGTTTCGCGAGCACGTCGCTCCCGTTTGATTGGTTGGCGGCGCGCCGGAAGTTGCGGTGCGTCCGTCGGCGGACGGAACTAGTTCCCTAACGACCGCGCACGTGCCGGATCGGAGGATGCGAAGGCGGAGGCGCAGGAGGCGCCGGTCGTAGACGCCCTGTGTTCTGATTAACGATGAATGGCGCGCCCTTCGCACCCCCGCTTCCGGCCCTTCGATTCCGCTCTCACATTCAGATAGCGCGGCTTACCTGCCGAGCTAATCTCTACACCGGGTTCGTGTTTCACCAATTGGGTTCCGGTCTTTTGTCTGGCCAGGCATCCGTGCAGGCAGTTGTACTGTTATCGTCACCGTGTAATGTTAGGATGCATTCTAACGAGTGCGAGTTGATGCTCTGTGACGAGTGCGAAGATTTGTCTTGAAATGCACATAACGGCCATAATAACGAATTTATTAATGGGAACAATGTACGTACGGCAAATAGAAAACATGCAGTAAAACCTGATTAAACGACCTCTTTTTCTTGCGTCCATTGATTTTTTCAAAATACACTATAAATATGCTCTCACTCACCTGGCTCAATGTTAAGGGGCCTGGAGAATTTTCGATTTTGAACAGTCACAACGTAGGAAGTGGAATAGTGACCACTGTTGATTCAGTATCTTTCTGCGTTGAAACTCATTGTCATATTGGTTGCAACAGTCAAGCAAAGCTTGCCTGGCAGGGGATTAATTTCTGTTTTAGGTAAGAATAGATGCTCAACGAACTGAAAGGAAAACTAGAGGTAAAAAAGGATCTTAAAATAGAATTAAATAGTGTTCTTTAACGAACATACATAGGAGTTTTCGTTATTGTGTACTTTAATAGTAATAATTAAAAATATAAACACACGTATACTTCATTGCGGCAAAGAACCCAATTAGGCTTGCTGCACCCAGATTCTTATAACCTCGATTTAGCGCCCACTTCTATTAATGGCCTAATTTTTCAGAAATGTTGACCGTTTAAGACCGTTTAAGTTCAATTGTTAATAAATCATCAATGATTACGAAAATACATTCAACATATCTAATTATCTTACGAATTCATTCTAAAAAATAATGTTTCTGAATGTGAAATTGATGTTTGTGTTTGGAGAGTTGTCCTTCCGATATATCTTACGAATTCATTCTAAAAAATAATGTTTCTGAATGTGAAATCGATGTTTGTGGTTGGAGAGTTGTCCTTCCGATATATGGAACTCCAACTGAAGAGATTAAGGCTTAATAATATTTCCCTTGAAATATACGAACCATAATGCATATAATAATAATAATAATAATAATAATAATAATAATAATAATAATAATAATAATAATAGAATCGATGCAAAATCATTAAGAAAATTTTTGGTCCAAAATTTACGGATAAGCAGTGCAGAATCAGAAGCAAAAAATAAATCAAACAATATAGGATATTCATAATGATATCAGAAAACGTAGACTAAATGTTAATGGACTCATCAAAAGAATGAGTCCTAAACATCTTATCAAACACATTTTTGAATTTTATGAGAATAGAAGTAAAACAGCAACTGACACTATAAAATGGATCAACAAAAATTGAAAAAGGTTCTTAAATTATCAGGGATCACGTAAGAAGGCATTCAAAAGAGGAAAACATCCAGATCTAAAGTGCAGTCATGGCAGACTGATTTGGAAGAATTACTAAAGTGTAAAACATGAAAATCTTCGAAGGAAGAAAGAAAATAGACGCACAGTAAAAGGATGAAAAAAATAAGAGCACAAAGAAAATCTAAGAAAAACATCTGAGTACTTTGCGTAATCCCAATTGGGCTTATTTGCAACAAGAAGAAGAATATAATAATAACACACGTCTGCAAAAAAATTGTCACGATTTTTTGATCCACTAACTGATTTTACATATTTTAAGTGAAAGGATTAAAGAAATGACTTCCAATATCCCGTATCACATCAGGTTTTTCAAAAATGTACAATTAAAAATATGTATATCATATTTAACTTGAAAATCTGAAAACATGGTGTCATCAGCACAAAATTAAGAAATAAAATACAGTTTACCTGATATAACTTTTTTATAATATAGTTAAGAAAATGAAAATTAAACTCATTAATTTAAGGCCATTACTTTACAAGTACTGTTAATCTTTACTATTAAAATCACTGTTTGTTTTCACGTATATGAGCAATCAATAGAACCGTTTTTGCATAGACAAAAAGCTTCTTGCTCCACTTGATCTCTTGTGTACTCCAGTAGGATCATGTCGTTGCAGTAACAAATAGTAGTCAGCCACCATTGATGTATTCCATCACCCTTAGCTGCGCCTTTGAAAGTTTTTTAATACCTTGGAGAAACCTCTCACCCTGTTATTTACTCCTGGAAGGTAGTCAAATTGAGAGTGAAGGAAATGTACTTTCAGACTCATGTTGCATCCTAAGGCTCATAGTTTGGATCTTTATAAATCTTTATAATTTTCCAATTCTTTTTTTCCAGTCCCTTCCCTACTACTAAGTGTTCATCTTTAGCAAGTTCTCTGATCTGCAGCGCTACAAATATACCTCTTTGACTTTTCCTCCCGAGAGAGTGAGAAATTAGTTCGTTAGGTACTTAAAACAACTTCCATTCTTATCCAGTGCCTAAATAAATTGCTTCATTAATCACAATTAAATATGTAAGGGAATGAACAGAATTTTGTCAGTATCCACTAAACTGTTTTGAATACTGTTTTTGAAACCTGAAATCTGTGTATTTCTTGTAGGTCTTTCTCGTGTTGTCCAATGATTCTTTTTGTCTCGGCTGTCATATTCACAAATGTGATATGGATACTTGATGTAACCCTGTTGTCCTAACAAATAACCTTTAAATAACCTCAGATTATCTATTTATATTCCTCATAATTTACCTATTCGAGTAGCAATTTAAGGTTCTGTATCCCCTTGAGATATACGAAATGTGCGACTGGTACAGATTCTAAAGTGTTACCAATATGTAGCAACTTAAACTTCGTTTGCTTGAATCAATGAAAAGACTTCATTTATCTGTTTTACACTCTCCTCCTAACTTATTTAAAAGGTACGGAATGTAAGTGCAATATACTAAGGAGTTTTTTAGATTAAAACACCGCAATAAGTCTTTCTTTCTATGTCTGTAAACTGTAACATACGTTCATGGAGCAAGAAGGTAGTTTTCTTTCAGACGCGAAGCTAAAACTTCAGAAGCATCCCTTGAGAGATTTAAATCTCTGACCAAATCGTTCAGTTCTGCTTGTGTTAAAGGTCTGTATTTGTGTTCGGTTCTTGCCCAATCAGATACTTCAGTTGCTACGCCAGGTGTTGAACTTGAATCAAAATGCAGTATTTCGAGGTTCGAAGGAGGTTCTGGTATAGGAACGTCAGTCCCATGTGGTACGAGCCTCCTAGAAGACTCCAAATTACGATAAACTATTCTGCGCTATTTTCTTTATAAATCTTTTTAATTTGCAAATTCAAAAATAACAATCGTCTAGATGGTTTCTTGGCTCGCGCCACGCCATAGAAACTGCAAAACTCAGTTCTCTTCCCTTTCTCTTTCTCTTCCCCTTCGACCAGTTTTTTTAACGCTGTAACACAAACACTACACACTTTTTAGGGACCTGCGGCTTATCCTGATCCCAAGTTTCATTCCAAAATACGCTTTATAAACACAAATGATGTTATATTCCGTCTCTGCTTTGCAATCATACAACGCCCACAAATATAAGAAAATGTATTTGGATCATTCACATAGTTTCTTCTTTTCATTGTCATAGCACAACAAATATTTCAACAAACGAACTAGTTTTTCTTAACAGTCTGCTTGAGATGCATTCGAATATCTTAGTCAACACTGGTTGATTTTACTTTTGCACAGTGCCTGCTATTATAAGCATAGAGTTCTGCATACGAATATTCTAACGCGCTGCCATCTGGCCGTGTTCTGTTACAAAATCATGCAAAATGTATTGACTATTACGAATAATATATATTTTGCGTTTCTAACTTATTGAAGATAATGTGTACATTTTCAATATTTTTTGATCACAATTACTGAAATAATCGAAAATTTTGATGCGATAGAACAAAAGGGCATTATTGGATTCTGGTGACCAACGTACGTATAAAACAAGTATCCAAATCAAAAATGGAAAATCCATGTTGACCTGTGTAATTAAATAAGAAGAAGAGATAGTGGGTAACTATTGACAAGTTGCTGGTTATATTTAACTGTATTGCAATTTTGATGCGTCGTTATCCATGGTTTATTCAAGAATTACATAATATACACTAAAAACAATAATTTAAAAAATTACGTAATTAGGAATACACTGACAAAAAAAGGCGTTCAGGAAATGACGAAGCCTCCAGTGTTGCGACCAGATGCATGAAGTGATTAAACTCCTTAGATGGAAAGTAAATGTATTACTATTTAAATAAAACTGCGCCATATAAATCACATTAAGTATATTTGAATACATGAATCTTGAATACTTATGGCGGGATGCGGTCTCGCTGATATGAATGCGAAATATTTATGCAGATGAGGATTGCGCCGGCTGGTTAGCACGCAGGGCTTTCGAAATCTCAGACATCGATTACGGCAGACATACGGGCTTCAAATATCATTCAGTGCATCTAATTTTGGCTCTCGGGTTCTTGTGGAATTACTGTCGCCAAATGTAATGGACGTATTAATTTAATTTATTCTAATATGTGGTATGTTCAACAATAAAGTATTTTTTCTGAGTGTAATTAGAAAATATGCTAATTAATAGATACGCTAATTAACCATAAAAATCTGCAAAAATAAAAAAAAGTACACTAGAGATAAAACAATGGCCAACTATATTGTTAATTCGTAATTTGTGATATAAGTAAGTTTCAGTAAAGATTCAACAACTTCAACCGTTCAAAACGTATACGGAAGTCACTGTTACCTCTTTCTAAATTCTTTAATTACAGAAAAAGATGTTGCTGTTTGGGAAAGCTAATTTTGAAGATAAAACAAGTATTTAAATACGTAGAGTCATAGAAAGTTTTTAAATAAAACAGTCTTCTCTCTGGCCCCTAAGCGTAAATCAATTTTATAAAACCGGATCTATGAAGCACTTTCAGTTGCTGTTAAGAGTTAAGATAGAGTTACATTAAATGTGTTAAATACTGGATTAGTTACAGCATTCTTCAATTGCTGCAAAATTAGTTTCCTTGGGGACAATTCATAAAATTTGTGTAACTCTTAATTCATCAGAAATACATTCAACTCTGTCTCGTTTCCATTTCAATTCGATTAGTAATTGAAATGTAAATTTGTTTTCATACAGTTTTCACAATTCATGAATTACTTCCAGGTTGTTGGTATATACGAATATTATAGCTCCAAGATATTTCCTGTAATTTCATGTTTTGTCGTTGAACTATTACGTATTATACACCTGAACGCTACAAAAGAAAAGAAAATAAATAAATCATGTTTGTCGTTCTTTGCAAAGGTATATGAAGAAATATTAAAACATGGTAAATATATTTTATAGTTAAAACTTTGATATTGTAATAATTTAATTTCTAATGAAATAATAAATGGTTTGCGTTCACCTCATCGTGTTTACGAACGAAACTGCTAAATAATTTCTTTGAAAGATTAATAAGTTTTGTCTTCATCAGATGTTTAGGAGAAACATTGTGAAGTGTCGTCGCCGTGCGTGATCGCTTTGAGAAAACTTCGAAGAACTTTAATTTGTTTCAAATATTATTGTCTAGAAATATTACTGCAAGAAGAGACCGCTATGCTAGCTACTACTTGGCCACTGCTGACATAACTGCAGGTTATTTCCATGCATTTATTTTGTCCGTGCGTCCATTTACAGTTCGCTCATTTGTAAATGGGTTCATCACTATCTCTTGCAGTGTCATCGCCCAACATTTCATTCATTTGTTTCCCGACTTGTCAAAATGGTATAGAGTAACTTCTCTATAACATCTGTCGAAGTAGGTAACAGTTGTACTATCGGAGCAACATGCGACGGTTAAATAGTTCGTGTAAATGTTCAAAATATACTATATAATCTTACCATACCACTAAAACTGAAAATATTCTAATCAAACTTGCAAAACATAATTTTAACGTATTCCTAAATATCTGTAGCATTCATTTTTAAGTGTGCGAAAATTTCCTTCAATTATTTAGCAATTTATTTGGGGAATTGGCAATGACCTCCTCCTATTGGTGTTCTCAATATGCGGGAATCGCATTGCTATGCCACAGTTAATGTAATGTTGAAATAAATTGAAAACTTTGTAGTAAGTTGAAATTAATAAACATTTTTTTGAAAATTAATCTATCAATTGCGTAAGCATAAAAAATGCTACGTAAAGCCGAGGACAAAACTATCAGAGATGACTTCCTCATTCTTGCGACGCATCTGGATGAAACGCAAACAACTTCTTTTGAACCCTCTATCACTTTCCAATAGGTAATACACGTATTCATCTCTGGCAAATAAAGCCAAATGACACACGAAGCACAGACGGAGGCCCAGTACCGCAGGCAGAGGGGAGGGGAAACGAGCAGTTTCTGACAGCGATCAAGCGCGGGTAGCGGCGGACGAGTTCATTGAAATTCCGCCCGGCCTCCGATCTGAATATTAACACCTCGTAACGATAGGGGTCGCTCGGGGGCCGTCGCAGGCGGATGTGCTGCTCGATGCGCTTCTGGCTGGGTGAGGTGATAATGGGGACGCGGTGACGGCGGTGGTGTTGAATCCGTGATTCCACCAACCAAAAGAAAGCTCTCGTCGTAGGGATTCGTTCCCGGTCCTCAGCGATTCGGATCCCGAAGCCCTGTGTTACAAAATGAGAGTATCCGTGCTCGTAAGAGAACAAACAATTGGGTAATATAATGGGTTCCTGTGAAGACAATGTTTTTTTATGGGGGGGGAGACGCCGGCTAGATTTCGAAAGAGATGGCTGCATGATGATTATATTGTGAGATTTAAAGTGAAATACTTGTTCAAATATCCAATTAGTAGTGTCTTCATGTAATTAGAAAATTGGTGAAACCTTCAGGAAGTTGTAATTAGTCGGTGGTTCAAGAATACAGAACAAAATATTCGCAGAAGCGTAGCAGGTACGTTTTTCGATTGACTAATTATTCATAGCTTACGAACAATATATTTTCTTACTGGAACTTTAAGTGTTTTATTTGACATTACCTCGAGAGTGAGAAGAACGTACAGCGACGTGGGGTAAGTGGAAAGGAGCACACTCTGAAAGTATATTGGAAATGCACATTATCTCTGGCACCCACGGGAGCAAACTCTTTTTCGCGACGAAGTTCATAGACACGAAACACCCCGGAACCACTTATTCGGTTCTCGCTCAGTAACAGACGAGAATGCTGCCAGACACGTTTTCTTCGTGAAATTTGCCTCCCAAGATTGTAGAACGGTGCCTAGCGAACCATAATAGTCAATGTATCTTCGTCGGCATTTCCCTTTAGGAGCTGGCCGTTTTCACCCTCCACAACACTCGGTCCTCCCAATCCTCATGGGCTCTATCATCCATAGCTTCTTTGATGTCTTTTTTCCATTCTAAAATAGGTCCCCATCTAATTCGCCTCTGAGGTGCTTACTTTTTTAAGATATTGTGTGACCATCTGTTTTCCAACGTTCTCTAAACATGTCACCACCATTGTGTTGCTCTATTGTCAAAGTCTTCAGAACAGAACATTATATTCATCTTTATCCATATTTCTTCATTTCGGCTGGCAGCGGCTGAATTCGACCTAGCTGACAAGCTAGTGTCGAAAACCTTTTCACTGTCGAGAGTGGAACGCTAGGACTTCCCAGTCAGTCACAGTAGTGACCCACATGAGCCATCTTAGGCGCTGCCGGAAAGCGAGTTCGAGCCAGACAGAACGAGTGTCACAAAGCGTTGCCATTCGTAAGGATGAAGCTCCGCCTGACATTAGGCTCGTGGTACCCATCATGCGCCTCGAACGAGAGAGCGGGCCGCGCGAGTTTAATTATCGTCCGCTTGCCGCGCCACCTGCTAACGCGCGCTCCTCAGCCGCTCGCGATTGCCAAAGGTTCTGCGCCCCCCGCGGTAATAGCCACTCCTCCGTTGAGCAAGGGGCTTTTTATGCTCTCGGCGCCTTTTATCGCTTTATATCGGGAGCATTAAATGATCTATACGTTCCTAAGTGTACGTGTGGATGTGGGCTCGCCGCCTGCTTCTCGGGTGAATGGACGAGCGTGACGTTCAAAATCCTCGTGTGGTATAGGGAAGTGTTAAATACGTGTTTAATGGTTCTAGTAACTTTAATGATATCCAGTACTGAAAGATACGCGTTCGATGTGTGTCTACTTCGAGGTTGTAATGGCTTAAGGCTGAATTACATTTAAGATAGTAATTCAAGATGTGGATGGTGTATTTCTTTTAGCTGTAAAGAAGCAAACAAGATTTGTATGAAAAAATATCTTAACGAGTGTAGAACGTATTTGCATTTTATTTTCTAAAATTCAGTTTTGCTATTAAGTGTTAAAGGAGGTATTTTTTTCTGTTCTTCAATCACATGAAAGATTCCTTCCTATACAATCCTCGCGAAACAGCACATTGTTAACATCGTGCGTGAGTCGTCTGAGTAATTGCTATTGGAGCGTGCAGGTAAATTTATTTGCTTTAAACCTACGCATTAAATCGCGAGTGTATAATTTCGAAAATGTTCATTCATTATCTACGTTTCTCTACCGGCCAATTTTCCTATTTTGCGTCTGAGATCACTCAGTGCTATGATGCGTTTAACAACCCTGAAGTACTTTTGTGTAATGCTTCTTGAGCTTGCTTGCGCGAGAAAATTTATTGCCCAGTTAGGACGAAGCTCTGACGGCGCTTGTTCCCCGCCAAGTGGAGAGCACAGTGCACCGCAAGCAACTTCGCCTCAATCTGCGTTGTCGAAGCAAAGAAATTTCTTCCCTTTGTTTTCATGGCACTAATGCGCATACTAGCTTGCTTAATGGCCTGCTCCATCTTGTCGTTGCCGGGCGTTTCTTTGCACCAAGGTTCTGAGAGTGTAAACGTACTATTGCAATGGGTATTCAGTCTTCTCCTCTTAATTTGCAATCAATATGTCGCCTAGGTCTTGTTGATTGTTATGTGTTTTCTGCTGTTTGATTGCTACATTTGATGACGAGTCAATGATTCCATGAAGTGGTGGAAGGTATTGAAAGAAAGGTGTGAAATTCCTCATACTCGCTTTGTTAGAGTTCTGATGGTAATAAACTTAATAGAACTTTGGTACCACAGACCGGTGTAACTTGTATCATTGCCATACACACAATTCTCTCAAGGTGTCACTGGATTTAAAATTACTCATAATGTGTAATTGATAGTGTTTTCGATGAACCATGATCCGCTATTCTTACACCTAGGTAGTTTCCAACAAATTCACGTGGTGAAAGTATACAATTTGCTCATATACACTTTTTGCAATTTCCCTATTTTTCATCATTTTTTTCAGGCATCTCTTCCCTTTCTAGGTGAGAAAAATAAGTTTTAACAGATTTTTTATCCTCTGAACTGTGATTGCAAAATGACATTAAGACAATCTGATATAGATCGGTGTACCAAGGTAAAACATGTTTCAACGATTCACTAATTTTTATTGCGAAGATGGGATCAATTACAATTTTAAACTGGAACTGCGCACTAATTTGTCGCTTACTAGAAAGTCTTAAATGCTTAAAAGTTACTTTAAATCATGCATGTATCTTTATATTTCAATGAATGGTGTTTCTTGAACATAGTTCTTTTTGTCATATATTGCCTACTGATGTCGCCCTTTGGCACTTTTCCGATAATATACAAATACAACGCTTAATTTCCCTCTGCATTCTACTTCATTATTAACATTGACAAAAACATGCCTATAAACATGTCCATCTCCAAAATACAATAAAACCGATTACAAAATAAATTTTAAAAAATAGACTCCATCTTCAAATGTCTCCATAAATGAACCAGGGCCATGTATCGTTAAATTATATATAAATTACCCTCATAGAAAAGCATGCAATACGAAACCCCTACCTATCCTCGTCACATCCTCTCTCCACCCTTCGTCTTCGGTCCCCATTTATGTGTGGGGAGAAAGGAGTTTTTCATTATAGCAAGTCTCCAACTGAAGCTGAACCATCGCAGAATATGTTTAATGTATATGATTATTTTTTTTCAAATAATAATATTCTTTGAACAAATTTAATTATTAAAATGCATTGTTACTCAGTAACTTGGTCACAATTTGGATTTATTTACGATAGCGGAATATATTCTCCGAGCGTAATTGCGTCGAACATGGTGACCGGATGGTGACAATTATATATAGTTAATGTATATGCATCTTAATCAACAAACTCTAATTGCTTTGGCATTTTGCTCCATCCGTGTTTGCTCTGAAAAAAAGTTTCGAGAGTCCTCGCTTCAGCCAAAGTGCTCAGTCCTGAGAGCAAAGAAGACTATCTTGTTTGGATAATTCTTTACCTTTCGGGATATTCATGAATGTTTGTTTATAATAATAATTGGGTTTAATCACAATTAAATACGTGTAGTAACTATTCGTCTAGTGGTTGTACGAATAAGCAACTCAATCGTTTTAAAACACTAAAATAAAACATAGTTTTATGCTTCACCGAAACACGTGTTTAAAATGATTAATATTGTAGTGCTATTCGGCGTTTAATTGTCTCGATTGCAACTATATCAGCAACTGTTTGTACTCGAGTCTTCCTGCTTTCATGAGAACGCCTGAGATAATGCACGAGGCCTTGTAATTCGAATGTTTATAGTAACAATTACTTCATCAATGTTAAATTTATATTTGTTTAATAATTCAGCCATTTTGTACAAAACGTTGGATGCCACGCTTCTTTTCCCCACTTCCATAACATTAGACATACTTCAATAGAACCTCGCTCATCTGAACTACGCAAATCGAAAATTTCGGATAATTCGAAGAAAATTTGGGATGGAGGAAAAATAAATAAAATGCGTATTTGTTGTGTAAAGAAAAGATTTTATAATTACTGTAAAACTGAACACCTAATTATTGAAACAAGTTCTTGAAATGAAACGTTTTTTTACTCTGATAACTGCGGTGTATATCACGTGTTTATGTAATAGTAAATTTCGCTTAAAGCAACTTGCAAAATCGGTAATGTTTTTTTGCCGCAAGAAACTGAATTTGCTTGATGATGCGTTTTCACGCTCCGTTGCCATTTTCTCACATCGCACGTTATGATAATCGCACGTCTGTTAATCCTATAGATGTATTTCTATATGTAAGGTACATTTTTTCGGATAATTTGAACATTTCCAAATCCGAACAGACCACACTCCCCAACTAGTTCGGATTATCTGGGTCCTATTGCACTTACATAAAATTTACAGAGAACCATAGAAGTAGGTTGTTGTTGCAAAAAGACAAAATAGAGAATACCTAATACCTATCTCACCTTAGCAGTACTAAGGTACAACGCGTAAAAAATGCAACATTTTTTGTAATTACTGTATGCGTTTCGTTTATTGCAATTAATCTTTTCATTTATCCAAACCCAAAATATGTTACTTTTTCTTCGAGAATGAGCACGTTTGGCCAAATGATGAGTGCGAAACGTTTCAATGGTGATTTTGATTCTGCCAAGGAGAAAAAAGGAAACGGAGAAAGACGAGAAGGTGGGGGGGGACAAAGCGGAGGAGAACGAGGTGTGAGTGGAGAAGAAGGTGGCGCCGAATCCTGAAAGAAACGTGGCATTTTGGAGCACCTTGTGGCGGAGGTGGAGGCGCGCCCCGCGAAGCGCCTGCGTCGGCTGGCGGGGAGGGGGAGGGCGGGCGGCGCAGACAACGGGCGGCCCGCGTGGCCCGCTTGGCCCGGGGCGGTGGCTCCCGAATTTCGGCCTCGTTCTCCCGCAGAGCGCGCGGCCCGTCTTACCGCGGGCAGGAGGCTCGTTAAGGCCCTGACGCCGCCGCCGATTCACCCGCCCGACGGCAGCCGCTAACTCGCTGCCAAAGCGTCGCGGGGCCGTGAGAGAGTCCCGGGCGCCGGCTGGCCGCGCCCCGCCCCGCCCCGCCCACCCGCGTCTCCCGCCCGACACCGCCTGCTCACCCCGCGCCAGCGCTCCTTTCTGTCCAACGCCCGACCGCCCTCTCGACCCACTCCATTCCTCCACACATCCCATTCGCCATTTCCTGCCCACTACACCGCCCCCTTCTCCCATACCACCCGCTTCAACCCTCTCCAGTCCTTCAGTTCCATCCTCTCCCATCAGTTCCAATCCTCTCCAGTGCGCCCGTCCTGTCACATTTCCTGCCCGCTCCATTCTCTCCACTCCACTCCCACGCGCTCCACCGCTCCTCTCCAATTACTCCGTCCGATCGCTCCCTAGTCGCTCCTTCCTCTCCATTCCTCACCCGCACCATTCAACGTTACTTCCTTCTCGCACACTCAATCGCAGCTCCCAGTCCGCTCCTCTCTCCCATTCCACCGCACCATTAAACGCTACTCTCTCTCGCCCACTCATCCCAGCTCCCACCCGGCTCCCCCTTTTAATCTCTAATTCGCCGTTTCAAACTATCCACAAAGTTACACCCGCTCTACTCACTCCAACCACTTCCATCCAATCCCCCTTGTCCCACTTTATTCTATCCCATCCCCATTGCAGAAGCAACCTGCTCGCCTGAATGAATGAATGGGAGATCCTCGGTGTTCAAGTTGCGACGCTGGAAGATTTTTGACTCTGCAGCTACATTATTGTGTCCAATTCAATCACTGTCTGGTGAAGAATTCTAGCGACCGGATGTTCTAATCACTAGTTTTATGGTTACTCCTATCATTACCAGGCACGAATACCGGAATCTAACAAAACAACTTCACGAGATCTTTTCTTCCTCATTCATCTCCCTGTTTCATCTTACTCTCACATTCTTTCGCTTAAAAGGACAAAACTACCACACATGCTATGATACCAGTCGACTGCTGCTTTCCCTGGCTGGAGCGGTGACGTGCTAGAGAAGATACCTGGAGTAGAGAAACCGCAATAACGCCGTGTAGGTCGACGCAGGATTGTATCTCCTAACTTGGAAAGAACATTGCCACTACCAGGGATATAATATGCGCTGTACTTACGCTACTAATGCCATTGAAGCGTCCGGAATGAAAACCCAATCTCACCCTTTCCACGAGCTATCTCACGTGCCTCTCCAATTCGTTGCTACCGCCTCTACGCCGACTGAGTGTAGCATTGTCGCTGACTGCGGCGACTCTCATCGAAAGGTCCTAGGGTTCGGACTAGGGTTCGTCGGTGGCGAATTTTCGATACATAGTTACATAGCTAAGTCAAATACAGTCGCTGTCTGGAGGAGAATTATAGTGGCCGGCTGTTCTTACAGGAAGTTTTCTGTGAGTCCTGCGATCAACACCAAGCGAATGCCGGAGCAGTACCCTAATAAACGTGTCATATACCTCGCGCGATCACTCCTTCCTCTTCCTTGTCGTAACCTCTCCCCTTATATACACACCCACACATACACACACACTTACATACACTGACCATTAGTCGGGTGGCCAATTGGGATCTAACAGCTTTTCGCGGCGGGTGCAGTGCCTCGCTGAGGGGAGATAATTGAAGGGGGAATCTCCCGCAAGCCATAGTGTAGGTTGGCGCTGGATGGTTCAGTGGAGATGGAACATCGCTACCTCCCGGAATAAAACATTCCCTATTTCCCTATCGTAACGGGACTAATGACCGTAGCAGTTGCCGGACAATCAATACCTGTTCCATCTCACCGTTTCTTCCAGGCCCCACTTTCTTCTATCACTCACACCTCGGATTTTCCTACCTCATTCCAATTGTTCCACTCTGCAACAGTTCACATCGTACTTATCGCTCGTTGCTCTTTCATTTATTCTCCATATCTCGTTGCCCATATCCCGTTCCCCATATCTCGTTTCACATGAATAAGTTCCCCTTACAAGTCACCAGATCATTATGTCGGTTACAATAGTACTCGGTTTTCGGCATCCATTTTTAGTAATTTAACGTTAATAGTATGTTCCCGAGGCTTTTGATTTGAGGCTCTGAATGGTTTTGATAATGCCAATATTTGTCGAGGCAAATTGTTCGTCATCGTCTACTGCCTTGAATTAGGCACTCCATGTTCGCTAAGGATACAACTTGTTCGGTCATCATCGTTATTTCTGTTTAGTACTTTCGCACTATCACCAGAAAACCTTCATCGGCTCCACCGTCAAAAATAACATGCTACTGCTCTCTTCACTGACTCAAAATTCCGAACAGGTAGTGGACGTGCTTCTACCGTTTATGAATGGATATTTCTGGTTTGAATAAGTGCAAATATAATTTGTATTCCTAATATTCTTCCATTCTGAGGTACTTTGCCTGGAACATTAATAATACTACATTTTTGGTGTTTTTAGTGGAATCGAATTTTAGTAATTTGCATACTCCAGAAATTGTGAACACAACAGAAATAAGTTATTACTCGGAAGTTGCATGAAAGGTTACTATCAGACCAACTCTTTAGTGTTCAAATATTTCACTGATCATGCAAAAGTTAGAAATGAAGACCCGTTGATTGCAACGGCAAGAGAACATTGTTATCAGTTTAGCGTAGTGATGTATGCCTTTTATTGCTGTGTATTTTTAAGATATTATAAATATCTCTGTAGTCTCTACATAATACACGATGAAAAAGTACCTCATGTAACTCGTGGTGGATTAGCCAACTCCAATCTACACCATGGTCAATTTCTGCAGCATAATTCAAATAAATGTATCAAATTAAAGACTGGCCCAGGAGATTTAGATACCTTGTAATCAGAAGCTAATAATTTAACTGCAATATTCTTAGAAATTACCTCACATATTACTTTTAAATCAATGGAAACAATATTTAATAAATTTAGAATGTACTGGTAGGGGACATAAGCAACATCATGTCCAGCAAAATTCCAAAAGTTCTAGCCAATATTCATCAAACTATAACTTTAAAACATGTCATTTTATGTATTTAGTCGCAAAATATGTTGCCATATCACAAGGGTTCTTTGCAGCGTTAAATAATTTTTACTTCCGAAAAAACACACACACCACATTCCGTCATTGGAAAGCCAGTTTTGTTCGTGTAGGTTAAACCTCTTTCAAGAACTGGTAACGCGTACATGTAACTGTCAACATTACTTATTTTAATGTCATCAGTAGTTGTCATCAGCAGGGAACCTTAACAAGGCGAACAAGCTCGTAAGGCATTCGCCTGATATAATAGGCCACGCTCTTGAACCGAACCGACTTCTCGCGGTGATCACGCGGTGAAGCGAAACTCGCTCCTCCCACGCACGCTGCGGATGCTCCGATGAGCTTATCTGATGAGCCGCCCCGCTCGCAATGAGCCGCCACACGGAGGTTGTTCACCCGCTCTTTTGCGCGTAGTTCGTACTCTAATTTTTTACGACGCTTGTAAAACGCCCCGATTGTTCCAAGACCGCCGCCGTGCCCCTTAAGGCCCCCGTCGCCTCACTTGGCTCATTTCGCGGCAGCCGCCATTCGGTTCTTTCACGGCTGTTGATGACGGTACTATCATCATTGTCATCGTTACGATCTTTGTCTTTATTCCAACGCTAATTTAAACCACAACATTCCCGGAACCAGTTCCAATACCATTGCCGTAAGTATTGCACGGTTCTTACGAAAAATATGTTCGGGATTCTACTTGTGCAATGGTCTCATCTCAACATGTTTACTATCAAATCATTTTTACTCGTTATTTCTCGAAAACTATATACATAGTATAGAGATAAATATGTAATGCAACAAAAAAAAGATTTTTCGCCAGGAAACCTTGTGTTGTATATCCCTGATACCGAAATAGTGCACAATTCCTATTCCGATATGTAGTATTATCGCTTTCTCCGACACGCTATGTAGAGGGTCCATGATATCCAATAACTGGTTTATGCTAACATGTGTCTTCAGTGTGAAAGTGAGTCTGTCTGCCTGTAGGCCCGTCTGCGTAAGAACAACGCTAGTGGTTTGAAAGATTTGCTCTTAAATTGATATTCCTCAATTGAATTGGCTAATTTTTTTCGTTTCAAATTTAAAAAGTTTTCCTCCCAGTTTTGGATTAAACAAAGGAACAATTTTGCAAACAAGATTTTCTCAAATATGTCTCCAAATTTTGAATATATTTCTTTTATCGGACAGTGCTAGGTACTCTAGTAGCGATTGTACGTATTCAATTTACATTGACCTCTGAATTTCCGAAAATTGCAAAAAATACAAATAATGGGAGAAATGCGCTGTATAGCACCACTATTTTACAATCTTTGTAAGGAAATTACTATGTAGTATAATGATGTAGTATCCACGTATACTACATCATTATATTTCAGTATTTTTAATACTGTTTTTGTTAAGGGTTAATTTTATTTGGGGTTATTGGACAGTGAACGTGGTATTTTTTCGAAAACAGTTTGTCTGGTATTGCTTACAAATATATTTACTGCTTCAAGCTAGTATTTATGAGATAATTTCTAGTTATGGGTTATTTTTAATAGACGTAGAAATTGAAAGAAAACTCTGCAAAATCTAGCCGTAAGAAAGATAACAATGATTTCGTTACTCAGGACATCAGGAACCCTGAAAAAATCCCAAACCTAGACACACTTTCGAATTTGACTGAAAACTGCGAATAATTGTGTTATTTCAACTATTCTCACACTGCGCGAATACCGACTGACTTTTCACATTCAGTGCATCGCTGCTTACAACACAACCTAGGTCATGCGACAGCAATGTTATATTTCCATTAAATACCAAAGCTTTAATTTTAGCGCCGCAGCGCGCAAGTTGGCTATGTCCACCCCAAGGACAGTTGCACCCCTCCAAGCGTTCAGCATCTACTCTAGCCGTTTTACTGTAAAAACCCAAATGCCGAAGCCAGCTTACCCATGCTCGCTTTTCTCGAGGTCCGGATCAATTCGCCGACATTTCAATCGACAACAAGAATTGTAATTGTTGCTTAAAACCTCGTTATTCACGCCGTAATTGCGTGTTTAATTTGTTAGTGCGACACAAGTGTTTTTGGCTTATCCTTTTCCCAAATATATGTGCAATTTTCTTCAATGTGCAAGAGCAAATTTTTTCTACAATACAATGAACAAGTTATTGTTGTACACGTGTCTCAAGTGCTTTAACAAGCATTAATATCATAATTGTGCTACTGTAATGTAACGTGCAATATATAATTCTTCTTCTATGAATTCGTCAGTAATGTTCAATGCAAGTGTAATTGTTGTTAAACGCAGTGAAGTGAACACCCTCTACGACGCTATGATGTAAATCACGCGATATTATTGATTGTCAGCTTCCTTTCTACAAATCAAAAATTGTATTAACATCAGTAAGCAATTCATTTTAACGGCATCCACTTTAAATGAAGGTATCGTATTACTTTCCATTATGTTTTACAATGCAGACAATTTTTTATCATTGCCAAGACAACTAACTGTATTCGGCAAAGATATTAAAATATTCCCAAATATATGTTCAATTTTCTTCTATATGCAAAGTGTAAGTTACTGTTCTGCTATCAGCATTCTCCGCCTTTTGATGATTTTTAGATATTTAATCTTAGAATTTATTTAAACAGAACAGAATGCAACAATTAATAGAGAACTATAGAACTATTTACATATTTTCATAAGCAATAACTTTTGTTATTAGAATTCCAAAGGTATTACCAACAAATTCATCTACATTCATACCAAGAAAATATCAAGCCATTTAATCAACCATTTTTATTACTACTTCATAATTATAAACTGTATAATTAGTTTGAATTTCTATTTGCGACCACAATGTCATTTTAAGAATGAGCAGCTCATTAATAAGTTCTTCATGAAATTGCAATAGATATTTTGTGACTTTACTAGTCAATTCGTGGCATTAAATGTTAATCTTTAAATCATTGAAGAATATGCTTTGGTATTCCCTACACAACTTTCAATATCCAATTTCCTACCTGTTTCAATTAAATTTAAGCAGATCAACAGAGAAAATCATGCCTTCTGGGAGGTGGGTAGACCTTCACAGCTACAGGGCACTACCAATTCAAGGTAAGTGAGCATCCAGACGAACAAGCGTGTTCTCCAATATACCCTCTGCTCACTACCAGGAGAACCCACAAGCAAGCTATAACTTCTAATTATGCATTTTCCTTGTTCGACATAATAAATGTCTTTGAATGATTTGACGATATTTTACATATATTACATTAATTTTATTGTCAAGTAAGGTGTAGCGATGAAATCGTAAGCACTGCCAATGTATTGCCACTTGGGTCAGCTGACCTCCAGTCAACTTTCCTTCAAAAGTTAATTTCTTTCTGAACAACAACTTTTATTATTTCTGTTTTAATACATCCAGTAGTTATTGATATATTTAGAAACTACCCACAGCTTATCTACTATTTTCGCTATCCTGGCTCGGCTAAGCAGGCTTAAATACTTCGACCTCTCAAGGCTTTCTGGTTATTTATTTTATATTTTCCAACAACGTCTCCTATTGCTTGGCAGGAACAAACTACTACGTTACAAAGACTTGAAGTTAGAGGCTCCCCGCCATTAAATAATTTATGTTTAAGTGTTGCGTTCACGTCACGAATTGACCTTTAGTGTTCAAGTATTTTACTACTGCAGCGCATTAGTTGTAAATATACTTAGTTTAAATAAAATGTATTAAAACAATTCTTCACGAACCGCGTGAAAATATTGGTTATCGCAAAAACATAACCCCAATTTTATTTATTTTCATTGAATCTTCAAACCTTGGAAAAAAATCATTAGACTTCTAACAATACCATCATGGATACTCATAGCAAAATAAAAATTATATTTTTTAAAGATATTGCTGCTCAATTATAATCAAAATTTTCAATGCCTGACTGTTTTAATAACACAGCAAATTAGGAAGGCGTTTCCGAGGACATTTTATATGAGTTTTATATTATAGTGAGCGGGGCCGGCGAAATGTATAAATTTTAGGTGGGTAGTACCATGAATGGGGGTCTCGTAATTTTTTTATTGTATTTACGTTTCCTTAAAGAAAAAACATAATAACGATATAAAATATGTAGTTTATTCGACATTTTTAATTTATATAAACACGTGAATAACTTATTTCCATATATTTTTTTACTTATCACCAACAGAAAGAATTACTTGTACATCCGTTTTTAAACTTTAAGGATTTTTATTAGCATTTTTCGAGGTTGACGCTGTTGTACTCGCCGGCTGCAGCGTGTTCCTTTTTTGCGCTTGACTGAAAGATAAACCAGTTTTGTCAAGCCATCGTTTACCTCGGAACCCTCGAACAATAAACCAGTCCATTGTGAGTTCTTTTCGATACAAGGGGACAGGGCCAGCTCGCCATAAACATATTGCGCGAGGTCACAACTGCGCATCGCGCTTGAAGTTTGAATATTGAATGTTTTTGGTCGATTTCGAAAATATTTTTTTAGGTCTACCTGGAATATTTTGGAATATGTTACTACCTACAGTACTCACCTCTTCCACTTCTGATAATGTGTGTATTCTGCCTTATTCGTGTGGTACTTTGGTTCTGTTGGTGTGTTTATCAAATCAACATGATATTTCGATATTTAAATATAGTATAGATCACGTGTTTCGCAGAAGTAATCGAATACCCTTTGCCCCAATCTCAATTTAGAAACTTGAATAGCCGATCGCCTTCGAAAGAGTCACATGAGCACCTCTACAGGCCGCAGCTGGCGTTCATAGCAGCTACCTGGCTAATGAAAGACGCCCACAACAAGTTTCGAGAACAATAACTCGATCGAGAAATAATCCTGCGAAATCGCCTCCATTTCTTCCTCAGTCACCGTTTCCTCCTCCGTCGGTGCCTCAACCCACGTCTTTCCATTGTGCTCTGGTACAATGCCAACGGCGCCGTGAGTAACGGTTGGGCTACGCTACCCCTTCGTAACCAGATAAGGTGGAAACACGTCCAAACGAGCTGAGGGCGAAGATCGAAGAACATTGCATGCTAATGATATTGGACACTGGTTAGGGTTTGGAATTACATTGTCGAACATGTGCCTCAATAAGGCTGCTGGTCACTGTTCACCTATTGTTTCTTTCCTCTAAACGATAATGTTACATCATCACATGGCGCAGTTTTTCGTACGTAAGGTATGTTCTGTGGTTATTTTGGAAAGCGAAGAGTCACGATATGATTTATAACGGAGTAATTATAAAGTAATTATTATTACATGGTATGGTGAAACGTAAATGAGGTATACATGCAACATTTTCACATTGTGAAATCTCAAGCTTTTAACACTTCAAAAATAAGATAGAAAAAAGAATAATACGTTTCTGTTTTTGTAAAATATTTCAAACTAATTCAAGGCGCATGAACTTCATATATTTGAAAACAAAAGAGACTTATCTATTCAATAAAATATTTCTCCCTGACTAAATAAATATTCCTCTGCAAATACTAGGGGACCTTCTAAGTCCAAATTGGTAGAAGGCGAAGTTGGAGGAACCTGGAATGCTAATGTGCCAGGTAAGGCTTTGAAAGCATTATGCAGAATGTGAGCCTCCATAAAGTTGCACGTCATACTTTGAATTTCCCAGTTTGTTTCTCTTTAAATGAGCAATGCTGCAAAAACCTAGCCTTCACCTCACAAGCGCGCATTACGTTGTCGTTCGGGAAACAATTGAATGGTGTAGTATTTCTGGTGATTATTTCGGAAGTAGCAGTTATTTTAATATATTGGAAAGTATCGTGTAAATTTAGTTTGCATAAATATAGTATACATCACTAAAACTGAAATATATTGAAAATTCAGATAGCTAACAGTTTTGTGATTTTAAATTGGAATTTTCTTAAAAATGAATACATCACATCTAGACAATTATAATTTAATGTTAATTTGTCCTTGTAAATGGCATGCATAAGTTAATAATATCGCAAATATTAAAATAAACTACCTTATTAACTACAAATAAAAATAAATTTATACTGACTATTTGTAGAACATTTGGGAAAAAAAGAGTTACATTACATCCTTGAGAATGTTTAATAAATTGCCCATGGATCTCAAAGTTTTAAGAAACAATAAAATTGTATTAAAGAAAAAAAACTGTCAAAATTAATACTGCTAAGTAGGGAATGGATCTAATTTCTAGAATGACGAATGGAGGAAGACAGAAAACATTATATAATTATATTACCACCAACATTTTTTGTTTTACATTACATTCATTTTTTCCTCTTTTTTTGTACTTCTATTGTGTGTGAGTATTTTTGTCCTTTTTGAAATCAGTTCCAATGCAAATCTAATGAATCTGTAGGTATTTTACTAACGTTATTCAATAAAATATGTAAAACACTGAATGAATATTATTATTATTATTATTATTATTATTATTATTATTATTTGGAAATCCCATTAACAAATATTACCAGAGAAGGAGAAAACTCATCACTTTCTATTGAGCTGCTTTTCCGAAACAAAGTGTACAGTTTTATTTTACCAGTATTGCAATGCATTGTTTCCCATGTTTTTATCACTTTCATAACGAAGAATCTTTACAAGTTCAAAGATCATTATTACTTGCCTTCAGACTTACTGCTAATGTTACACAACTCAGTTGCAGCCTCTGCGACCTACATGAACAAAGGAAGCTGATAAGCAAGAAGCTCATGATTTTTTCTACCCGCACATCCTTAATGAAAAATAAATATGTGCGACTTCCTGGCTGGGCTAACAGGTAACAGTCGTGGCAGTAATCTAACGCTTGCGGATGCTTTGAAAACCTGTTGCCGCTGCTGGTTCATTACTGACGTTATGTGCGGTCGTTCACATCCTCCGTGGAATTACTTGCGTTCCTTTCGAAGATATTGGATTATCCTGTAATTATTGTGTTGTGTAAAAACAGGCTTACTCATGTCTTCATAAAGCACTTCTCAAAGAAGCTTGACCGTTTCAAACTTAGGTATTAAACTTCGAGAAACCTTGGTCTCTCTATACATCTGTTTATTGCACACACGAAAGGCGGAGTTGGAAAGACTTCTTTAATATTCGTAATGTATCTTTAGAAATGTATGTAAATATTTGTGCGTATTTCTTATGTCTTGGTTATTGTTTCCTAATTTATGTTATATTTCTTTGGTTTCAACGAGGGGCTCCCAACGGGGTTGGTATTTACCCTGGGTGTGTGAAATTTTCAAGCGGTTTAATGACGATCGAAGGACCGGTAGAGATAGCTGAGGGCACCAACTGATGTCACTGCAATCCCTCAGACTGGGAGGTTCTAGACTCGAGTCCCGGCGGTGGTAGGATTTTCGACACTATCTTGTCAGCTAGGTCTGGAGGAGAAGTCTAGCGGCCGGTTGCTGTGGTCAGAAGTTTTCCGCAGTTTCACTGATCAACACCAGTCGAATGCTGACGCAGTACCGTTCCCTACGGGCCACGGACCGCCCGCGATCTTTCCTACCTCTTCCTTGTCCTATCCTCACCCCTTACACACTAACGTAAAACCTCCCGAATAAAAACATGCTGATGAGCCTGATAGTTGACGTGTCCGGAATCATTAAAACAATCAATCAATCAATCAATCAATCAAACAAACGATCATGGAGTACAGCTGAAAATATTATGGTATGAAACTTTCTTTACAGGTTAATTTCTTTCAGAGAAATAAATTTGGGAGATCAGAGGCAATTATGATACGTATTTTTTCAAGCATCTTAGCATTCTTTGTACAGAATTCTGAAAGAAATTGATTTTGTTCAGAAAATCAGAGATAAGTATATTGTTTGTAGGGGAAAATGTGATGTAAATTATTAAGAGATATTATTTTTTGTCAGTCTCTTTAATGGTAATAATAATATTAATAGTAAAATAATACTAACAACAATATTTGTCAATGATAATTGTTTTAAAAGTTGAATGACATTTTTCTCTAGCAATTCATATTCAATAAATGGTATGCTGGATTACATTTCTCTAAAAATACAATTACTGATTCCATTCATTGATACTTTCACCCTCTCATGGAAATATATTTAGTATTTTCAATGTGAGACAGTAATTATTATGTATACGTATATATTACTTTACATTACATTTTATATTATTATACATTGCATTATGTAATTCTATTTTATAATAATAATTTTATATGGATTAGTAAGTAATAATGTAATGTGATTACTGTTTACAAAATGCATAATTCACATGTAATATTAATATAATAATGTTTGTTTGTCCACAGTTATAATAAGTCATTGCTTTGTCAATCCATTATATTGCTGTATACACAGACAAAAATTGTATCTTTTGACTCAGGTAAGACATGTGCTTCGTACTTATATATTAAAAATTTTATACCATTAGAGGTTTTTTTACCATCCCATTTCTTGTTTTTTCTTTGATAATGTATTTAAAATTTCAATTGTAATTATGTTTTTATTTTTTGATTTGTTTATAATGTTATTCAAAATTTTAAACTGACTGTATTGCAGAACATATGATGATGCGACCAATTGGAATTTAAAACCTATTTAGTGTATAGATGGCAATAAAATAATTGTTTTAACAATGAATTGATTTTTTGTCTTTAAAGTAAGAGGATACCACTGCACTAAGTAGATAGACAATCATTTTTTATCTCCCTTAAACTTGTATTTGTATTAATATAATGAACTTTAAATTAAATTGTTTATTAGCATTTTGTGGTATCTTCTATGTTCATTTTAATTTCTAAAAATATATCTCTAAGACTTTAATCATTAATTAATTAATTCATATCCTTTATTCTTCATGTACTCATGTGCATATATATATTTATTATATTATAAATTGCATTACATTACGTAA
Source organism: Gryllus bimaculatus (assembly GCA_017312745.1). Classification (NCBI taxonomy): domain Eukaryota; kingdom Metazoa; phylum Arthropoda; class Insecta; order Orthoptera; family Gryllidae; genus Gryllus; species Gryllus bimaculatus. The sequence continues at coordinate 24,177,777 of BOPP01000001.1, read as the reverse complement.
TACTATTGTGTAGTAAGTATAAGATTAAGTATAATGCATTGTTAATACTGTAAACAAAAGGGATAATTATACATATAATATTAATACAATAATGTTTGTTTGTCAAAAATTATAACAAGTCACTGGTTTGGCATCACATGATATTACTGTTTCACAATCACAAGACTTACTTGAGACAAAAGACACAATTTTGTCTGAGGTAAGACATGTGCTTTGTACATATATAAAATTTACATTTATACATTTTACATATATAAAATTTTATACCATTAGAAATTTTGTTACAATTAAGAATTCTGTGTTTTCCTTGATAATGTGTTTAAAATTCAATTGTAATTTTTTTAGTACTTTGTTTATGTTAATACAAAGTTTGAACTGATTGTATTGCAGAATACCTGATGTAGCAACCATTTGGGTTGCGAAATGCAATTAGTGCAAATATGCCAATAAAATAATTGTTTTAAATATAAATATATTTGATTGTCATTATAGTAAGAGAATACTACTACACTAAATAATACTGAATATATAGTCAATCATTTTTTATCTCCCTTGTATTTGTATTATTATAATAAATATTAAATTAATTTATTTATTAGCATTTTGTAGTATCTTCTATGTTTATATTAATTTTAAAAAATATATCTCTAAGACTTATACATTTATTCATTATTCATCTCAATTATTCTTCATGTATTCATCATAAGATTTAGGAAAATCTCTACTTGCTTGTTCAATTATTTTTGATAATGTTAAAATTCTTTTAATTTTCTGGGAACTTATTATAGGGGTGTTGGTCTATATGGTATGATACCTTTTCGACTGAGTGTTTTTGAATACATGAGTTAAATATTTGATTGCATATTTGTACATTTATAGAGACATTTTTTTATAGATTTTACTTTTACTCTTTTTTACAAATATAATTCTTTCAAGTATTTATTGATGTGGTAATAAAAGAACTAGAAATGATTTAGAGGCAGGTCTACACAATTCAAGTCAATTAATCTTTGCTGGATGAGATAATTTTATTTTAATTTTCGATGTATGTTTGACCCCAGAATATTATTGAAAATTTTTGATACTTTTCAGTTATGGCTGACCCAAAATAGAGTGTACTTAGAACAGAATGAGAACCAAGATTTATTGTTTGGCCAGAAAGCCCATAAGCAGATTTAAAATGTAGGAATTAGTAAAACAAGAGCAATACTGCTAACATTTTGGGCAAAAACTGAAAATTTAAAAAATGCATATTTATTACCAGGATATACAGTAGATGTAATATATTATTCTTCTTGCATTTTCCTATTCATATTTTAATATTCACCTTCATATGTTCTATTAAAATGTTTTACATAGTTGCTTACTAACTCCCTGTCATAGCATGTTCAATTCAACTGAATATGCATGGACTGAAGCAAAGGGATACTTCAATAAGAATGTTCTTGCAAGATCTTGCTAGGGAATGGAGAATGCTAGAAATATTAGGAAGCAAGGTTTAGAGAAGATATTTTAGTTAACTAAATTCAATGCCAACTAGAACACAAGGAAAATGAGGATCAATGACTTAAATTAAATAAAGTGTTATGAATACATTACTTACATTTTCAAGGTGTCATCTACAAAATGAAAAACTGCAGTGGAGCATGCTGAGAAAATTATGAATGAATATAGAGAGAAGCATGTATATATAGGGCACTTATGAAAAGCAGACAAATAAAATTTAATAAATACTCTAATATCCATTTTTCAAAAATCTCCTTCCATTCATTCTACATCCTTATCAATCATTAACCATCTTGTCGAAATGGAATATATTAATTTATTCCTCTCAAGATTTTTATTTATACTTGCATTCTGCAGTGAAGTAAAACATTAAATTTCTCAAATATTTCAGCATTAGGAATTTCAGGAGAACATCATCCAAATAATTGGTCAAAATGAATATTATTTCAATATTTCAAAATATTCAGTGAGAGAAGTTCTTGATGACATATAACTCGAATTACTTATCTTTGAATGTAGTGCCAAAGTCTCATGTACGTTTTCTAAATTGGCAGGACCGAATGTTCTATATTGAAAATTCTAAGGACATAAGCACGCTAAAAACTCCTGTAATAATGTTTTCCCTATTAATTCACCCCGAAACCATAACAAATTACTATTGGTTCCATTCATGATCAAGAAGGATGGGAGGCAGAGAGGGAGGGAGGAATGCAGGGAGAGAGTTTGGGAGAAAGGAAGATAGAAAAGCAGCAAGGAATGGAGGGAAGAGGAAAAGAAGGAAGGAAGAATGGAAGGAGGAAGGATAAAAGAAAGGAAGGAACGAGGGAGGATGGAGGTAGTGAAAGAAAATGAAGATCAAACAATTACTATGATGGAAAATTATGAAAAATATTATTAAGGGAGAAACTAAAAAATATAACAATGATAAAGAAAAAAGTAAGAAATATAATGAAAGAGTATAAGAAAGACAAGTAGCTTAATTGATTGTCTGTGTACTTTCGTGGCAGAACAATTTTCTTCCCATCCCTGCAGCAGTCGGTTCTGGAGCTGTAATGCGATCCGTTGCTACATCGACGGCCACAATAGTGAGGGAGGAGGAAGAGGGCTGCTGTCGCGTGGGAGAGCGACGTGTCCGGCGCGGACTTTCCGAGAGGGGACGGCACTCCGGGCGACGCGTCGCCGGGGGCGGCTTCTAAGACGACGGCAGCATCGACGGAGCCGCTGCCGCTTGCTATCGCCGCCCGATAAGCGCGTTCAATAGCGCTTGCCAACTTGCGTCTCGTCCACTCAGTGCCTCTCTAGGCCCTCGCCTGGACGACTTATCTCCGCCCCCGAGTACGCAGACCCTCCAACGTCGCCCCCGCTCCCGCTGCCACCGCCACCGCCACCGCCACCGTCACCGCCGTCGCGACCACCGCCCCGCCGCCACCGCCGCCTTCGCAAATTTTCTCGGGGTTTGGGCGTTTCAACACCATTGCTCCATCTTTTACCTTATCATACTGGCTGAGGGACGTCCTAAGGTTTGAGTCCCGAAGGTTTAGCGCGTTTTTACGTACTAGCTAGGTAGCTAGGTCGGCTGGGTAGATTTCCATGGTTTTCACGATCAATTTCGCGGAATGCCGCAGCGGTACGCTAACAAACGATCCATGAACCTCGTGCGATCTTTCCTTCCTCGTACTTGTCATATTCTCAGCCTTCATCCATTCACACATACATACACTACACTGCCGCACATGTCAGGAAACACTCAGGAGCTTAGAACTTGTCTGGTTGAGGCGATACCCTCCCTTGTGGGAGATACCTGTATTGAGAAAAACCCGCAAGCCAAGTCGGTGTTGGATTACACCATCGAACGGGGGAAAGAACACCTCAACTTCCAGTGATAAAAACATACACTACACGTACGGGGAGATTATTGAGCGTAGCAGTTGACGTGCACGAAACAGGAAATAATAATTTACCTCGTTACCATTATCGCTAACATTTACTCATTTAATCATTATTTACGAACCTCAATGATCTTAGCAGTTGAAGGCCCATAATTCCTGCTAAATCAATAAGTAATTAATAATAAACCTGCATTAATAAATAAATACATCCACAGACCCCTCAGACATATTCACCCTCGAATTTTCCTACTTCCAGCCTTTGGTTGGTCCACAGTCGATCTGCCTGTCCCATTTCTAGCGTTTGTTAGATACATACCAAGACATTAATTACTTTGTTATGACGACTTTTTTCTTTCCTCCAAAATTGAAAATCAAAAAGAGGGCGACATTGAGTTGGACTGATGTTAAGCCCATACTGCAAACACCTATACTATCGGACGGGCTGAAAATAAAATGCAAAAATGCATTTGTTACTCTTCACCGTCTAACTCTATTCGTAGTTTTAACTGAAAAGTTGTTTTACGTATAATACTTCCGGGGGGTGATAGTTATTCAGTTCAATGTTTCACATTGAGTTCATTTGATAAATTTTCCTCAGAGCGTGAATAGTACAACTATGAATAGACTACTTGACTTGCTAAGATTTAATTTTCATTTTTAACAGTTCAGGCATTAAGAGACATACTTATGAATTTTGCATTTTGGTGTCCTTGTCCGATATTGCTCTCTAGTTAACGGCCTTGCTGAGCCTAGTTTAATTCAACGACCGGGGGGGGTGTTGAGAGGAGAGAGAGGAGAGATGAGAGAGAGGAGAGAGAGAGAGAAAAAGAAGGGGGGAGAGAGAGAAAAGAGGGAGAGCGTGGGTGAGAGCCGAAAGAGTAGGGAGAGAGAGAGAGAGGGGGTGAGCTGTGGCAAACAGGTATCCCCTTCACCGCATCTAGCAAATTCTGCTTGTTTCAGCTTTTCTTTGACACACAGCTACTGAAACTAAGACGATTTTAAAGGAAAGCTACAAATCTATATTGTTCCCCAATCGGGGAACGAATCCAGAGTCATCCCAAGGGAAGCTAGTACACTCCAATGCATCATCCTAGAACATTAATCTTAGAACATAATTATAGAATTATCCCTTCAGTGTAATTTATATAAGTTCAGTGTGGATTTACAATTGGTGTATGTCAGAATTCAGATAAATTGTTTTGATCTGTATTTTGGATCTTCATTGTCTTATACATTATGTCTTATACGTTACAACTGGTACCCAAGAACAGGGACATCATAAATGTATCATGTACAGAAGTCTAGTAAATAAAGTATAAATTCGCCGGTCCGGATGGCCGAGATCGTTAAGGCAGTTGTGTCCCAGCAATCCCAGCGACCGTAGGGTCGCAGGTTCGAGTTCCGCCTCCGGCATGGTTGTATTTGTGTCCCCTTCACCAGTTATCACCACCGTATAATGCCATCTTCACAGTTACCATGCCATTAAATCCAGTTGTGGTCGTTATCGTTCTAGATATTGATTCGGCCTTAAATAAATTACAAAAAAAGTGTAAATTTCTGTGTTGATTCATGCTTTAATTGTATGTAAAGGCTAAGGAAACAAAATTTTCTGTGATTTTAAAAATTCTTTTATTATGATATTTATAATTTATAAGAATTAGTTATTTCAATATTTTGTCTTGTAGATGCCAAGTTGCCTTTATTAAAAATATAATATAAAATTGCCCGACGCGCACGCTAAACCGAGACCTCATAGAAATGTTGTGTCTGTGCTCAAAGGGAATTGTGGGTACCGCAGGAAGAGGTCTGCACAGTAGGTTATGTTTACGAAAGTGTGGTTGCGCGATTTGAATTCTTGAATAAGTGTTTTTGGTGATGTAGTACTTTCTCTTGGTGGTGTAGTGAAGATACAAAATAAGTGATGACTGGTTTTTGGATAAACAGTGATTATGGTTAATCTGTGAAGAGAGAAACTGCAGCATAAATATGAGAAAGGCAGCAGTATGGTCCAAGTAAGTGATACATGGAACATGAGTGTTAAGAGTGGGTTATGTTAATGATTATATTCGATTTTGAATAAATACTTACGAATACGCAATACGAATACAATGTTGCAATTAAAAATATAAATAACAATGATTATATAATGATGTAGGTAAAGAAGTAGAACTTTGTGTAGAGGGAATGAATGAAAGACCTGAACAGATAATTATAATATTTAAACAGAAGTGGATGTTGTATTTTCTGGTATATAGTAGCTGTATAGTGATCTGGATAGTTTTTTGACTGTTTTCTGTTTTCTTCATCATATACACATAAAGAGGAACATAAAGACCACACTATTATATATAGCTCCATATAGTTGTTAAAGATATTGGTAAGATATAAAAGGTAGGGGATAGAGTGAAAGTAAGACGAAAGAAATATAGGAAAATTAGGGTCTAGATAATATATTCTCTCCAAATAAGATGGGAAGCTAGTTCATTGCATTAATGTTACAAGGAGTTATGGTAGGAGACATTAGACATAGGAAATCAACCCTTTAGACATACATGATAAATGTAAAGCTACAGAAAGTAAGATTAGTGAGTGAACTAGTTTATTTGATAACAGTGAAGTGATGTGATGTGATGAAATAAGTGAACTGATAAAGCATTGAGATGAGAGTGAAGCAAGGAAATGTTATTAAAATAAGTTATTTTTATTGCTATTGTTTCTTGAAGCTAAACTTATAAAAATTGTGAATGAAAATAAGGAGCTCTCTTTGGTAATGAGTGAAGTAACTGTAATCTCAGGTATGAAACAAATATTAATTAATGGTAGAAATGGAAAATGAGAAAAGGAGACTTTGTATTTGCAATAGCATAATTGAAGTGAAGGGATTATTGTAGTCAATAGTGAATTGGGTGTGACTAGATTATGTTTTGAGAAGTGGAGTAGGAAATATTTTCAGAGAGACTATTAATTTTTTTCTGTCAGATGATTGTTTGTAAATTGAGAATGATAGTGATGGAAGTTGATGGAAGTGATGGAAGTTAAAATAGTACCTAGGAATAAGATTTGCTGTCAGAATGCAGTTTGGTAATGTCTGTTGCAAAGGTGAAACCGCTGACAAGTCATTAAATTATTACAATTTTTAAAAAAAATTACAATTCCAAAACTATTTTTAGCCCTATTTTTTCGTATTGTATATTAAAACTCAAATTTAAAAAAAATCCTTAACGCAGACCTACGTGCGTAGTCTAGGTTTCTGAAATTTTGCAGAGTTTATATCCAGGACGAAAGAGACGTTCTAGAGAGAAAGAAATCAAAATTTGGGCTGCATTCATCGAATCGCAGTACTTTTAACAGCAAGCGACTACTAGTATACACATTTTTTTATGTTATCGGTAAATGAACTTTCGTTTCATTATCCCATAACTAGTCTCACAAACCAGTATTTGAAGTATTCCAGAATACTGAACTCCAAAAGTGCCAAAAGTGTGTGTGTGTGTCTGTCTCTCTCTCAGTAGTTTGTATATATATACATGGCTGTTTCTCTACATGGCTCTCTTCCTCTCGGCATCTTCCTTTAACCACAATACTCCAGATAGTTAATTTGTCTTGGTCAATTAGTTCTTTCATTAACTCCATATACATTTTTAAATATACATAGTTTTTACATAATTGTGGGAGAAACAAGGGTAATATTGTATTAAAAACATGTTTTCGTAAAGGGCTCTAAATTCTTTCTTTAAACGTTTAGTTGGACAGTTCTAATTTCACTGTAACAGATAGCATAGACTCTATTCCCCTGTATGTTCGTGTTTTTTAAATTGACAAATGTATTTTTTTATATTTATCTCACATAATTTCAGGCAATTTGTATACATTATTGTATTCGTGAGTATAAGTGCTTCAAACGATGTCCCATAAAGAATCATTTATTTAATTTATTATTTGCCTACACTTTTCGCATTGAGTCACATCTTTCAAAGAAATGAACCCTTCGATTTTGTTCTTAAAAAATGTAAATTTCTTACATAGTTTTTAGAGATATTTGAGATACTATGTTTCATTGCGTACACACAGATTTAAAACATCCATGTTTTATAGCAGAATTACTGTAGAAAGCTATGAGACAGTTTTGTAAAATCCTATACGTGAATGACCACGTCAGCCAACTACAGTCCTTTTAGTTTCATTTATGAGTATTTTACGTACGACTAGTAGAGATATGTATGTATGTATGTATGTATGTATGTATGTATGTATGTTTGTACTTTGGCACATCAGCTCTTTACGAGCTAAGGCCTACCAAAACAAGTAGAGATAATATACTCTATTTTCCCTTCAGTTTTAAGGCTATTTTCGACTTTCTTCACGTAAACTTTCTTCACGTACCCTTTTGTTCAAAACACTCGGAAATCTGTACATTTTCAGTCCAATACAAACTCTTTGTCTGTAGATGAACTAAGATCGTATAACATCAGAGAATGTGAGTTCTATTTTAAAGGTATTAAATTCTACGACTAATTCCCCACCTTTGCATTGCCATCTGCTCATGACAATAATATATCTCCACGTCCCTCGTTTTGGCCCCAGTCTCTGTATCCGCTACCCTTCGAGGGCCTTCTTATCCTCTGCCGCTTCTCCCTTCCCGCCCTTTCCCCATCGTCGACGATTCTCCTTGATTCGTTTCCCAAAGACGCGAGTTCTCTTCACCAGTTTTCCCCTCCGCGTTCTGCCAACGCACCGAGCGAGGGTGTTGAGACAGTTGCGTCAGAACTCCGTACGAGGATGGCCACGTTATCGTGAAACGGACGCCCAGTGCCCCCCGCGTTCCGGAGACCTGTCATGGGGTTTTCTCGCTAACGGAAGTTTCTTCCCGTCCCTTTAGGAGTGTCCATCCCACTCCCGTTATCAAGTTGTTGCACGACGCAACTAGCTCTTGGAGACGGTCCTTTAGGTATGCGGTTCAGGGGGGACTGGTCGCTTTAAAATGCGCGACTGGAGGGGAAGATAACGAAGGTAAATGTCAAATGTACATTTGATAAGGAAATGTATATGCAGTAGGATAATGTACACATGGATTGGCTGTGAAGAGAATAACTGTTTCGTGAGGGTGTACGTGTCTCCAGTTCCGGATTCTTGTCAAAATGCCTGCTTCCAAGTGCGTTGTTGTTGATTTGATAGCATTGGGTTTGATGGGACCAGAGCTACCTCACAACTTCTCTACGTGTCGGCCCCTTTTAAAAACCATTCTTATGTACTGACCTGTTGAGATGTCTTCTCACCGGAAATATTTCGACGTAATGAATGAGAAGAGAAACGAAACAGATGACAATCAACGTGTATTAATCTAATATACTCAGTTGCATGATTATACAACTTAAATGAGTTTAATTGTATACTTAAAACGACTGAACAATTACGTATTAACTCACAATTTTATTTGCGACGTGTTATTACTGGATTTGAATTCCACTTTTATTTTCTCGCTACCGCTTACACAGTAGATAATGCACGTCAAACCGCACCTGTGCGAGCTACGTGCCCTCCTGGGGAGCCCAGCGCACCCAAGGGAAAAAGGGCAACTTCCCCTAACTCCGCACCCATTGCCACTTGAAGTCAAGCTGAAGCAGCACGAGACGGCGTATGAGTAGTAGCTTCATACGAAAATATATTTCCCCATTTTTTCTATCAAGTAACGGAGAATTGTATTAGTTTATATTCTTCACTACTTATTACCGTTTGAGGTTTATTTTCTTATTAAATTCTCCTTTATAAGAAACATATTTATTAAGAGACAGGAATATGTTTGAATGGAAATTTTTCCCTTGTTTTCGTTTTGTGTTGTGTTGTTAAATCACTCAATTATTTTTTGTACTTAGTAATAATGTGAAACAAATTAAAAAGTCAAAGTTAACAATCCTCACTTAGGGATGGTCATTATATACACGTTAGGCACCTAAGTTGGCCACAGCAAATATCTCCGAAACGGTTTGAGGTATCGGAATCCAGTTTGCGCCAATTTGTAGCAGATGAGAGGGAAATAACACATATCGTTTTCGTGTATGTACCATTTTTAATTGCGAAGATATTGACGCAACTTAATTTTTTTAAATGGAAGTATATTTTTTTCAGCAGCATTATAAAGGTCCACGGCGCTCACAACGGCTGCCACAACCGTGTGCGCCATGGGGGCCGTTTTTCTTTTTTCGCGAATTGATCTTACCCCCATGCGAACGTGCAACTCACCCACCGGGGCTCTGTTATATCTATCGAGGGTGGGTTCAAGAAACTGTTATGAGGGATCAGAATTTTCATGTTGAATCCATTTTTACCCCAGGATTGTTAGCCCTGGGGGATGACGTGAAATGATAATGACGATGAAGGTTGAAGTTGACAATCACAAACATACAGAGTCATACACAGACACAACTATACCTGAGGTGGGATTCGAACCCGCAATCCTTAGGCCCAAGACCGACAAGCACTTCTGCCTTAGTGATTTCGCCCATTCGGATGGGCATTATTATTATTATTATTATTATTATTATTATTATTATTATTATTATTATTATTATTATCATTATTATTATTATTATTATTTCTCTTGGTTTTCTTATCTCGGGTTCACGGTTTCAAAGGATTTTAGGAATACCACATTCCTAGCTTTTCATATTTAGAACCGTACGAACGCGTTGCAAGAATGACTGACCTTTGAGGTATTTGAATAAATCTTTGAGGTGAATGACATAAATTTTCAAAATAGTAGTTTAGAATTTTGTTAACACATCCACCTTTTATTATTTCAATTGGTATAACATCTAAAGGCTCAAATTTCTTTATACTTTATTAAGAGAGGAAGGTATTAGATAGCATTCATATTGTAACATGAAAATGTAGCCAAAATAAGTATAATTTGTACAAAACGGAATCTTCCTGGTTGGGAGAGTCCCTGATAACTCACCGCGCCGACGTGGAGCGGTAAGCCTGTGCAAATTTGGGGGCGGAGCGGCGCGGGTGCACCCGCAGGTCGTTTTATCAGTGCGCAGCGCGGGTGTGGCGCAGCACACAGTGGGTCCAAACTGCACCGACAGCGCTTGGTACAGTGTTTCAACTGCTCGTAGCCCCTGGACTCCGACGCCAGCCTTCGGAATTGTTACAAACGCTATTTCCCGCCAGCGAGGCACCGCCCCAGCCTCGACAAGTTGTAAACTTTCTACTGGTTTCCCCACATGTGCGGTAGTGAGGTGTATGTAAAAGTGAAGCTGTGTACATGTAAAAAGTGAGGATAGGACAAGAATAAGTTAGGGAAGATGATCCCGCGCGATCCTTGGCCCATTTGTTAGGGTAGTGCTCTGGCATTCGCCTGGTGTTGGTTGGGAGAAACTAAGGAAAACTGCCGATTAGAGCTGCGTGGTGCTAGAATTATCCTGAAGACAGTACCTGAATTCGACCTAGCTGCCTAGCTAGGGTCGAAAATTCTGTAACTGTCGGAATTTGAATCCTTCAACTCCTTGGCCAGAAGCACTGTAGTGACATTAAGTGAAGCTCTGAGCCACCGAAGCCGCTCGCATAGTGTAAAGCTGGTCTCCCTTTTGAAGCTTAGAGGCTTCACTCTCAAGGAGGGCTGCAGTGACGATACGCAATTTCTCTCATTGGCAGGATGAAAAAGGAAACGTATGATAAATGTTATACATACATCGACGTTTTGCTTTTGAACATTTTTGTCGCTAATTGTTGAGTGTGTGTTAATGAGAGCATTACCGCATTATTTTACAAGAAATATAAAGTTTTATACGTTTCTTCTAAAAGGGGAGGCGTTTCTCAATGCAATGCTGAGTGCAATTTTCGCTGACAGAAGCGCTAGGTAGATACCAGACTTATTACACACCACGAAAGTTGCTGATCTGTTACTTGACATACCCACTGTCCTGCAGAGAATTATTGCATTCTGAACAATCTGGGTAGGCCTCTAATAGTACCCAATGCTGTTCGGTTTGCAAAATCGACGACCATGAGTAACGTTGCAGTCGCCCATGCGCCAGCGGACGCACATTAATTGACTTGCAAATGAGCGGTCCTGCTAGACAGCATTTCAATTGCATCACGTGCTGTAGCTGACATTACTGAGTGTTCTCTCGAGAAAATAAAAACGTAAAAAGATTAATTGAAATTATTGAAGTCTATTTCAATATATTTTGTTTTTTCACACCTAGTTTGGCTCCAAAACGCCGGATCGTTCGCAGCTGGTATGATGTAGCAAACCTGAAATTTGAAAGCAAACCTTTCTGCCAACGAAACATTAATCAACCAACAAAATAATAATTATGTTTTATATTTACAGTAATATAAATTGTTAAAAATTTCAATAGTTCTGTGGAGAGTAGGTCTCGTATCGAAAAGCAATCTAGGAAGAACTAATCTGCTCTTCATCGCACTATTTAAAAGGTAAGCCAATAAGCCAAACAACACGTTTGTTCATTACCATGTAATAAAGAAATTTACTGGTACACGAAATGATAAACATTCGTTTCTAAACAATTCCAGGGAAAAGCTGAAAAGATATGAAATTGAACCAGTAAAGTGGCCACTATTTTGAAAGAGGCAAAAAATTAAAATCCTAATACGCATTTTTTAATGATTTCAAGGACATGCATGCCAAAATCGAAAGACATCAAACATGTTTGGTCGTGACAAAAACATTTACAGACAGACGAAGAGGCGAACGCGCGACTTAAAAACTATCCTCACTTCACTTTGTCCGTGGTGAGTGCCATACTAAATTCCAGACGTTCGGTGTCGACGGAGGCTTCGCCTTCATGCCTTCCCCCTCCCTCGGCAAATGAGCACAGTATTGGTTTTTCACAGTTTCTCTACTTGAAGAATGAAAGAGTGATTATAATAATGAGTAATGATAAGAGAGGAATGATCTTGATTAGTTTGATGATTCATATATTCATTCATGACATGTATCACTTGCTAACAAAGTCACGACCACGTGGTAAATTCACTGCGGGTCTGGAAGTCGCAGTCTGCAGTTTGTTTGCCCCGGAAAAAGTTGATGTTCAATGATGACTCGCTATTAAGAAATCCTTGCTTACAAGCAGTGAATGTATGAATAACGAAATGAAGTATAATTACAAACATTATTTCATTTATATTATTAGCGAGGGGAAATAAAAGACATACTGAGTATGTGAATATTTCTTTTGGATTTGTTTTCTCTTTTGCTTGGTTCTAAATTTTATTTTCATGATAAGATATGTGTTTGGGCTATTAGAATGAGTATGTAGTGCTCCTGTAATATAGTGAACTCGTAGATGCTCTAATGCTTTGTAACATGACAGCAATACCGTCCTTTCAAATTCCTTAATAAATATAAGAAATATATTTTAGTGTGTCGTTAAATATCCATACACTTCGTTCTTATATTGCCCATTCATGTGAATATATCCACCCGCGTTCGTATTTTCAGAAAAAGAAATAGTGGCCATTACTTGTGTCCCAACCGTCGTATAATTATTTCAAAAACAAAAAGGTGTATTTGAATTTTACAAATTAGATTCGACAATCTCGTTTCAAAATATGCGTAAAATCATTCATTATCTCACAACCAAAAAAATCGTTGGGCATATAGGGAAAAGGTCGTCTTTGTATCTTCTGGACGTCTTTGATGCGCGCTTCCGTGACGACACCGTTCGCAGCAGTGCTGAGTGTGGGATGCGCAGTCACCCCGAGGGCTTCCTGCATTCCGACGGGCGTCCGCCCACACACCTTGCCCGCGCACTACGTGTCGTCTTTGACAGCTCCAGGCCGCGGTAACGCCTCTGCCTCTGGCCACCCTGCCTCAAGCCACTGTGCGCTTCTTGTTGGGCTGGGAACCGAATTGATGTATTTTCTCTCATGACCAGGCAACTTAAATAAGTCAGAGCGGCCCAGTAAGCTCATAACCGTTGCTCGAAGGGTACGTTTATGTTTGGAAGCGCGATAAACGATGAAAGCAGCGGCGCGAGCCAAGCAATGGAACGTCGCCCATGTAATCAAATAGAGGTGTTCATGTCGGCAGCGGCGCTTGCTCTCGGGAATTGCAGCGCTGCGAACCAGGCGATAAGAGCGGCGATAAACCCTTTGGTAAGGTTTTCGCTGCTAGTATCGCGGGTCCGCGCTGTTCACAAGCTTGACACACTTCCAGGTTGTTGTAAGTGGTCTGAATGAAAATGATTGCTAAGGGAATTTAATCATTGGGTTTTTGTTGGCAGTCAAACTGTGGGACCGAAAGGATATACATAAAATCACGCAATATGTTCCGTCTTTCACGGACAATGTGGGCCGCCAAATTAGTAAAACGTAAGTTTTCGAGGTTATGTACATATCGTTTTTCAAATGAACAACAAAAATACAAATAATTATGGTATGTCTTCATAGTTTTATTGTGTTGTATTGGAAACTTAAATGTTAATCTTAAACAGAGCACTATCCTCATCTTGACAGTGATAATCGTAATTATTCCGACGTTAATTTTTGTAATGTAAAATGCTCAGAAGGTACCCCCATTATTTGTATGCTCATAAACAATACCACTCCATCTGTTAATGAATTTTTGTAATGCAAACCCACAACACCTTATAAAAATTGGAAAAAGAATTCTTGTGTTGGTGAGACATTCACTCAGAGTGATTGGGATGATTTATTCTTATGTTTCTTGCTATTCATTGCCACCTTCAACAATGTGGGTGGCAGTACAAGGAAGCACAATCTTATAACAGCAATTGTAAAATGAATTTATTTTAAATGTTATTAAACAATTGTGGATCTTTTAGCAGTGAATAAATGAAGAACAATAGAAGAAAAATTAGATGCCTAAACTGATTTTTTTAACTAGAAACTTTATTGAAAGATAATTATTTACATATTGGGTTTTAATAGTACAAAATAATCACCACATTTCCTTGTAACAGCACTTGAATTACAAGACGTTTGTAATAAAAAATCAAAAATTGAAGTGATTGGTACTCAGATAGTCCCATGCCACTATTTGGCAAAATATTGAGGTGTACACCCTATAGAACCCTTAGCCTTCAGTTTTAATTACTGTTCAAGATTTTAAAAAAACATTTTAAAATAAAACTAGCTTACAATGACCTTTATTCACTTCCCTGATAATCTGTTTTCTATTGAAATTCAGGTCAGTTTTTCTACTTAAGAGCTCAAAATTATTAATTTACAATGGTTTTTGAAAAACACACAATCATTTCAGAGTCTCATGTAAATCATTTTTTAAAATCATATTCATAAAAAAATAATTGGGAGGAGAGGTTTATGTTGTTCAGTTCAACAATTACTGAGGACATAAAATTTATCTTTTGGAAATGATTTTGAACATTTGATGGTTTTTTTGTAATGCTATAGTATTCAGACTTTAATATTCAGTTAAATTAAACACCAACATTATCACCACAATATAGCTCTTTACAAGTACAATAGGGGAAAAACCACACTGAGAATTCAATAACATTGATAAAATACACCAAAATTATTGTCTAGACAATAATTAAAATGTGAAAGAATTTTTTCTTATTTTTAAAGATAGTATAATTATTAAGTACAACTTTTTTAAATTTTCTTTTATTACTCCATGATTATAATTGCATAACATGCAATTATTTATATCACTGGAAGAAAAAAAATCTCAAATTAATTATTTTCTTAATAAAAAATGAATACCTTCCCCTTCTAAATAACTGAGAAATGTACCAAAACTGAAAACTGTGTTAACAGATGAAAGTTTGCACAAGCTAATGGGACTTTGAAAAATAGAAATTGACAAAATAATAGAGTCCGCACATATTTGAAATTATTCGTCAATAGTCACTTTTTTTGGCACAATTTTAACACTTGTCTTCCCTGTTTTATTTTTCATATAATTTGGAAGAAAATATTCTATTTTTGGAAGATCCCACATACGCCTGTATGTACATCAATTAGATTCACTTTGCCTCATTCAAGACCCACTTCCATAATTATTTCTTAAACATCATTACATCCTTCCACATTTCCTTTCAATCAAGAGGCTAGGCCTTCTCCTGTAAAACCAAAGGAAATGGACATTGAGTTTTTCAAATGTAAATTTGCATAAAGTTAGATTGTATAATCATTTTTTTGTATTGATATAATAAAATATTGGCAAAATTCACATTATCTAAATAATTTTTAAAACAATATAAGTACTGATGTTATAGTGATTATTTATTCTGTATGACATGTCAAAGCAAACCAACTTAATGATTGTTGTAGACAAGGCACGCTTACCTCTAATAAATATCGCCACAGCAGGATATCAAACTGAGCCAATTTTTTTTCTCTTCTAATAATTTTTTTACTTCTTCTCACTTTCCTACATTCTCTTCCTTAGCACATTCATTGAAGGGCTTTCCGTCAAATGCACGACGCATCCGATGAAAATGCCAAGTAATAATACAAAATAACATTAACACTAACAAAATTACATTTCCAAAGCATAACCACAATTGAATTCGCTTGCAGAACAAAAAGCTTCGAAATAAGTACGCGCTAGCACCAGACTCTCGTTGGGCTCCAACAGCGTTTTGCCGCATGTTGCAGGGGGAATTGAAAGTAAGGTTGACGCTCTCTCTCTTTTATCAAGCATGCAATATCCAGCGGAAAAAAAAGAACTATGGACCTCGTAGGCTTGTAATGGCTTCCATTGCATAGGGGAATGAAGTTAAGGTTGACTCCCTACTGGCGGTTCAAACTTAAATCTTAACCCAAAAGTCCTAAGCAATAAGGAAGTATGGCGGGTGATTTACATCAAAGGTTGGTATGGAAAGGGCGAGTTAGTTGGGCCGATGTCCTGCTAGATGTCTCTGGCAAATTCGAGGGCGGCGCTGCTCGCGATGCTCCAACATGAACACAATCGCGCTGGGAGAATTTCGGGCAAAAACAACTTCTCTCTTCGCTCTCAATCGTTTATCGCCGCTCCAACATAAACGTACCCAAGGCAAATGTGACGTGTGGGCCTAGGTTTTGAAGTTTGGAATTACGGTTTCTCTCTTGATTTCGATGCATTAAAGTTGACTTACGTATACGATACTAATATTTCAGAAACTATGCGCAAAGCCAAATATGTCATAGTAAATATAAGAAACCTTCTTATTTCCAAGTTCGTTATTTGTCTCATAGCAATTAGTATGGTGTACAGGACTCAGATGTCTTCACTGAGGTTTGTGAATTCAGGGGTTTGATTTAGTCCTGCTATTCGAAGAGTAAATGACGGCATAGTCAGTTCATTATTCCTCTCCATCAGCGTAAGTGTTAATCAGTAGTCGAAATGTATTTAATGCTCATTTCTTCACATTTTTTTTCTTTTATTTTATTTTTATATAGTCTGTCTCTTTTTCGGCTTTTTTTTCCTCTTTCTTTTATCCTCTTTCTTTTTCCTCTTTCTTTTTCCTCTGGCTTTTTAATTTTCCTTTTGGCTCCCGCAATCGGCTTGATTTTTGCCCACTGTGCGAACCGCTACGCGGAGGGCGGAGGAGGCGGCGTCCTGTGGTGTAATCGGGAGCAAAATGGAGCGCTGCAAACACCGCGGAGCTGCCGATAGTGAAGGCGTGGGAACGCGGGCGCAGGTGCGAGCGGCCTGTCCGCAAGGGCCGTGCCCCACCCCACACGCCCCCACCGCCCTGCAACCGCGCAGCACAACGCCCGCCGTTCTTTCTCCGCCCTGCGACGCGGCACACAGTGACTGCAAGGGGAACGCATACAGCGCAGCCTGCGAATGCATCGGTGCACAAACACCCTGTGGGTAGTGCCTTATCTCAGGATGACACACGCTGCATCCAAAGTTCGCCAGATTTGGGATTGAGAGTAACAGCAGACATAACTAGTAAACACATAAATGGGAACGGGAAATCAAAGGAAAATAAATAAGAAAATATATTGAAAATCACAAGAATGCGACAATAGAGAAAAAACGACGAAGAAACAGAATGTCAACAAAAAACAATAATGAACCATGAGAAAACAAAGATGAGGGAAAATAAAAGAAAAAAAGAAAAAAGAACAAAAAAAAAAAAAAAAAAAATTAAAAAATTAAAGATAAAATAGAATATGTAAAAAAAAAATTGTAATATAAAAATAAATAAAATAATAAAAAAAAACAAATAAAATAAAAAAAAAAAAAAAAGCAAAAAAAAAAAAAGTAAGCAAAAATATAAAGAAAAAAAAAGAAGATAATTGGAAAAATACAAAATAAAAAAGAAAAAGATACAGAAAAATGCAATATAAAACACAAAAAATAAAAAAGAAAAAAAAAATACTGAAATAGATGAATAAATTCACAAAAGGACAAGAGAGTAAATTATACAATACAAAACACAAAAAAACAATAAACAAAGATCATCAATGTAAGAAGATGCAATATAATAATCACAGTCCTGTAACAAGGATCTTACTAATAAATAATACTTAAAAATAAATAAGACATACTTAATAATAATTAACAAACACTTGGAGGGGATAATAATAACTAAAAATATTATACAACGTACTTTTTTTTAACAGAAGAATTATCTTTAATGTGGAGAAAATGCAACATAATAAATAATCCCTCGACATTTGTTGTTTCTTCAGGAATAAATAGATGAACTACGTTTTTATTCAATTTTATGG